>JASEVX010000015.1:12069362-12200733 GCA_031761405.1 Serripes groenlandicus
GTGCTCTTGCCAAACGACCAAAAATTTCAAACAAAATGCGCCTTGTTAAATTTTTAAAGATTCTCTGAAAAATGGTGATTCTTTAATTAGTAAAAAAAAATGTATTTTGTTTGAAAAGATGTACATTGAAATTTATATTCTCTTAACCCTTTTGCCATATATACAGATGCTTTCTGAGGCATCTGCCATAACAACTTTTGAAGACATAGTGGCAAAAGGAGAAAGAAAATGCTCATAATGTTACCAATATTATCAACTATCATTCTATAATTGTTTTTTTATTTTCTTAGAGAATTTCCCTATAATTTACCAAATGTTTTCAAATTTGTTGCTGCAGATTTGTCATAATTGGGAAAGGGTTAAGGGTTCTCCAATTAAGAAACACTTAGTGCGGCAGATATAATATTAGATAATATTCTCTCTCTCTCTCTCGCCCTCTCGCTCTCTCTCTCTCTCTCTCTCTCTCTCTCTCTCTCTCTCTCTCTCTACTCTCCTCTCTCTCTCTACTCTCTCTCTCTCTCTCTCTCTCTCTCTCTCTCTCTCTCTCTCTCTCTCTCTCCTTATATACAGATGCTCTTCTGAGGCAATCTGCCATAAACAACTTTTGAAGACATAGTGGCAAAAGGCAGAAAATGCCCCATAATGTTACCAATATTATCAACTTCATTCTATTTATAATTGTTTTTTTTATTTTCTTAGAGAATTTCCCTTATAATTTACCAAATGTTTTCAAATTTGTCTGCTGCAGATTAGTCCATAATTGAGAGAAAGGAGTTAAGGGTTCTCCAATTAAGAACACTTAGTGGGCAGATATATACTATTAAGATAATATTCTCTCTCTCTCTCTCTCTCTCTCTCTCTCTCTCTGTAATCTCTCTCTCTCTCTCTCTCTCTCTCTCTCTCTCCTCTCTCCCTCTCCCTCTCCCTCTCCTCTCTCTCCTCTCTCTCCTCTTCTCCTCTCTCTCCTCTCTCTCCTCTTCTCTCTCTCCTCTCTCTCTCTCTATCTCTCTCTCCTCTCTCTCCTCTCTCTCTCTCTCTCTCTCTCTCTCTCTCTCTCTCTCTCTCCTCTCTCTCTCTCTCTCTCTCATTATGCCTAGGGTTGTCAAAATGTTTTGTTATAACAGATCAAATTAGAAAAGTAACCGATCTATGGGTCAGATCAAGGGCAAATCCCTAGAAGGGGCCCAGGGGAGCAAAACTAACAGATCAAAAAGTGATTTTTAACAGATGATTTTGAACGGCAATTGGTTAATTTTGAAAACCCTGTATGCAGACTTTTTTTTAAGGAAAAAAAGACATCTTCTAAGAAGAATGAATTGATTTTGCAACATGTGCAAAGGGGAGGACTTGCATCATATCACACATTCAAAACAATTTTACAAGAAACAAGACACTTCAAACTTCTTGATGTCTTAAACCAAGGAAGAAAGGAGAGGGGCATATACAGAGGAAGAATCAGGTCAGATATAAATATAGTGTTGGTATAAAATGATCTCTGAAACTGTCATAAGTATTAGTCACATGGCACAAAAAAAAAAGACAAACCCCTCTAGAGGTCTATTTTTTAGCTTTTCATAAACTGTAAGCAAATTCTTTCTTTTAGCTCAAATGTCACGTAGCGACAAGGTGAGCTTTTCAAAATTTGTGATCGCCCTTTGTTTGTCGTCTGTCCGCAATTTCTTGTGAACGCGATAAATTCTTCATTTATTATCCGATGTTTACTAAACAGTAGCTAGATATACATGAGAGCTCGGTTCCTTTTGAAAAACCAGATCCGTCCACGCATGACTGAATTATGGGCCTTTAAAATTGGCAAAATTGTTATAATGGACTTTGTGAACACGATAAAACTTCATTTATTGTCACATGTCCTTTTACATTGATTTATAACATGTAACCATGACCTTAGCTGGGATCTTTTACAATAAATATCATCATTGTCTTTGGATGACCTTCACCATGACGTTTTGACCCTTTTTAGATCACCTGAGCCAAAGGCTCAAGGTGAGCCTATTCTGATCACTTTTTGTCCGTCGTCCGTACCGGTGTTAACTTTTAGCTTTAAACATCATCTCCTCCCAAACTCCAAGGACAATTTCCGTGAAAAGGACTGTTCCTCTGGTTGGCCTCTTTCAAAATTGTTCAAAAGATTTAAATTCCATTGAGAACTTTGGTTGCTGCGGCATCAGAAAGGGGACAAAATGTCCAAACTTTAAAAATCTTCTCCTCCGAATCTGCCTGTCAGATTCAAATATAATTTGGTAGAAATGTTCCTTGGGTGACCCTCTATAAAAATTGTTCAAGCCATACTGATTGGGCGTAAAAACATGGCAGTCAGGCAGCATCAAAAAAGGGGCAAAATGACAAAATTTGAAAATTCCATTTTTAGCTCTACTGGCCAAAGGCCAGAAGGGCTTATGTCGTGGCGATTTGTCCGTCGTGCGTGCGTCCGTCCCGTCCTCTGTAAACAATTTCTTGTTAACACGATACAATCTTCACTTTTGAACCAAACTTATACAGTAGTTAGATATCCATGAGAGCTCGGTTCCTTTCGAAAACCAGCCAGATCCGCCCATGCATGACTGGATTATGGCCCTTGAAATGGTCAAAATTGCTATAAAAGAGCTTGTTAACACGATACAGTCTTCACTTTGATTGTATCTCAACCAAAGTTATACAGTAGTTAGATATTCATGAGAACTCGGTTCCTTTCGAAAACCAGCCAGATCCGCCTATGCATGACTGGATTATGGCCCTTGAAATGGTCAAAATTGCTATAAAAGAGCTTGTTAACACGATACAGTCTTCACTTTTGATTGTATCTCAACCAAACTTATACAGTAGTTAAATATTGATGAGAGCTTGGTTCCTTTTGAAAACCAGCCAGATTTTGCCCATGCAAGACTGGATTATGGCCCCATGAAATTGTAAAAATTGCTATAATACAGCTTGTGAACACAAAAGAGCCTCCATTTACTATCCGATCTTCACCATACATACATGCTCTGGATTGAAAATGACCAAAGAACCATACCAGTAGAGCATAGGCCCTCTCATGGGCCTCTTGTTCCTCTTGTTATGAAAGTGCTTGTCTGATTTTAAGAAAATATAATATGAATCTTACTGTAATGATCCTCTATTTAATTTGATTAAGCCGTTTTGATTGGTTACACAATCATAGCAACCAGGCGTCATCACAAAAGGGGTAAATTGAACTTTTAGCTACAAATGAGAACCAACTCCTACCATTCCAATAGACCAATTTCCACAAAACATCACAGGAATGTTCCTTTGGTGGTCCTCTTTCAAAATTGTTCAAAGATTAAAATTCCAATGAGAACTTTGGTTGCTGCGGCATCAGAAAGGGGACAAAATGTCCAAACTTTAAAAATCTTCTCCTCCGAAGCTGCCTGTCAGATTCAAATATAATTTGGTGGAAATGTTCCTTGGGTGACCCTCTATAAAAATTGTTCAAGCCATACTGATTGGGCGAAAAACATGGCAGTCAGGTTGCATCAAAAAAGGGGCAAAATGACAAAATTTGAAAATTCCATTTTTATGAAAGTGCTTGTCTGATTTTAAGAAAATATAATATGAATCTTACTGTAATGATCCTCTATTTAATTTGATTAAGCCGTTTTGATTGGTTACACAATCATAGCAACCAGGCGTCATCACAAAAGGGGTAAATTGAACTTTTAGCTACAAATGAGAACCAACTCCTACCATTCCAATAGACCAATTTCCACAAAACATCACAGGAATGTTCCTTTGGTGGTCCTCTTTCAAAATTGTTCAAAGATTAAAATTCCAATGAGAACTTTGGTTGCTGCGGCATCAGAAAGGGGACAAAATGTCCAAACTTTAAAAATCTTCTCCTCCGAAGCTGCCTGTCAGATTCAAATATAATTTGGTGGAAATGTTCCTTGGGTGACCCTCTATAAAAATTGTTCAAGCCATACTGATTGGGCGAAAAACATGGCAGTCAGGTTGCATCAAAAAAGGGGCAAAATGACAAAATTTGAAAATTCCATTTTTATGAAAGTGCTTGTCTGATTTTAAGAAAATATAATATGAATCTTACTGTAATGATCCTCTATTTAATTTGATTAAGCTGTTTTGATTGGTTACACAATCATAGCAACCAGGCGTCATCACAAAAGGGGTAAATTGAACTTTTAGCTACAAATGACAACCAACTCCTACCATTCCAATAGACCAATTTCCACAAAACATCACAGGAATGTTCCTTTGGTGGTCCTCTTTCAAAATTGTTCAAAGATTAAAATTCCAATGAGAACTTTGGTTGCTGCGGCATCAGAAAGGGGACAAAATGTCCAAACTTTAAAAATCTTCTTCTCCGAATCTGCCTGTCAGATTCAAATATAATTTGGTAGAAATGTTCCTTGGGTGACCCTCTATAAAAATTGTTCAAGCCATACTGATTGGTCGAAAAACATGGCAGTCAGGCGGCATCAGAAAAGGGGCAAAATGACAAAATTTGAAAATTTCATTTTTATGAAAGTGCTTGTATGAAATCCAGATGGCACGAAAAAAAAAAAAGAAAAAAAAAAAATCGAATTCGCCCTTAATGTTATTCTTTATGTTATCCAAGTAAAACCAGGGTAGAAAATGTATCGTTTTTTATCAATAAAGTGAACTTGAGTCGTTTTCAATTCTCCCGATGAAGGGGTTTCCTATTTAAAAATACCACGGAATCCTTCAGACGGGCACCTTGCAACGATCACGTGATATAACTATATAACGGTTCACTCTGACAGGCGTGTACAGTTATACACAATTAACACGTTTGGCGGAGTCGAACGACAGTAATCATAGAGATTTGTTTGTGATTGCATGAGCTCCTCGTGATTTTACATAAAACCTTCATGGTATAAAAATGTTTCATTTAATGCGCATGCGTCCTATCGGTCATGTGACGACTTTTCAAGTCACGTGATGAAAGAGATTAAAAGCATCGAAAGCTATTTATAAACTTACCCCGTTACTGACAGGGTAGATTTGCGATGGAAAAAGTATCGAAAACAAGAAAATCTCACTGATTATAGGGGTATGTAATATGTCAGTTATCATATTTTAATGCCCCAAATACAAAAATAACACTTATTTTCTTTAAATTGGAAATTTAATATTTTTTCGACAGTTGGGTATCTGGAGTTCAGTCGCTTTAAGAAAATATAATACGAATCTTACTGTAATGATCCTCTATTTAATTTGTTTAAGCCGTTTTGATTGGTTACACAATCATATCAACCAGGCGTCATCACAAAAAGGGTAAATTGAACTTTTAGCTACAAATGACAACCAACTCCTACCATTCCAATAGACCAATTTCCACAAAACATCACAAGAATGTTCCTTTGGTGGTCCTCTTTCAAAATTGTTCAAAGATTTAAATTCCATTGATAACT
This sequence comes from Serripes groenlandicus, assembly GCA_031761405.1. Classification (NCBI taxonomy): domain Eukaryota; kingdom Metazoa; phylum Mollusca; class Bivalvia; order Cardiida; family Cardiidae; genus Serripes; species Serripes groenlandicus. Next base: position 12,074,795 of record JASEVX010000015.1, read on the forward strand.
TTGGTTGCTGCGGCATCAGAAAGTGAGAAAAATACCCAAATTTTAAAATCCTTTTCCTCCATAATCTACTTGTGCGATTGCAAGATAGTTTGGTAGAAATGTTCCTTAAGTGACCCTCTAAATGAACTGTTGAAGCCATATTGATTTCGTTGAAAAACAGGGCAGCAAGGCGGCATCAGGAAAGGTGCAAAATTACAAAAACTTTATAATTCCATTCTTATTAAAGTTCTTGTTAGATTTCAAGATATAAATGGCCTTTACTGATAAGCTGTTTCTTGAGAAGTGTCCACTCCTTTGCAGTTTCATTTGCACTCCCTGATAACATTTTCCCAGATATTTGCAGTTAAATTTTTGCTACTAATTTACTATCAATTAGGTGATCGATTTAGGGCCATGTTGGCCCTCTTGTTTCTTAATAGCTCGCCTATTCGAAGAAATAGGGGAGCTTATGTAGTCACCCCGGCGTCCGCGTTGGCATTGCCAGCTTGGTCAAACTTTTATGTGCAAGGTCTTTTCTCAGACACTGTGTATGCTTTTGCTTTGAAACTTGACACACTTATTCAGGGTCATTAGGTGACTTTGTATGTCGATCCCATAACTCTCGAATGGATTTTTACTGTATTGTGCCCCTTTTTGGACTTAGAATATTGGTCAAACTGTTGCGTGCAAGGCCTTTTCTCAGACACTGTGTATATTGTTGCTTTGAAACTTCACACACTTATTCAGGGTCATTAGATGACCTTGTATGTCAAGTCCCATAACTCTGGAATGGATTTTGACTGAATTGTGCCCCTTTTTGGTCAAACCTTTGTGTGCAAGACCGGGAATATTGGGTTATAGTTTGACATTCAAGGCCTTTTCTCAGAAACTATATAATTTATGCTGTTGCTATTAAACAGTTTTCTTTCTTTTTTAAATTCAATTTCAACTGAATTATTCCACTTTTGGATTTTAGACTTTTACCATCTTTGCACCTCTTATGCAATTTTTATGGTTTTCCCAGTCATACAGAACAGAAAAGATTCGAAATCTGTTGATATATATATTTTAATCTTTCAAATACGGAACGCACATTTCCTTCTTCGGTTAATTTTGAAAAGAAATGAAGTGTAATAGGTGATACTGTGTGACTTTACCTAATGCTATAACTGTTCTAAAGTAGGCCCTGATAGGCGAGCTATATTGTCCTCCGACAACTCTTGTTTTTGTAGGTCAATTAAATAAGGACCCTAAAACACTTACTCAGGTGAGCGATATAGGGCCATCATGGCCCTCTTGTTTAAAAATACTTTCAAAAGTTGTTGGTTGCAGAGACACACTACTTATTGTCCCCCGCTTTTAGCGAAAGCGTGGGGACTATTATTTCTCATTCGTCAGTCAGTCCGTCAGTCAGTCCGTCAGTCCGTCACGCTGTCACAAAAACTTTAACCTTGGTCATAACTTCTGAACCGTAATAGGTACTGCTTTCATATTTCACATGTGTATTCCTTGTGACAACCCCTTTCCATCAATACCATTTTCTGACCTTGTGACCTTGACCCTGACCTTTGACCTACATTTTAAAAATATTAACCTTGATCATAACTTTTGAACCATAACCGGTAGGGCTTTTTTATTTCACATGTGTATTCATTGTGACAAGACCTTTTCGTCAGTATCATATTTTTGGACCTTCTGACCTTTGACCGTGACCTTTGACCTACATTTTGAAAACTTTAACCTTGATCATAACTTTTGAACCATTACAGGTAGGGCTTTTATATTTCACATGTGTATTCCTTGTGACAAGCCCTTTCACTCAGTACCCATATGTTTGACCTTGTGACGTTTATCATGACCTTTGACCTAATAAGACCCCCAAAGCGGGGGACCATAATTCTCTGAATTTGCTTGTTAGACATATTATTGGAGTGAAGAATGAATAACTATTAATGGTCGGATTCACCTTCGTTTACATTCGCCATGGCAGAGAACTAGATAGCGTGTGTATATACTATTACACATTTTATTTGACACTAAAACCCTATGTTGTGGGTACTGAAAAGAATGGTCTTGCTGAGGGTTTGGTTGAGTTTAAAAAAAGAGATATTGATGGGGAAAAGACTAGTTTTCTTCCCCTTTCCTTAGTCCTCTGTTTCCGTTGTATCTATAGAGAAGAGGAGCTCTCCTAGTCGGTCCAACAGAGGTTTTTATTTACATCAAGGGATCTGCTTAACCCTTTACCACCTGCTACAAATCTGCAGCAGACGACTTTGAAAACTTGAACAAATCTCCATTTATAAAACATAGCTTAATTGTTAAATAAAGTTGAAAACATTGTGGCCAAAGGAGATATATGGCCACAATGTTTTCAAAAAGCGTCTGCTGCTATTACGTCAAAATGCGTCTGCAGGTGGTAAAGGGTTAAAAGAATTCTGTGGAATGTTGGCAGCATGTGTAGTGAAGATAAATTCATCCTTTAGCATTTAACCAGTCTACATTGTTGGTTTTTTTCCAAAAATTCTTTCAGATCTGTGGCCAAGGATTGCTTCAAAATCTCTGAAACACTGTAAAAAAGTCATTCAGAGTTACCTTGACCCTCATTTGACCCTTGATGAATTTGAAGTGAATGAGTTTACAGACAGAATAAATATTAGAGACATTAGAGTAAGTATAATATATATCTCTCGCCATGGAAAATGGAAATATTTGTATACAATTACTAATGTGTTGAAAATGCTGATGTTTGTATAATCTACAGATTACTGAATGTTTGTACATGTATTACTAAATTTGTAGAAAATGGCCTGTTTGTATGTTTATATACATTAAAATTTGGGGATGTTCGTATGTATACACAGTGTAGAACATTTGGATGTTTGTAGAAACATTAATAAATGTGTAGAAAAATCAGGATGTTTGTATGCATTACTAAACTGCAGAAAATAGAAATGATTGTATACATTACTGAATCTGTAGTAAATGAGGTTGTTTATATACATTACTAAATTTGTAGAAAATGGGGATGTTTGTTTACATTACTATAAATAAATTTGTAGTAAATGGGGATGTTTGTATTCATTACTAAATCTGCAGAAAATGGGTATGTTTGTATACATAATTAAATGCATAGAAAATAGAGATTTTTATATTTATTTCAAATCTGTAGACATATATTAAACATGATGTTTTTAACCAGTTGATTTGCCAAACTTTATGCAATCCTCTGCCCTTAAAACATCAAATGGAACAGATGTAGCATCTCAGAGTTAGACTCTTCCCATTTTAAGGCACAGTTTAATGCATTTGCAACAGATAAATTTTGAAAATGTTCATATTGAGAACTTTATTATTCGTTCTACCATAATGTTGTTAAATTTGATAATATTTAGGATGATTTTGAGCTAAAGTAGAAGCAATTCAGAGAAAAAGAAAACAAATGCTCAGCACAATTAATGTTCCTCTGTTTGCGCAATATTTACCAAGGTTATCTAAAGTAGAAACCCTATCTATGTCATGGCCATTGCAGAGATCTAGAACAGCCTGTACATGTAATTATTATAAACTTTCCATAAAACCAACTTACATAGGCTTTTTAAAAAGATAACGTTTAACAGACCAGGTGCACAGGCTGATCTGAACCTACACTTTTTATAGATATCAACTTGTAATTGGAAGCCACCAGTAGGCGGCTTCCTGTAGGAATGCTTTGGAATTTAGCACAAGGAGATTTTTAGACCTGCCAGTGTGACCACATATCTGGATTTCTCTTTGTCCTTACTAAGTATATTAATTTAAGGTAAATGACTTTTAAAACATCCCTTTTACACTCTATATACATGTGTGAGTTTTACAAATTAAAACAAAAGACAAAGGCTGGTATATTAATTTAATGTATGTACATTTTTACTTAAGGTGGAATCATACCTTTGAAATAACGTCGTTTTGACGTCAAAACGTACGTTTTTGCGACAATGACAGTGTTGTTAAAGAAATCACCATGGCTTTCTCGTTTGAAGTGGTATTTGGAAAGAGTTAACACCAGACTGAAGAGAATAAAATTACCTGCGTAGTGATGTAATTTCCATACAACTGCCAAGACAATTAACATGACATAAGAGGAGTAAAAATGAAACTTTCGCTAAAATATTTTAACTGTTATTCGGTTATTTCAAATTTAATAAAAATTCGCCCGAGAGATTTTTTTAAAAATTTTATATAATTTAGAACAACCTTTTGTCTACCATTTACCAAAATTTCAAGAAAATCTATCGTCCAGATCTTTAGTAAATCGCAATGACGTTACAGCTCTGTCACGCGACAAACCGTACACTGCGGAATTTAAATTGAAACGTACCAAGGGTTATTAAAATGAACTCCCGATTTTTCATAAAAATATAATCAATTTTATTCTTTTACGAAATTGGTAAACTGTATCTATTATACTCCTTTAATATTAAATATGTTTTATGTAAACTGACTTATCTACTTCGCTGTTTATCTGTTAAATCATTTCTTCACATTCCATGTATTAGTATTAGTCTCAAACCGTCGCTTGCAGTTCTTATAGATATATTTTATTTCACTTATTCGAATTCATGTAATTCGTCATTTACATACATACATTTACATACACAAACTGATACGGGAACATCAAATAGTAATTTGTTATAACACGAAGTTTCATGATTGTACATAACCCAACATTTCTGATACGAAATTCTTCAAACAAGAGCATCGTCAGAATTATCATGGAAGAAATTGACATTGTTAATATATTTTATTATTACTTTCCTATTTGTCACTCTAGGTGTTTTGTAATGTATCTTCAGATAACAGTAAATACAGAATGCGTTTCTCTTTATCAGACACAACGCATGTTTCAGCACTTCAACAATTATAACTGTCATGCAAAGCTTTCTATCTATTCTATCCGCGATCATGCTTTTGTTATTTAAGGAAACACTTTATATGACAAACATCGAGAAGAACTATCTGACTTTCTTCCATTTAGAAAACCTTATGTACAAGATTTTATGAAAGTTTTGACTTGATTGTATTCACAGAGCTCCGCAGTTCAATTCAACTTAGAGCTTTTTTCAATACAGGTGTTTATTGACAATATTTCCCTGTATAGATGGGGTAAATAACCCACTATTATTGTCTACATACATATCCCGTGGAGGGCCATCACATCGTTGTCTGCACTATGTAGTGAGTCTTCAATGTCATTGCACAGGTGTCTGTAAATTGTATACAGCGTATAGTCGAGTAATGATACATTTTGTTTTATAATTGGAAGTGTGTTGACAACACCAGTAATTAGGTACGAACATGTGACCAAAAGTGTGATCTTCTACGGTTTTATGGCATTGTGATTTACTTAAAATCTACTCGATAGTTTGTCTTGAAATTTGGGTTCAGGGAAAAATCAATTCTCAAGACAAAACGAAGTAACGGTAGTTTAAAATAACGGGGACATATGGAGTAAAAAAAGAAAGATAGAAGAAGCGGTGGCTGTGTTACATTTTCACTTCCACAACGCGCGTACCCGCGCACGTCCGCAGTATTACGGCATAGCGTTTTACTAAAAGTCCGCCCGATATATTTCCAACAAATTTGAGTAAATTGGAGAAGAAATGGTGTTCTAAATTATAATGATTTCTTTTAAAAGAAATATCTAGGGCATTTGTTTTGTTAGTAAATTAGACGTAAGGTAATAACTTTATTATTAGTCAGTGAGTTCGTTAAATAAACCAAGTTTTGCTTTAAAACTATTTAAGGAAAAATTGTGAACTATATATCATGACGGAGTTTATATCATTCGCTTCAAATCGATGTTAATATAAGGTGAGATAGTAATGGTCATTCTTTTAATCACACATAACTGTGAAGCTGTGTAAACACAAATTGCAATTTAATAAAAAACTTGCCGCAAACAACAACAACATTATCATGGATAGATAGAATACCAAGAAAGCTTTACATGACAGGTATAGACTTCGAAATTCTCAAAATTGCATATTGAAAACAACATTTGTATACTGTTATCTCAAATCCGATTAAAAGAACCAAGGGTGACATATAATATGTGTGATAATTATATTTCATATATAGAACAACAGTTGAACAGGAAAGTAAACGAGTCAGTTTATACATATGACAAATCCAAATATTATTTTGTTGTTTTTTGCTAAATTATTTACGACCATAATTACTTTAATTCTTTAAATAGAAACACATATATACTATCAACCATTATTCTTTAGGAGATAGCTTAAATTTAGAATGAAATTGATAATTATATGGAAAAAATAAGTATTCATTTTAATTACCCTGGATGCGTCTCAATGTTTAATTCCGCAGTGAACGTTACGACGCACACAAGAGGTTTAACGCCATTGTGATTTATTAAAAATCGACACGATAGACTTGCTTGAAAGTTTGGCAAATGGTAGATGAATAGGTGTTCTATGTTATATTTTATTTTAAAAAAAATCTCTCGGGCGAATTTAAAATAAATTAGAAATAATCAAATTACTGTTAAAATATTATAGCGAAATTTCTATTTTACGTCGCCTTATGTTACGTTAATTGTCATGACAGATGTATGAAATTGATATTATCACACAGGTTATTGTATTCTCTTCAGTTTAAAGTTCATTTTATCCGAATCCAAATTGAAATAAGGAAGTAATGGTGATTTCTTTAACAACACTGTCATTGTCGCAAAAACGTACATTTTGACGTCAAAAACGATGTTATTTCAAAGGTATGATTCCACCTTAAGCGAAATTCATACTGTATCTAGTCTAAACAGTAAAATAGAGAACCATTCTACTAAATTGGTTACCTGCCTGAAACGCTTTATTATTTCAATAGATCTCAAATCGGGAAATTAAAAAGTCGTGCTAGATGTAGTCTGGTTCCTTTCATCCTATATATTACGCAGTAATAAGAAGAAGGAACTTCAGAAGAACTCGCCGTTATTACGTCACTGTGTTGTATAAACCCTTATGCTTATACGTTATATTCAATCAAGCATAACATTTACTATGGTTATCTGCTCTATTCCTTATCAGCTTCATTTGTTTTTATACGCCGCCAGAGGCGGTCATATATTGGCGTCATCTGTCTGTCCGTCCGTACGTCCATTTCTTGTGAACGCAACTCCTCCTACGTTTCTGACCGTATCTTTTCAAAACTTGGTCAATGTCATAACTATAATGTGTAGATGTGCATGAAGCGGCGATTTTCCGGTTCATTGATATTTGCAAGATTTATGTCCCTTGTAACTTAGTCTCTGTAGCTGATTGATATTGCAGCCTTGTGAACGTAACTCCTCCTATGTTTCTGACCGAATATTTTCAAAACTTGGTCAATGTCATAACTATAATGGGTAGATGGGCATGAAGCGGCGATTTTCCGGTTCATTGATTTTTGCAAGATTTATGTCCCTTGTAACTTAGTCTCTGTAGCTGATTGATATTGCGGCTTGTGAACGCAACTCTTCCTACGTTTCTGACTGAATCTTTTCAAAACTTGTTCAATATCATTACTATAATGGGTAGATGTTCATGAAGCAGGGATTTTCCGGTTCAGCAATTTTTGCAATAGTTATGCCTTTCGAATCTTGGTCTCTATAGCATATTCACTTGAGAATGCAACTCAAGTTTCCAAACAGGTAGAAGTGCATAAAGCAGGGATTATCCGGTAGAGTGATTTTTGCAAGAGTTATGCTCAGAAGGAAAAAAGGATACATATCGACACTGCCATTTGACCTACTTTCATATCGGAAGCCTCTATAGGGTTCTATCTCTGTTTATATTTATCCTATTTTCTTTAGTTAATACCAAAGTCAGCTAGGCTGGTAAGCAGAGTAAGACTTTCAACTCTGAACAAGTGTGGATAAACTGTTTTGCTCAAGGAAACACCCGGCTGCCCCTGCAGGGATCGAACCTACTACCCAGGCAACCATGATCTCAGGTCCCTGTCTCTTCCAGCTAAGCTAACTGGTCTCACAGACTTCATTTTGAGCTTATGTATACAGACATGTTAAAAGCAATAATTAAAGGGACCAATCTTGATCTTTATATTTTGTGGCACCGTATATTGTGGCGGCACTGACACTCTTGTTCTATGTGATGTAATTGCTTGAACAGGGAATGAAAAAAGGATGTTTGCTCGTTCGACATTTGGATGAAACAATATAAGAAAGTGGTGTTTTTGCAATGTACTCGTGTTGTAAATTTCTAACACCTTTACCTTTCATATTGTTATACCCATTCAATGTTTTGGGTCTTAATATCTCCACAGGAAACTCTCTCCAATATCAATTAAAATTCATACTGAATCAGGTTATGACCAAATATGTATTGCCTTAATTTTCTCCATTTACTGTTTTAACCCTTTCCCACAAATATACCCTTACCGAGCCTATGCAACAGACGACTTGAAATCATTTTGACAAAAGGTGAAATTGTTCATAATGAGCTTAATTTTCTCCATTAACGGTTTTAACCCATTTCCAACATACAAGGATATACACTTACTGTGCCTCAGCAACAGAAGACTTTTGAAATCATTGTGGCAAACGGTGAAATTGCTCATAATAAGCTTAATTTTCTCCATTTATGGTTTTAACCCATTCCCACATACGAGTTTATACCCTTTCTGAGCCTCTGCAGCAGACGACTTTTGAAATCATTGTGACAAAAGGTGAAATTGCTCGCAATGAGATTAATTTTCTCCATTTACAGTTTTAACCCTTTCCCACAAGTTTACAAGTATATACCCTTTATGAGCCTCTGCAACAAACGACTTTGAAATCATTGTGACAAAAGGTGAAATTTCTCATAATGAGCTAAATTTTCTCCATTTACGGTTTTAACCATTTCCCACATACAAGTATATACCGTTTCTGAGCCTCAGCAGAGGACTTTTGAAATCCTTGTGGCAAAAGGTGAAATTGCTCATAATGATCTATTGCTCCAATTGCCCAGGGTGAGTGTATTAAATTTACCACTACAAGTTCAACTCTTTTTAGCTCGCCTATTCGAAGAAATAGGGGAGCTTATGTAATCACCCCAGCGTTGGCGTATGCGTTGCCAGCTTAGTCAAACCTTTGTATGCTGTTGCTTTGAAACTTCACATACTTATTCAGGGTCATGAGTTGACCTTTATGTCAAGTCCCATAACTCTGGAATGGATTTTTACTGAATTGTGCTATTTTTTGGTCTTAGAATTTCGGTCAAACCATGCAAGGCCTTTTCTCAGACACTGTGTATGCTGTTGCTTTGAAACTTCACACACTTATTCAGGGTCATTAGATGACCTTGTATGTCAAGTCCCATAACTCTGGAATGGAATTTGACGTAATTGTTGGTTAAACATCATTGAAATCGTCGTGGCAAAAGGAGAAATAATGAGCAATCATGATTTGCATTTACCACAATATATTTTAACTTTTCAGTTATCATACTATCATTTTATAAAAAAATATATATTTTTACTGGATAATTTCAAATTTGTCTGCTGCAGATTTGTATTATGTTGGAAGTGGTTAAACCCTTATCCGCTATCATGACTAACAAATACAAGACAAAAACAGATTTTCTGTGTGTCTGCATTATTTGACAAAAAATTACCATAACAGGGCTTGTGTTCAATACAAATAGTTAATTGTCTTTGGTACCAATTGAAAAATATCATAACCTCTTGTCCACTTATCTTTAGTTTTAGTCTTATATGTCACTTTTCATGATCAGTTTAACTCTAAATGATCTCATTCACTTAAAACTAAGACCCTGCAAGGTTAAATATCCCACATAATACTTAAATCTTTAAATACCGATATCTGCATTACTGACTACAAATTAAATTTGTCTAAATGTTTGTGGATTTAAATGTAGTTTTCTTTTTAGCTCGCCTATTCGAAGAAATAGGGGAGCTTATGTTATCACGTTGCCGTTGGCGTCCGCGTTGCCAGCTTGGTCAAACCTTTGCGTGCAAGGCCTTTTCTCAGACACTGTGTATGCTGTTGCTTTGAAACTTCACACACTTATTCAGGATCATTAGGGGACCTTGTATGTCAAGTCCCATAACTCTGGAATGGATTTTGAATTGTGCCCCTTTTTCGACTTAGAAATTTGGTCAAACCTTTGCGTGCAAGGCCTTTTCTCAGACACTGTGTATGCTGTTGCTTTCAAACTTCACACACTTATTCAAGGTCATTAGGGGACCTTGTATGTCAAGTCCCATAACTCTGGAATGGATTTTGACTGAATTGTGCCCCTTTTTGGACTTAGAAATTTGGTCAAACCTTTGCGTGCAAGGCCTTTTCTCAGACACTGTGTATGCTGTTGCTTTCAAACTTCACACACTTATTCAGGGTCATTAGGGGACCTTGTATGTCAAGTCCCATAACTCTGGAATGAATTTTGACTGAATTGTGCCCCTTTTTCGACTTAGAATTTTGGTCAAACCTTTGCGTTCAAGGCCTTTTCTCAGACACTGTGTATGCTGTTGCTTTGAAACTTCACACACTTATTCAGGATCATTAGGGGACCTTGTATGTCAAGTCCCATAACTCTGGAATGGATTTTGACTGAATTGTGCCCCTTTTTCGACTTAGAAATTTGGTCAAACCTTTGCGTGCAAGGCCTTTTCTCAGACACTGTGTATGCTGTTGCTTTCAAACTTCACACACTTATTCAGGGTCATTAGGGGACCTTGTATGTCAAGTCCCATAACTCTGGAATGGAGTTTGACTGAATTGTGCCCCTTTTTCGACTTAGAATTTTGGTCAAACCTTTGCGTGCAAGGCCTTTTCTCAGACACTGTGTATGCTGTTGCTTTGAAACTTCACACACTTATTCAGGATCATTAGGGGACCTTGTATGGCGTTGGTATCAGCGTTGCCAGGTTAAGATTTGCATGCAAGTATTGAAAATTTGTGATATCTTGCAATAAATAATAGTGTGTGGTTTTATCTGATACTGATACTGTAAGTCTTCGGTATTATGTTTACTATTGGCATACATCGTATATAAACCAATTTACAGATTTAAAAGGCCTGTATGGACTTGGTTAACATTTGCATGGAAGTATTGAAAAGGTGTATTATCTTGCAATAGGTGATACTGTGTGACTTTACCTAATGCTATAACTGTTCTGAAGTAGGCCCTGATAGACGATGGCCCTGATAGGCGAGCTATATTGTCCTCCGACAACTCTTGTTATTTCTTCATGTGCACCTAAATATTGCGGCTTCTTTTTTATGTTTTGCTTCAAACATTCGTCTTGTATTTATTATGAACAAGCTCAAATGTCATCTGTAGAATGGATAGACTTCACCAACTCTTGTTTAACACAGAGCCTTAGATAAGGAGCGTTTTTTGCTTGTTCTAAAATCCTTATTTTATCTGCTAACCCTATATTGTAGGTACTCAAAAATCTGGACCTCTGTAAATAACATGTACTTTCCAGGAACAGACCACATCTACAAAGAAAATTGACATGATTTTTTCTGAAGTGGATAAACAGGGGATTGCTGGCTATGAAACACTGAAAATAGTCCTTGAAGATACCAGTCAAACTGGTGTTCTGGAAAGCCTTCAGAATGCTGAAAGAGATGCCACACGTGAACTGGTATCAACACATGATATTGTAGACGATTTCATTTGTTACAGTATGGCCAAATCAGAAATACAAAGTAACATCGCCCATAGATACAAGTCAAATGCTAACCTCCAGGTGTTTAAGGTAGTTCGTGAATTGGCAACAAAATTTAAGGAAAGTTTTAAAAAAGAAAATTCAACAGAATTAATAAATAAACTGGACGCAGACAAAGTTACCGTGGTTACAGAGATTCTAAATGATTTGTTTAAAGATGGTGTGAATTGGGGCCGAATAGTTGGTGCCATTGCCTTTGCTGGTGCAATGGGGGTCATTTTAATGTCAAAAGATGAAGTATTAGTAAAAACCAGTAGGTATTTAGAGACACATATAGGACATTGGATAAGCGCCAAAGGGGGCTGGGTAAGTATAATCTGTTTATCTGAATTATAAAGAATATCAAAGTCTTACCCTTTCCAATATACAACAAACTCCTAGAGATGATAGAATCACTATTGAATAGAGTTGAAACCATTGTGGCAAAAGTAGTAATTGCATCTGCTGCAGATATGTTTATATGTGGAAAAAGGTTAAAATTGTCAACTGCCGTGAAAACATCCAAGTATAACCACTTTTAATATTCAACACATCTGCCAAAGATAACTTTGAAAATAACTTGGCAAAACTATGGAAAAAACCTATAGACAAGAAAATAACTATATAGATTGAATAGAATTGAAAATAATTAAACTTTCATTTTATAAATTTATATGTTTCTTAGTTTTACCTAGATGTTTTCAAAGTCATCTGCTGCAGATTTATTGAATCTGGGAAATGGTTATTGTTAGCTCACCTGAGCACTTCGTGCTCAAGGTCAGTTATTGTGATCGCCTTTTGTCCGGCGTCTGGCAACTTCTTCTCCTCAGTAACCAGTGGGTCAGTTGGGATGAAACTTCACAGAAAGCATCCTCTCAATGACCTTACCAATATTCCTTCAAATTTTTGGGATCCATGCAGAATTCTGGTTTCCATGGCAACGAAACGAAAAAAAATTCTTCTTCTCCCAAACTGGTTGGCAGATTTTCAAATAATGTTGTAGAAATGTTCCTTGGATGACCCTGTATCAGATTCCTTCAAGCCATGTTGATTGGTACAAAAACATGGACGCCAGGGGGCGGGGCCTTTTTGCCTTACAAAAGTGTCAGACCGATTTTCAAATAATTTTGTAGAAATTGTCCTTGGGTGACCCTTAAAGCCATGTTGATTGGTCTAAAAACATGGCTGCATCAGGGTGGGGCTATATTGCCTTATATGGCTTTAGTGAAAACTTAAAAAATCTTCTCCTCCGAAAGTGTTTGGACGATTTTCAAATAATTTTGTAGAAATATTTCTAGGGTGACTCGCTATCAGATTCCTTCAAGCCATGTTGATTGGACTGGTCGAAAACTATGGCCGCCAGGTGTGGTGCTTCTATGGCTAAAGTGAAGAAAAAAAGGCCCCCCTTGTTTTAATATATTTTATCAAAAATACATTCAATTAAATCCTTACCTGATGTGCTAATATCAGACTCTTCCAAACTGTTTGCATTTGTACAAATGAATAAAAAAGTAAACAAAAAGAGAAAAAACCCACAATGGAGCATGAGGACAACAAAGATGGCCGTAAATCAATCGCCTGAGTAACAGTAAAATTGTAAAATTATGCAGAGGGTCACCTTTTGATCATTTCCAAAATTTTGAACCAGTCAATATAGCTTGAACAAATTATTCAGAGGGTCACCTAAGGAACAACTAACCTAAACATAAGACAAGCAGATTCAGATCAGAATTATTTTGAGGGTTTGTCATTGTCCCTCCTTTATGATGTGCAGCATCACAATTTCTACATAGAATTTAGATATTGGAGCAACTTTTTAGTAGACTACCAAGTAACATTCCTGTGTAATTTGGCCGAAATCGGTCCAATGGTTAAGGAGGCGATTTCGTTTAAAACTAAATAATTAACAACGGAAAGGACGGGATAAAGTTAGTGATCCCAATAGACTACCTTGAGCCGTTTGGGTGATCAAATAAGTTGAAACTACTGATTTTGGTACGTGGTGCTCTTGTTTTTACAAGTGATCTGCCATTCAGGTGTTAGCTAAATTCAGTCAAAACATAGGGTTGAGCAATTTCTCCTTTTACCACCATGTTTTTGTGTCACCTGCATAGCTTTTTCGTCACGTTTTCAAATAACTTTTTTTCTACTCAAAAGATTGGATTGAAACCTCTGACAAATGTTTATATCAATCTTTGTGATGGGTTCACAAAAGGGGGATAATCCAAATATTTTCTGACAAGGCCCCGGCAGGTGACACATGTGCTCAGGGGAGCACTCCATTCTAGTTACCTCTATGCAATGATTAAACTTTCATTTAATGAAATTTCCCAAATGTTTGTCGTGATGTTTTGAAAGTCGTCTGCTGCAAATTTGTTGTATGTGGGAAAGGATTAGGGTTCGTATAAGGATTTGTAGGTTGTGAAATACTCTTTTTATCTAGACCTCTGAAAAAAGATGCATTGTGACTTCAGATTGCAATCATAGACTTTTCCAAGAAGAATGCAAAAGCTAGTTATGATGAATTGGACACACCTGTTATCAATAATACCACAGGAGACACTGATGGTAGACCTGCAAAAAGACAAAAAAGACACCATTACCCTGCAGCTGGAGAGATTGACAATACAGCTTCAACAATAAATAGACCTGTAAAAGAACAAAAATCGCACCATTACCCAGCAGCTGGAGAGATTGCTAAATTATTATTGAGTATTGCTGGGGGATTCATTCTTGGAGTGGCAGTAAGCAAACGACTGTCGAAGTAGTAGTTTAACTCTTTGCCGGCTTCTCCTTTAGCCACAATCTTTTCATTTCATTTCAGTTAAATATTACGTTTCCATTGTCGATATTATCATTCTTTTTGCTAAGATTTTTTCAGTTGTCTGCTCCAGAATTGATGTATGTGGGAAAGGGTTAAAGTTGTTGAAAATATCAGACGAAAAAGATGCAACATCTAGAAATTTTAACTGTGATGTGGAAGTCCTGTTTAGTATTTATTGATCCTTTCCCATTTGCAGACGTATTTTGATGCAAGTGTAGCAGACGATTTTTGAAAACAGCGTGGCAAAAGGAGAAATTGATCATCAGGAGCTGCAGATTTGTTGTATGTTGGAAAGGGTTAAAATATAAGTACTGCATCTCAATGATTTTGTTGTTGTTTGGTTTTGTTGTTTATCATGGCATTTCTTTGAAATTTAACCTTTTCCAACATGTAGACGCTTTCTGCTGCAGATTTATTGTTTGTTGGAAAGGGAAGGTTAACATATGAGTACAGCATCTGTATGATTTTGTTGTTTTTAGCTCACCTATGTTCACATACAAACGACTTCTCCTTAACCAATTAACCAAATTCAAAATAATTTCACAGGAATGTTCCTTGGTGGATGATCTCTTTCAAACTTGTTCAAAGAATTCTATTCCATGCAGAACTTTGGTTGCCACATCAACAAAAAAGGGGAAATTAACCAAAACTTAAAAAATCTTCTTGTCTGAAAGTAGAAAGTCCATGCCTTTGATATTTGGTATGTAGCATCATCTAGTGAACCTCTACCAAGATTGTTTCAACTTATAGCCCCGGGGTCAAAAATGACCCCTCCCCGGGGGTCACTTGTTTTTCATAGACCCATATAGGGGAAAAACTTAAAAAATCTTGGCTAAAAGTAGAGGGCACAGGCCTTTGATATTGGGTATGTAGCATCACCTAGTGGACCTTTACAAAGATTGTTAAAATTATAGCCCTGGGGTCAAAATGACCCCTCCCCTGGGGTCTTTTGTTTTACATAGACTCGTATCTATAGGGGAAAAACTTAAAAAATCTTCTTGTCTAATAGTAGAGGGCCCAGGCCTTTGGTATTGGGTATGTAGCATGATCTAGTGGACCTCTACCAAGAATGTTCAAATTATAGCCCTGGGGTCTATTGTTTTACATAGACTCATATAGAGAACAAACTTAAAAAATCTTCATGTCTAAAAGTAGAGGGCCCAGGCCTTTGATATTGGGTATGTTGCATCATTGTGGACCTCTACCAAGATTGTTTAAATTATAGCCCTGGGGTCAAAAATGACCCATCCCTGGGGGTCACTTGTTCTCCATAGACTCATAGAGAATTTTTTTTTTAAATCTTCTTGTCTAAAAGAAGAGGGCCCAGGCCTTTGATATTTGGTTACAGGTACGTTGCATTATCTAGTGGACCTCTACCAAGATTGTTCAAATTATAGCCATGGGGTAAAGAATTACCCCTCCCTGGGGGTCACTTGTTTTACATAGATAGGGAAAAAACTTTTAAAAATCTTCTTGTCTAAAAGATATTTGGTATGTAGCATCATCTAGTGGACCTCTACCAAGATTGTTTAAATTATAGCCCTGGGGTCAAAAATGACCCCTCCCCGGGGGTCACTTGTTTTTCATAGACTCATATAGGGAAAAACTTTAAAAATCTTCTTGTCTAAAAGTAGAGTGCCCAGGCCTTTAATATTTGTTATGTAGCATCATCTAGTAGACCTCTACCAAGATTGTTAAAATTATAGCCACAGGGTAAAAAATGACCCCTCTCCTGGGGGTCACTTGTTTCACATAGACTTGTATAGGGAAAAACTTTAAAAATCTTGTCTAAAAGTTTAATATTTGAAATCTTACTTCATCTAGTGGACTTCTACCAAGATTGGTCAAATTATATCACTTGTTTTACATAGACTTGTTATTTTAAAAGGTAAACACTTTAAAAATATTCTTGTCCATTTGCCATGAATGTTCTTTGGGTGCCCCTCTACTTAGACTTCAAATTATTTTGATAGGATGATAAACATGGCCACTAGGGGGTGTTGCTTGTTTTCCGTATATATGTATAGACAAAAAACAATGAATTTTTGTTAAGTTTGATTAAATCAGGTGAGCGATATAGGACCATCATGGTCCTTTCGTTTGGTTTTTGGGATAGGGGCGATTTGCCACTATCTCATAGCGAAGCTGCTTTCGAAAAGTCGGATTTAAAGCTGCAACCGCAGTCCACATGTGTATACCTACACCAAAATCGAGTTTTGATTGGTTATAATCTGCCTTTTCAACGATTTCATTGGTTCGACCGAATCACGAAACCCTCCGCTTGCATAACTTTATGAGACAAAATAGTTTCTATGAATGAAACACACTCTGAACTATGGTTGACCTCAATGTCAGTAGTGTGAGGTAACGTCGACCGTTCTGTGACCCCATTAGTTTACAACAGTCGACTTATAGAGAAATGTGCAAAGCACTGTAAATACAATTATTGAAAGGAGTTGAAACCATTGTGGCAAAAGTAGAAATTGCCTACGAAAAGCAATTTCCCCTTTTGTCACAATGTTTTCGATTGTCGTCTGCTGCACATGCGTCTGTAAGCGTCTGTAGGTGGAAAATGGTTACATCCTTCCCATGGAAGCGGAACCCTTTCCGTGATACTATAACAGTTCGAATATTTAAAAAATATTGTTGAAAATGGAGCTATTGCTGACAATGAGCAATTCCTCCTTTTCACACAATTCTTTCAAACACGTTTCAAATTAATTCTTTTCATATTTAAACGTTTTACTATGGACGTTCTTTCCCTCTTTCTCCCTTCCGGACACATTTTGAATAACATGCTAGAGATGAATGATTACGAGCAATTTTGCCTTACATCAAGGGGAAAAATATATAGTTGAAACCTTTGTGGAAAAAGAGGAAATGGGTCATGATAAACAATTCTGCAGCCGTCTGCTGCACATGCGTCAAAAAGCGACTGTAAGCGGGAAAGGGTTGAACCGTTCCCGTTATAGCTACTTAGTTACAAACAAATGTTGAAAGTATATTTACAAACGGAGCAATTGCTGACAATGAGCAATTCCTCCTTTTCAAACAATGCTTTGAAACATGAATCAATTTGTTTCTATAACCTAGATAACGAAAACATTTGTCTACAGTTATTTTTTTAACCTTTGCACCTTTTAGACACATTTGACTAACCTTAACAGATGAATGATAATCAACAAGTTTGTCTTTTTCCACAATGTTTTCATCACTATTCAAAATCATACTTTTATTAATTCAGGTCAATAGTTATGCCTTAGTTCAATGTTGTTTGCTGTATATTTAGTCTATGTGGTCAAGGTTAAGGAATACTGTAAACAAACTTGTTACAACATAATTCGTCCAAAGAGAGAGGTCCTACTGTGTATACATGCCATGAAATAATGTTACAAACGGTCTCATCGCTACTGGGGAATTGTTGGTAAAACAGGTCGCGTTTTGTGTTGAATATTCTCATGTGTCGCTGTATGTAGACCCTACTAGGAAATAGAAATTAAATCTACAAATTATAGATAAGGTAATTTCAACATTGATTGATTGGGGTTTAACGCCGTTTTTAACATTTCTTCAGTAATAGTACGGCGGCCAGTTCACCTACAAATGTATTTCCTGGTTTTCTCAAACCAGTACTCCTCACAACAATCTTCCCAAGCAACTGGCTGCGTTTCCACATAGACTTAGCCCATTGGTGAAAGACGAATGACGCATGTCGCATTGACTTTTGTCAAACGTCGGAAAGAAATTTGGCCGAATTTGTCAACACATCCGAGTTATAACCGCAAGGTCATTATTTATTTTATAATTGAGAAGCCTCTAGCGATTTTGGGACTAAAATTATAATGTATATGCATTTGCGTTAATTTAAGACTCAACGTTCATCAACGTGTAATATAGTCCTAGATGTATCTGTTGACAAATAAACTAGAAATGTAGTCTAAATAGGTTTTTGAAAATTAACCTTGACGGTCCGGTCCCGTTTCGGAGATACAATTAAATTGCAAATACTTTACAAATACCATAATCTAAGCTGACGTGTTTTGACGCATCGGACCAGTCTTCTGTAATCAATACTTTATGAGTTGTCTCCGTTTGTAAAGCTTGGAGGTATAATCCGGCGTCCGGCCGGCTGTCTGCCTGAATGTGCATTCGTCCGTCCGTCATGGATTGCATGTATTGGTTAACACGTTGTTTCTGTATGGCAGATTTATTTCAAAGTGGTCACAATTATACCCGTGTGATCAGGAGAACGGCAAAGTACTAGGTACATAACTGTTTTTTCAGTTATCTCCATTTTTCCTTATTTAGTTCAGCGATTGTCTCAATTAACTTTCATTGTATCAATTTCAAACTTGGTTTGTAGGTAACTTATGACCTACAGATTTGCAGTGCACCATAACCATAAATTTAGCATGCTGCGTTTGGAGTGTGTATATTTTTGTCTTTTAATGTTCTCACTTATTATATGCAACACATGCGTTCCGTGAAATTCCCTTTTTCGTTAATGAGTGCTTCCCCAAGCTTTGTACTTCGTCAAATCTAATCTGTTTTTTAGGTGTAAACTCAATTTTTTCATTTCTTCGGTTATTGTCTCAATATATGTCCAATATATCAATTTAAGACTTGGTGTATAGGAAACTCAGAGCTGCAATTGTGCAGTGCAAAAGAAACATAACTCTATCATGCTTTCGATCGTCTTTCATTTATCAGCATGATTACAATATACATTGTGGATCTTTAGTGATTTCTGAACTAGAAATATTTTAATTAAGGGTAGCTGCTCGGGTTTTTTTTGTCAATCTTTTGTCCTTCGATATTTTGTTTATACAAGAAAAGGGTAAAACTTTGACAAATGAGGTATATGTTATTGGCAGGCAAAATGTGTTGCTTCAAACATTTTTGGTTTGGTTTGTTTAAAGGTCATCGTTTTATTGTTTCAACAATGTTTGTCCATATGATCTATGCCATATGTTTTCAACTTACATATGCCCCCTATACCATCAGCGCTTTCAGCGCTTTGATTATCAAAGCGTATAGACAATATAGAGAGACGTTTTGAGTTTTTTAACGAGGTATTGAGTATTTTTTCCGCATTTTTTGCTGTGATATAAATTCGCTTTGATTGTTGTTTATCATGGCATTTCTTGGTAAACTTAATCCTTCCCATCATATTGACGCTTTCTGACGCCTCTGCAGCAGACGTCTTTTGAAAACATTGTGACAAAAGAAGAAATTTCTCCTTTTTCCACAATATTTTCAACTCTAAATATTTAAACTTTCGTTTATATAAATAGAGATTTTCTATATTTTTGCCTAGACGTTTTCAAAGTCCTCTGCTGCAGATTAATTGTATGTGGGAAAGGGTTAACAGAACTAATGTATTTATCAAGGGTAGTGTATACACATATATGTAAAGTGGGGAATGTCCATATAAGCAGTTTTTAGCTCGACTATTCGAAGCGTCGGTTAAAGTTTTAGGGCAAGTTGGCATTTTCATTCATAAGTATTTGTGCTACGGCTTTAATATTTGGAATATAGTTACATCTTATACCTTTCTTCACATTGAATGTTAAAGGTACTGAGTGTGACCTTCTTTTTGGGGTAAAAAACATGATTTTCTGTGGTTAAAGTTTTAGGGCAAGTTGGATTTTTTTTTTTCTCAATAGTTACTTATGTTACTTTTATATTTGGAATATAATTACATCTTATACCTGTCTTCATATTGTATGCTGAAGATTCTGAGTGTGACCTTCTTTTTGGGGTAAAAGATGAGTTTTAGGGCAAGTTGGCATTTTCATTTAATTTTTTAATTTTTCTCAATAAGTATTTGTGCTACGGCTTTAATATTTGGAATGTAGTTACATCTTATACCTTTCTTCACATTGAATGCTGAAGATGCTGAGTGTGACCTTCTTTTTGGGGTAAAAACATGATTTTGGGTGGTTAAAGTTTTAGGGCAAGTTGGAATTTTTTTTTAATTTTTTCTTCTCAATAAGTACTTATGCTAGGGCTTTCATATTTGGAATATAATTACATCTAATACATTTCTTCATATGCTGAAGATGCTGAGTGTGACCTTCTTTTTGCGGCAAAAGACATGATTTTGGGTGGTTAAAGTTTTAGGGCAAGTTGGCATTTTCATTTAATTTTTTAATTTTTCTCAATAAGTACTTGTGTTAGGGCTTTCATATTTGGAATATAATTACATATACTACCTTTCTTCACATTGTATGTTGAAGATGCTGAGTGTGACTTTTTGGGAATAAATAACATGATTTTTGTTTGATTTTGAGAATTTTAGATAAATTCATAATTTTTGGTTACATTCCTTTCTAATTGTGATCATTCATTTATCAAATATAATTCTTTCAACATATCAAACGGGTTTTGCATGATGTCAAACATTTGGTAAACCTTTTTTTTAGGTTTTGCTATTTTTAAACTCGGTCAGTTTTAACATTTGCGTTAAAGTTTCATAATTCAAATCACTTCATACTTCACACATTTGTTAAGGACCATCGTACAATTAGGTTAGATAACTCCATTGCATCCTAAATATGGAGTAATGGCCCTTGAATTACTTAGAAATCTTTGCCACAATGTTTTCCACTTTTTGTCATAGGTTATCCATTCAATTATGGAGATTTTCTATGTTTTGACAAAATAAGTTCAAAGTCGTCTGCTGCAGAATTGCCGTATGAGGGAAAGGGTTAATAGTACTTAAGTGCAATATAATGAAATAGTGCTTTATGTGAATAAGCGGCATATAGTCGAGCGCGCTGTCCTCCGACAGCTCTTGTTTGTTTAGTCCATTGTATTGTATGTTTGCGGGAAAAGAGTAAATGTCCAACTGTTTAGACCGTTATCAAATTCGAGGAGTAAAAGGTGTTCATGGTGTAGTGGTTAAGACGACGGTTTCTCAATCAAACGGTAGCAGGTTCGAACTTCATTGAGGAAAGTAGTCTGTTATTTCTTTAACAAAATTTCTTATTTACACACAGTTTAAAAAGCAAAAAAAAAAAAACACACAGTGGCAATAATTCAAATTTTTGCCAAATAAATCCATGCACTGTTTTAGCGATATCATGCAAAAGACAAAACAGCAAAATTTGTATGTGAAATGGCAGGTCGAGCTTTTGATATTTCAATGATCCGTTTAACGCTTATGATGGACTCAAAGAGGCTCGAACCACCGTTGCGCAGTGAATGCTTCTATCGGAAGGGCTCAGATCATATTGCTCAATAAACTGTATGTGAATGAGAAAATGGGAGTCTGTATGGCTCGGGCCACTGTTACCCAAGGAGTAAGTTCGAACATGAAAAAGTAGAGCCGAAAGGGCCACATACAAATGTATATAACTTTTAATATTATGTATTATGTTTTATTATTTTATTGATGATGGATGATATAGATGGAGCCAGAAGGGCCACTTTAGTCCAAGAACTGTGTACAAATTACTTCAACATTACCAAGTTGAATGGGTTGTTGTTTTATTCTTTTAAGATGTTTTAGATGGAGCCGGAAGGGCTCGGACCACAGGTGTTAAATTATTTCAAAATTATTTAGTTGAATGTTTGGTTGTTTCATTGTTTTTATGTGATTTATATGGAGCCGGAAGGGCTCGGACCACAGGTGTCCATTTATTGAGTACATGTAAATATATATGGAGCCGGAGGGCTCGAACCATAGGAGTCCAATAATTGCGTACAAATTATATTACCGTTACCAAGTTGAAAGATTTGGTGTTTTATTTTATTTTATGTGATTTATATGGAGCCTGAAGAGCTCGGACCATTTATGAGTACAATTAACTTTAATTTAGATGATACAGATGGAGTCGGAAGGGCTCGGCCCGCAGGAGTCCAATAATTGTGTACAAATTATATCAATGTTACCAAGTTGAAAGATTTGTTCTTTTATTGTTTTTATGCGATTTATTTGGAATCGGAAGACCAAAGGTGTCCATTTATTGAGTACATATGAATATATATTGAGCCTGAAGGGCTCGGATCACGGGTGTCCATTTATTAAGTACATATGAATATATATTGAGCCGGAAGGGCTCGGACCACAGGAGTCCAAGAATTGCGTCCAAATTATTTAAACGTTACCAAGTTGAATGTTTCTTGTTTTATTGATTTTTATGTGATTTAGATGGAGCCGGAAGGGTTGGACCACAGGTGTCCGTTTACTGAGTTCACTTTAATTTAATTAAGATGATTAGATGGAGCCGGAAGGGCTCAAACCACAGGTGTCCGTTTATTGAGTATAATTAACTTCAATTTAGATGATACAGATGGAGCCGGAAGGGCTCGGACCACAGGTGTCCAAGAATTATGTATAAATTATTTCAAAATTATTTAGTTGAATGTTTGGTTGTTTCATTGTTTTTATGTGATTTATATGGAGCCGGAAGTATTGGACCACAGGTGTCCATTTATTGTGTACAATTTACTTTAATTTAGATGTTTAGATGGAGCTGGAAGACCTCAGACCACAGACCGGTGTCCATTTATTGAGAAAATGTTACTTTAATTACAATGTTTAGATGGAGCTGGAAGGGCTCGAGTCACAGATGTCCATTTATTGAGTACAATTAACTTCAATTCAGATGATTAAATTATTTCAAAATTATTTAGTTGAATGTTTTGGTTGTTTTATTTTTTTTTATGTGATTTATATGGAGCCGGAAGGGCTCGGACCACAGGTGTCCATTTTTAGCTCACCTGTCAAGTAGTGACAAGGTGAGCTTTTGTGATCGTCCGTCATCCATTGTCTGTCCACAATTTTTGTGAACACGATAAAGTCTTCATTTATTATCACATGTTTACCAAACTTATTCAGTAGCTAGATATCCTGAGAGCTTGGATCCTTTCGAAATCCATCCAGATCCGTTCATGCATGACAGGATTATGGCCCTTTAAAATTTGCAAAATTGCTATAATTGACCTTGTAAAGTCATCATTTATTATCCGATGTTTACCAAACTTATACAGTAGTTAGATATACATGAGAGCTCGGTTCCTTTCGCAAACCAGCCAGATCCGCCCATGCAAGACTTATTATGGCCCTTGAAATTGTCATAATTGCTATAACTGAGCTTGTGAACACAATAGAGGCTCCATTTACAATCTGATCTTCACCAAACTTAGATTGTAGTTAAATGTTGATAAGAGCTCGGTTCCTTCCAAAAACCAGCTAGACGTGCCCTTGCATGACTGGATTATGGCCCTTGAAATTGTCAAAATTGCTATAAAACAGCTTGTGAACACAATTTACTATCCGATCTTCACCATACATACATGCTCTGGATTGAAAATTACCGAAGAACCATGCTATTAGAGCATAGGCCCTCATGGGTCTCTTGTTTATTTCAGCAGTTTGAGACTTTGCCATGTGTTTTGCATAAGAAATCTCATTGCATAAACTCAGGTTAGCGATCTAGGGCCATCATGGCCCTCTTGATTTAGTACACATTATTTATAATTCAGATGTTTGGATGCGAGTCTGAAGGGCTCGGACCACAGTTGTCCATTCATCAAGTACACTTAACTTCAAAGAAGCTTGCATGTGTAATGCAGTAATTAGATTAAGGGTGAAACATGAGATTTGTTAAGAGTGTTGAATGTATTTCTGTTACAATTTTTCAGACATATTTAGATAGTATTTGGAAAGAAATCGGTGAATGTCATTAAGGAAACGATAAATTGAAAAAATTAGCCAAAGAACTACCTAAAATCCTTCTTAACAGCAGATCTGAGAACACTAGAAAGACATATTTCTGTCATTTTAAGAAATGGATCAAGTGGCGCAAGGACGTCGGAATAGAGGCTGTTTGTTTTTCCTGCAATACCAACGGACGTGGCTTTGTTCATTACTTCTTTAATTCAAAGTGGAAGTTCTGTGTCAATTATTAAGGGTGTTTTTTATAGTTGAAAGTGGGCTCATGACGTGGCAGGCTTAAACAACCCCTGCGCTTCTAACCATGTACGTTTCTCAGTTGACGCAGCTCAGAAACTATGTGGTGTTCCCGTTAAGAAGAAACCTTTCACAGCAGAATTAATGATTAATATGTTTATGTTGCATGACCCTTTTTCCGCGTCCTTGTATCATCATCTAAGATCGTTAACCCTATAAGCACTAGGGTTCTCGGGTTTAAGAGTATAAGTGAACTTAAAGAAACATTTTAACAAATTTAAATTATTTTTGAATTATATCATGGAGGGGAGAAAGTATTTGTTGAACATTTTATGTAGTTTTGTTTCTCTCAACTTTCCTTTCAAAGAGACAAGATTCGTTAATTTGCTTAATGACCTGGACTTGTCGAGTTCACTGTACTCAGAAGGCTATATACCTGCAATCCTAAGCGCAAGGAAGGGAAATCCCCCAACATTGGCGGGGGTTACCTACTGTGTTATACAGCTTTTAAGCTCACCCGAGCTTGGAGTGCATAGTACGTCATCCGATGTCTGGATAACCTAGCTATGACTAAAAGTGGAAAACATTGTGGCAAAAGGAGAAATTACTCGTTTTGAGCAATTTCTTCTTTTGTCACTATGTTTTCAAAAAGCCGTCTGCTGCAGAGGCGTCAGAAAGCGTCTATATGAGGGAAAGGGTTAAATGTCTTCTTGACTAAAAGTAATGGTCAAATTTTAAAACTATATGTTCCTTAGCACAGGTGCCAGTCTCGTTTAAAATCTAAAAATAGTATTTGACTATACATTTCATTTAGTCTGGTTCCCTGCATACTATATTGTAACTTAGTTGTAGGGCCAGGTAATCCAGACTACATTTCCTTTTGAACGGCCAATTTTTCTGATCGCAATGGCTGTGATGATTTTTCCATTTTTAAGACGCTTCATATAATTTTAATGCGCTCCCATCATAAGGCAATTATGTATTACTTATTTTACAGCTATAAAACACGGTAAGTAATCTGTATTCAAGAGTTGCGCATTGAAAATATTTATCTGTGGCTTGGATCCAATTAATAACTCATTTAACATGAAAATCGTGTACAACTTTAAAAGATATTTTAATAAAAAAAATCGAAATTTCTTTTTCTAGCATGATTGTACGCATTTGAAATGCTATATAAGGCGCTTTGTCATAAATTGATACAGCAAAATATGTCAAATAATTAAAAAGCAAATGTCCCAGGCCGTAGAATAGGAAATGTACCTTGTCAATATATAGTCAAATGCTATTTTTAGATTTTAAACAAGACCGGCACCTGTGTTCCTTATATGAACCTTTATCAAGATTATGGAAATTATTCCGATCTGTGCAAGACATGGCTGTCAGGGGTTGGAGCTTGTTTTACTTGTACATGTATATGTGTAGCCACGGTATATGTAAACGGGGACACTTATACTGCCTTGCTATAGAGCTAGCTTTTACATCAACTTGGTAGAGCATTGGCCTTCGGATCCAAAGGTCTAAGGTTCAAGCCCTGGTCAGGTCGAATCTTTTAGGACTGTTATAATGGCGCCCAATAAGGGACTACATTCTCAGTCTCTGGAAATTCGAGGAGGAACTTGATTTAAGGAGGCGGTATATGTATAAGGGGACACTTATACTACCTTGCTATGGAACTAGCTTGTATAGCGACTTGGTAGAGTGTTCGCCTTTGTATCGAACGGTCTAAGGTCCGAGCCCTGGTCAGGTTGAATCTTTTAGGACTTACATATGTATGGTAACAACTTTAATAATCTTCTTGTTGGCCTATTTTTAAAATTATTTTGCACAAATTTTCCTTTGGTGAACCGCTTCCAAGATTGTTTAATTTGTTCTGATCTGTTGAAATCATTTAATCCTTTGATTATGTATATTCATAATAAATTACGTAAAAACAAGTAAACATTGTAAGTTAGTAATATTTTTTTTTTATTGAAAACAATTATTTTCATACATCAAGTGAAAGTGAAGATTATTATTGCATATTTTTACATCATACCTGTGACGGCATGATGTAATAGAACACTTATTTTCTTACTATTTTTTGTCTTAATTTTGCATTAACTCTTTCCCACATACAATTGGGTAGAGTTGAAAACATTGTGGCTTACAGAGTAATTTCTCTTTTTGCCACCATGTTTTCACTATAGCAGGTCTGTAATGCACCCTTTACCACTTGCAGACGTATTCTGAAACAATTTGCAGTCGTCAAGTTTTGAAACATTGTTGCAAATGGTGAAACTGCTCATAATAGAGCACTGTCCCTCTTTGTCACATTGTTCATTTATTTAATATTAATTAAACTTTCATTTATCAAGCTTTTCAATATTTTTGTAAAGATGTCTCCAAAGTCGTCTGCTGCAGATGCATGGTATGTTAGAAAGAGTTACAAAGATGTGAATATACATATATACAAGGGATTCATAATAAAATAATATAATTGCATAATTTCTTCAAACACTTTTAGAGGTTTGGATATCCTGCTGGATACCCGTCTCACATGGAAGTTTTACTGGAGGAATAGCACATTGTATATGCTTACTGTTGCTGGAAAAGGTGATATTAACCCTTTCGCTCATTAAGACGCTTCCTGACGCCTCTGCAGCAGGCGGTCTTTTGAAAACAAGGCGTCAAAAAAAAATTGCTCAAAATGAGCAATTTCTCATTGTGTCACTATGTTTTCAACTCTATTTAATTATTGATCTTTCATTTAAAGGGATTTCCTGTGCTCTTCAAAGTTGTCTGCTGCAGATTTGTTTTATGTGGGAAAGGGTTAATCCCTTCAGTGTTGAATGTTTAAAATGGACTTTGTATTTGGAAGAGTCTAAAGCCAATTCTAGGAACATTAAGGTAAAAAAGTTGAGTTGAGCAGCCAACAGTATAGAAACCTAGTCTGATGAAAACATTGAAGCAAATTATCCTTTTTCTACAGGATTTTTAAAAGTTAGTTGCTGCAAGTGTTTCTGTAAGTGGGAAAGGCTCAATTTATTTAGGCAAGACAATTTTACAGACAAACAAGCAAAAAATTGCAGTTTTATTGTTCTCCCTAAAAGTCATCGCCAAGTCTGTGTTTGGTGTCTGCCCAGAATTATTAAATATATAACCGTTTATCTATTTTCAGTAACCTAGCTTTACCTTGACCTTGATCCAAGCAGCCCCAAAACACAATCCCATTAAAGATATTCTTAAATACTTACTATAAATAAAAACAAATTACAATATGTCAACTAGTACAAAACATTGTGTATAATTAGTGATCTTGAAATTTTCTAAGTTGAGAAGGGCAATAATCCAATCAAAACACATGTCTGGGTTATGTAACTTGTAAAACTGTTCCTTCAATCTATTGTACATTTGACAGTGAACAAGTATCTCAAGTTTCATAGAGATAGCTTTGTTAGTTTGCAAGCAAGTTGACTTAAAACTTAACCAAAATTCTGACTTAAAAAGGTTTGACAAAATGCAGTCAAAAGTTATGGAACAACTATTTTAACATAGAACTTAACCAAAATTCTGACAAAAAAAGGGGCACAACTTTGCTAAAATGCAGTAAATAATTATCGCACCTGTCCCTGTGGTTGTTTTCTGTGATGTCTGACAGCTATATGGAGTTTCAAAGCTCTACCTTGATTGGTTACTGAGAAAGAGTGGACTTGAACAAACAACTAAACCGAAATTCTAACTTCAAAAGGGCCATATATTTGACAAAATGCAATCAAGAGTTATGGCACTTGTCCCTGTGGTTGCTACTGTGATGTCGGACAACTTTATTTAGTTTCAAAGCTCTACCTTGAATGGTTAGTGAGGAAAAATGGAACTGTAACAAAAAACCAAATATACGACACAGGACGCAACGACAGACCCCGTGGAAGCTATGCCATTAGCAGATTTGTTACATGTGGAAAAGGGTTAAAAAACAATTTACAGCCCACTCTGGGAGCAGCAAGCAGTTTTACCAATTTTCTTGATGTCAATTGTAAGGTAAAAATATTGATACCCCTTCTTAAAACTTTAAAAGATATTTGAATATTCTGCAGTCAAAAACATATCCTTATATATAAAGCTCAACTAATATATACACTACTTTTAAAAGAATGACTAGAAAAACAATTCAATTAACCAAAACCAATAATTAGTCTTTCAAAAGTAGGAATGGACTTAGAAAAGGTTTACATGGAGTGTCATACACTTCAGTCCTTTGATTAGCTGTTTAACTAACCCTTTCCCTCATATAGACGCTTTCTGACGCCTCTGCAGCAGACAGCTTTTAGAAAACATAGTGACAAAAGAAGAAATTGCTCACATAAATTTCTCCTTTTGCCACAATGTTTACCACTTTTAGTCATAGGTTATCAATTCAATTATAGAGATTTTCTATTTTTTGACAAAATATATTCAAAGTTGTCTGCTGCAGAATTGTCGTATGAGGGAAAGGGTTAACTGTACTATATCGTTCAAGACAGATCTGTTTAACTTACAAAAGCAATTTAATGCCGTTTTACACACACAAAATCATACTCACAGAATACTTAATTCATAGGGAATTTTATAATGCAGAAGCAATACCTGGCTTTGTTTTGTACTACAAGGCATGTGAAAAAATTGATATTTTATAAGACCAAGTGTTAAGAGAGATATCAATTTTCCAACACTCCGAGTAGACAATGAGAAGTCGGGTTTTGCTACTACAACATAATTTTCCTTTTATTATAAATTTGAATTCCATTTTAAGACAGAATATAGAAAAATTATACAATTTCCTAATTTTAAATAACGAAATAGCACAAATTTACACATCAAATAAAACTTATGCATGGTGTTTGAATCACATCCCATTACCCAATTTTGAATGACACAAAATGATATTTCAATGACATTCTATTACCATACTTTATTATCTCATTTCACCTTGTGAAATACAGAATATTAATCTGTTGTGTTAAATTTGCTCGACAAAGTGTGCAGATATATTGTACATTATGATTGCTTTAATCTTGTTTCTGAAATATTTATGCTTCAAAACAACTGTAGCAGATATCGAAACATTGTGAAAGAGTCAAGGGAAATTGCTTTTGACAATTCATAAATGTTTTACTTTGTCACAAATTTACTTTTTTTATTTACCCATGTGTATGACTTCAGTACATGATACGATACTGAATTATTCTCCGTACAAAGTACAGACAACTTCTGATGCCTCCTGTCCAAGTCTGAATCAAATATACATTTCCAATTTTGCATATATTACATTTGATGCACAGATTTTTTCAAATCAGGTAAGTGCATGCAAGATTCGAATCTGGTCAAATGTTGAGAAACGTCTTTACTTTCAGTCAGACTGAAAGAACTTTCCAGATAACCTGATGTGTAAATATAAGACAAACCCATACTGCAATCTTCTACAGAAATGGAACATGTGGGATAATTTTGAGATGGAATGGACAATGTGGTGGAAATTGGTTATAATCAGCAATTTTCACTTTTTGTCCGATACGTTTTCATACATTAGCTGCTGCATAATACTATTGAGGGCTTGGCCTGAAAAGGTTGTAACTAAAATTGGTATTTTTTTTACCAAGGTTAATCACCTCACCATAAAGTCTTTATAAGCATTAAACATTTTTCTTGGTAAACAATGGAAATTTAGGTGCCATTGCTCGTTCTGAGCAATAGCACCAAAATTTGCATTGTTTACAAAGGGGTCAAAATTGCCCCTAAACCAGGGTTTTCAAAATGGGTTTTTAGTAAAAAATGTTTCACGCCAAGCCCTCAATATGCATGGAGTCGGTGAAAGGCATACCCTTCTATGACAAAAAGGGACATAATGAGTTAAAATTCTTGTCAGAGTTATGGGACGTAATGCATAAAAGCACACAGTCATCGCTATTAAATTAATCAAATGTCAACTAGGTAAGCTTTAACACTTGATAGACATTATTTTTAAAAACCCTTTTAAAATGAGGCGATGGATCTTCTCTAAGGACTTGGCAGGTGGGTTTCGGCTGGTTCTTGTTTTGAACATCCTCTATGTCCCATATTTCTGGCATGCTGCAACCCGGCCTGAAAGGTAATGATTTTATTCCAACTTTCCCTCATACGACAATTCTGCAGCAGTCGACTTTGATCGTATTTTGTCAACTCTACTCAGTACTGGCATTGATCTGGCTTGTTTCAAAAGGAACCAATATGTTATCAATATTCAAATACCATCTAAGTTTGGTGAAGATCAGATAGTAAATGGAAGCTCTATTGTGTTCACAAGCTGTATTATAGCAATTTTGACAATTTCAAGGGCCATAATCCAGCCATGCATGGATAGATCTGGCCATTTTTTAGAAATGAACCAAACTCTCATGGATATCTAACTACTGTATAAGTTTGATTGAGATAAAATCAAAAATAAGGACTGTATCGCGTTAACAAGCCCTATTATAGCAATTTTGACAATTTCAAGGGCCATAATTCAGTCATGCATGGGGCGGATCTGGCTTGTTTTCAAAAGGAATCCAGCTCTCATGGATATCTAACTACTGTATAAGTTTGATTGAGATACAATAAAAAAAAAAAGAGACTATCGTGTTAACAAGCTCTATTATAGCAATTTTGACAATTCCAAGGGTTATAATCCAGTCATGCATGGGCGGATCTGGCTGGTTTTGGAAAGGAACTGAGCTCTCATGGATATCTAATTATTGTATAAGTTTGATTGAGATACAATAAAAAATAACGACTGTATCGTGTTAACAAGGTCTATTATAGCAATTATGACAATTTCAAGGGCCATAATCCAGTCATGCATGGGCAGATCTGGCTGGTTTTTGAAAGGAATCCAGCTCTCATTGATATTTAACTACTGTATAAGTTTGTTTGAGATAAGATCAAAAGTGAAGACTATCGTGTTAACAAGCTCTTTTATAGCAATTTTGACCATTTCAAGCGCCATAATCCAGTCATGCATGGGCGGATCTGTGGCTGGTTTTCGAAAGGAACCGAGCTCTCATGGATATCTAACTACTGTATAAGTTTGGTTGAGATACAATCAAAAGTGAAGACTGTATCGTGTTAACAAGCTCTTTTATAGCAATTTTGACCATTTCAAGGGCCATAATCCAGTCATGCATGGGCGGATCTGGCTGGTTTTCGAAAGGAACCTGAAGACTGTATCCTGTTAACAAGAAATTGTTTACGCACGGAACGACGGACAAATCGCCACGACAAATTTGCTCGTTTTGAGCAATTTCTACTTTTGTCACTATGTTTTCAAAAAGCTGTCTGCTGCAGAGGCGTCAAAAAGCGTCTATATGAGGTAAAGGGTTAAAACTTAAATTTTCAAGTTAACATGTGAAACATTTTCTTGCCTACATAATTATTGTGTCGTTCAACAATGCATTTATCTATCAACCATCAATGTAAGGACAAAATTGGCTTTACCCTCGACCCCAACCACCCCTCACATGTGTGACATAACTGATGTCATCTTAAAAGCTCACCATGATCTATAAATCCAATAAAGCAGTTTTTAGCTCCACTGGCTGAAAGCCAGTCGAGCTTATGTCATGGCGAATTGTCCGTCGTGCGTGCGTTAACTTTTTCCTTTAAACGACTTCTTCTCCCTAACCACTTGGCCAATTTGGTTGAAACTTCATGGGAAGCATCCTCTCAATGTCCTCTACTAAATTCCTTCAAATTTTTTTGATCCATTCAAAATTCTGGTTTCCATGGCAACCGAAAGAAAAAAATAGTGAGAACTTAAAAAATCTTCTTCTCCGAAAGTGTCAGGCCGATTTTCAAATAATTTTGTAGAAATGTTCCTTGGGTGACCCTTTAATAGATTCCTTCAAGAAATTTTGATTGGGCGAAAAACATGGCCGCCAGGGGGCGGGGCTTTTTTGCCTTATATAGCTATAGTGAAAACTTAAATAATCTTCTTCTCAAAAAGTGTTCAGCAGATTTTCAAATAATTATGTAGAAATGTTCCGTGGGTGACCCTCTATCAGATTCCTTCAAGCCATGTTGATTGGTAAAAAAACATGGCCGTCACAGGGCGGGGCTATTTTGCCTATATGGCTAAAGAGCAAACTTAAAAAATCTTCTCCTCCAAAAGTGTCAGGCCGATTTTCAAATAATTTTGTAGAAATGTTCCTTGTGTGAACCTTAATTAGATTCCTTCAAGAAATGTTGATTGGGCGAAAAACATGGCCGCCAGGGGGCGGGGCTTTTTTGCGTTATATAGCTATAGTGAAAACTTAAAACATCTTCTTCTCCGAAAGTGTTCAGCCGATTTTCAAATAATTTTGTAGAAATGTTCATTGGGTGACCCTCTATCAGATTCCTTCAAGCCATGTTGATTGGTCGAAAAACATGGCCGCCAGAGGGCGGGGCTATTTTGACTTATATGACCATAGTGAAAACTTAAAAAATCTTCTCCTCCGAAAGTGTCAGGCATATTTTCAAATAATTTTGCAGAAACATTCCTTTGGTGACACTCTACAAGATTCCTTTAAGCCATGGTGGTTGGTAAAAAAAATAGCCACCACGGGGCAGGGCTGTTTGGAGATTTTATTTTTGCCTTATGGCCGTGGAGCGATACTGGCCCTCTTGGGCCTCTTGTTTGTATTATATAAGAAAGAATGTATCATTTAAAAGTGGCCCAGTTTGGTACACAATATCTCTACTGTCACTTTGCTTGCAAGGTCAAATTCTCAATAAACACAAATTCAAACGTTTTTATTCCATTACATATAAATACACATAGCTTGTAAACTCACTTTCATATTATCAGAGCAATTAGCTAGAGATACCAATACATTTCTAGTCAAAAAAAGATTTTTCTTACAGGCTATTTGGTGGTACAATATTTCGGTCACAAAAGTATTTGATTTTGATTTATTGGGGTTTTATCCAAGCGACATTTCACTTCTTTATGATCCCTGGGTAAACCAACCAGAACTGGAACTATCACTGAAGATGATAAATACCCCCTAAACAGCACCTTGACCTACACCATAACTTAATAAGTAAAAGGGCCATAACTCTGTAAAATAAAATGCAATTGTAACCCCTTTAGGATATGCACATCTCCTCTTGGTATAGAAGCTTCATGTAACATTTTATTGAATTTCACCCAGTGCTTTGTAAGACAAAATATGGCTTCATACCGACAGACAGACAGACAGCCCGACACAGTGACTCCTATATACACCCTCTTCTTCGAAGGGGGTATAACTAGGCTAGGAAATGAGTTTTGCCAAAGCACACACTGGGGATGGAACCCAGGACACCCAGTTCTAATTCCCCGATGCTAACCACTTGACCGTGGCAGATTCCTTATTAGGTTTTGGGTACCAATAAGACACCTACCTGCTCCTCCTTACACACCACGAATCTTCGAGAACAGCATAGTCTACCTTCAGACTCTTTAGGTTCTCTTTAATGTCAGTTATTGGTTTTCTACTGTACATACTATACACCATCTTTGTACGCTCCCTGAAACATGCAGTCAAATGTAATTATTACATGTGTAAAGCAATACCTGTGCTTCCATTCTGAAATAAGCAAATAATTACTTCTGTGACTAATTGGCGGAAAATCTCATTAAACTAGAAATATCACTGAAGGTGATGAATACCCCCAGCTAGTGCCTGACAATATACATATGTATGAGAAATTCAAGGGGCCATAACTCATTTAAAAACAAGAGCACCGCGTACAGCACAGACGCTCGACTGATAGGGAGAAAAAAAATAAAAAAAATGAGCTAAACAAAAAACCTTAACCGGACGACCACGCCGCCGCCAGGGTCATGACAATAGCTTTCTTTTTTTCAAAAGTTGAGCTAATAATTCCAGTGCAACACGCCGACAATATGCACAACTATGCTTGGTATCAATCATTCTTGTGAAGTTATATTGAATTCTGACCAAGGGTTGCTGAGAAAAAGTGTTCACAAGAATCCACAGACCAACGGACTGTCAAACTGATCGACAATACTCCTATATAGCCCCCATATACTATGTATCTGGGGGTATAATAAAAGGGTTATTATTTAGTAGTTAAAAACATTGTGGCTAAAGAAGAAATTGCTCATCATGAGCCATTTCTTCTTTAGCCACCATATTTTCAAATATCGTCTGCTGCATCTTCATCAAAATGAAAAGATTTGCAGAAGTACTGCGCTTCACCCCAATAAAATGTCTTACTAACCCAAAGACAAACAGACACACTGCTTCCTATAAATTATACCCTGGACAAACTTTGCTTTTAGTGACCATTTTTGATCATCAAAGAATTTTAAGTTTGACCCTTTTCAAAATACGATTCTGCAGCAGATGACTGAAATCTATCCTTGCAAAAGATTAGAAAACAAGATGGCCTTGATGGCCCTGGATCGCTCACCAGTTATTTCAACCTCATAGCTTTCACAATATCTCATTTTGTGGTTAGTTAAGCCATTACTAGAGTGTTTTCCTTCAATTTAGCCTGGTAACCTAGTTGACCAGACTAGATCAATATTCAAACCTAGCCTAGATATCATCAAAACACACCTGTTCTGAAAAAGTTTCAACATGCTAAAGTTAAAAATACGGCTTTCAGAGTTTTAACAAGATTTTTCTTTGATTTAGCCTTGTGACCTAGTTTTATATGACCCATATTTGAACGTGGACTAAATATTACCAAGACACACATTCTGACTGATGAAGCAAAAGATTCGGTCTCTAAAGTTAAGTGTTAACAAGTTTTTTCTCAAATTTGGCCTGGTGACCTAGTTTTTGAACAGACATTGAACTGTATTGAAACTTTAGCCTAGATATCATATTAACCCTTTCCCTCATATAGACGCTTTCTGACGCCTCTGCAGCAGACGGCTTTTTGAAAACATAGTGACAAAAGTAGAAATTGCTCAAAACAAGCAATTTCTCCTTTTGCCACAATGTTTTCCACTTTTAGTCATAGGTTATCCATTTAATTATAGAGATTTTCTTTTTGACAAAATAAGTTCAAAGTTGTCTGCTTCAGACATTGTTGTATGAGGGAAAGGGTTAATACGGGCATATAAAAAGCTTTACAAAGATTGTGGCCTCATAATGTGCAATTTCTTCTTTTGCCATAATAATGTTAGAAGTTGTCATCTGCAGATGCGTCTGCAAAAGGAAATGGGATAACACGGTTACCTAAGGCCAGCATCCTCATAGTGTGGATGGTTAACAATTGGACGGCCAGTGCACAGCTTTACTGTAGCCATAGTTGGCATGGGACCTGCAAATACTGCATCTAAAATTAAAAGTTAATCATATAAATAGAGTTTGTTATTTGGAAGTCCAAACAATCTTTTAATGGCAATCTTCTGTTTAAATACTGCATCTAAAATTATAATTTTATCATATAAATAGAGTTTGTTATTTGGAAGTCCAAACAATCTTTTAAAGGCAATCTTCTGTTTAAATAATGTATCTAACATCACAATTTAATCACATTAACCCTTTCCCTCATATAGACGCTTTCTGACGCCTCTGCAGCAGACGGCTTTTTGAAAACATAGTGACAAAAGAAGAAATTGCACAGAACGTGCAATTTCTCCTTTTGCCACAATGTTTTCCACTTTTCGTCATAGGTTATCCATTCAATTATGGAGATTTTCTATGTTTTGACAAAATACGTTCAAAGTCGTCTGCTGCAGAATTGTCGTATGAGGGAAAGGGTTAAAGCAGACGGCGATTTGAAAACATAGTGACAAAAGAAGAAATTGCACAGAACGTGCAATTTCTCCTTTTGCCACAATGTTTTCCACTTTTCGTCATAGGTTATCCATTCAATTATGGAGATTTTCTATGTTTTGACAAAATACGTTCAAAGTCGTCTGCTGCAGAATTGTCGTATGAGGGAAAGGGTTAATAGCACGGAGTTTGTTATTCAGAAGTCCAAACAATCTTCTGTTTAAATACTGTATCTAACATCACAATTTAATCACATTAATAGCACTGAGTTTGTTATATAATGTATCTAACATCACAATTTAATCACATTAATAGCACTGAGTTTGTTATTCAGAAGTCCAAACAATCATCTGTTTGAATACTGTTTCAAACAGGAATCAGAAGGGTTTAAGTTTGGTTACATTTATCGGTAGCACATAAAATTAATATAAACATTGGTGGGGCTGTTGGAAAACCAACCATAAGCCAAGACAACCAGTGTAGACCAAGAACAGCCAGCACACCCTTGCAGTCTGATCTGGCTATGCATTGTTTGCCTTATAGCATTAAGTCATAGAAGGATCCTATAACAATGATGTGCAGGCAGATGTTTATCAACACATGTAATAATTAATCGTGGTAAGGTTGACTTTACTGGAGAAATTATCATATCTTGATCAACTACCCCTCAAAGTTCTTTCTCCTGAAAATGATATTGCAGTAGGGATACATGGCTTTGTATTGTACTACGAGGGGCAAGGTAAAAACTAGAACTGTGAGTGAACTCACAAAAGGATACCCCCTGTTGCGCTTACAAGACATATCGACAGACAGACG
Organism: Serripes groenlandicus; assembly: GCA_031761405.1. Classification (NCBI taxonomy): domain Eukaryota; kingdom Metazoa; phylum Mollusca; class Bivalvia; order Cardiida; family Cardiidae; genus Serripes; species Serripes groenlandicus. Next base: position 12,111,798 of record JASEVX010000015.1, read on the forward strand.
TACGGATATATATCCGACCGGGATAATCTTACTTCATGCACATCCTCAGGTTGTGTACTGCAACTGTGTAAAGTTTCATCAGAATCGGTCTAGCCTTTAAGATGGATCGAACTGTGAGTGAACTCACAAAAGGATACCCCCTGTTGCGCTTACAAGACATATGGAAAGACGGACCGACGGACGGACAGGGTGATTCCTATATACCCCTCCCAAAACTTGTTTGTGGGGGATATAGTGATATTTGTGAGAGCCAAAGAGCCAATACAAAGCCAGGTTTCGCGCAACATAAATTTCCTATTAAAATTTCTATGAATAAATAACAAAAACACAATTTACACATAAAATAAATTTATAAATGGTGCCCCGCAACTACATTTTGAATGACGTCGCATCATATTTCAGTGACATACTATTTCCATATTTGACCTAGTCAAATAAAAAATAAAAATATGTTGTGTTGTATTTGCATGTGACAATCTGCATGTATTTGTTGAGAAAAAGTGCAGGTATATAATAAATCATAATACACAGTCTTGATTCACAGTAAAAGCGTATTTTTTTTACAAAATTTCCCTTATAACTGTATAAAAGTCTATATTTTGGGTGCTCACAACAGTGGATCTCCAGATTAAAGAAGGGTTTAACCCTTTCCCACCTGCAGCAGCATTTTGACGCAATAGCAGTAGACAACTTTTGAAAACATTGTGGCTGAATGTAAAATTGCTCATGATGAGCAATTTCCCCTTTGGCCACAAATGTTTACAACTTTATTTAACAATTAAGCTATCTTTTATTGAATTTTTTCAGGTTTTCAGATATGCTGTATGTGGGAAAGGGTTAAGAATATGAACTAGCTCCCGTTTAAAGAGCTCTGTTTCAGTAGTTCTCAACAAGACCTACTAACAGGTTTAATTATCTTCAAAAGTCATCTTTTTTTACCGACAATGTTTTCAAAATGTCGGCTGCTGCAGAAACTAAAAATATAAAATTGAGCTGATGAGTTAACCCGATCACACATACATAAAAACTGCAGCAGACGACTTTGAAAATATGTTTGAAAATCTCTATAAAGGAAAGTATAAATAGTGAATAGATTTTAAAATATGTGGCAAAAGAAGAGAAATTTCTCCCTATGAGATATTTCACCTTTTTCCACAATGTTTGTAGAAATTGTTTACTACAGATGTGATAAATTTCATCTACATGTGGGAAAAGCTTGATCTGGAATAACGCATACTTTTTGGTGTTTTGGCCATAATCCATTCTACCAGTTCTTCCTGTGGAATATTGCTGAACTCTCCCATTATACTCCACTGGTGCTGCATATTAGCCAGTCCTTGATATGACATACAGGCCAAAACCACCGTTAGCACTGCATAGTGTTTCTCACGGCCGCCCATCCAGGAAAAAAACTGCAAGAGAATGTTTGTTCATTTGAATTGAGTTTTAAGTTGTGTTCAACAGTTTTCCAGTTTCATCACGGCATTACCAGGGTAAATTACCAGTACTATTGGTAACTTTATCCTGTAACCAGCACATCAGTCATAATGATATCCGCCCCTACCCAAATCATCAGTGCCAAGGATTGATTGATTGGGGTTTAACGCCGTTTTTAACAATTTCTCAGTTATATCACGGCGGCCAGTTCACCTACTCATGCATCTCCTGGTTTTCTCACACCAGTACTCCACACAACAATCTTCCCAAGCAACTGGCTGCTTTTCCACATAGACTTAGCCCATTGGTGGAAGACGAATGACGCATGTCTGCAATGACTAGGGCTAAGTCTATGTGGAAAAGCAGCCAGTTGCTTGGGAAGATTGTTGTGTGGAGTACTGGTGTGAGAAAACCAGGAAACGCATGAGTAGGTGAACTGGCCGCCGTGATATGACTGAGAAATTGTTAAAAACGGCGTTAAACCCCAATCAATCAATCAATTCATTATTACCTCCCTTGCTTATGCCTATTGTAAAATCAAAGAACTGAAATTGTTTAAGTTGATATTCTTTTGAGGAACACAAGCATGTCGAATATTGACAAATAGTCAGATATGTTATTAACTTTTATACTGTTCTAGTTAGATTTTATTTGTCACAAGAGTGACAAGACTTACAAGTTCTCTAGTCAGTTGAATTCTAATTTCTTTTGTGTTTACATGTTGTTAAAATCATGACAGTATTCATGAATAAATATTCGTATTCGTTACCCTGTTTTCGTGATACTAATCGTATTCGCCACCTTGTGTATTTGTTACAGTCCTAAATTCATGTCACAACTTACCTTGCATGGACAATAATGTATAATTAACCCTTTATCTATATATATACATGCTGAAGCAGTCATCTCTTGAAGACATTGTGGCAAAAGAAGAAATTGCTCATCATGAGCATTGTTTCCTTCTTTCATTTATTTATGTCTAGATGTCTTTGTGTCATATTTTGGAAAGGGTTAAAGGTGCTAAACTCCTAGTGGAGATCAAAATTTGGAAACGTTGAAACTTCTGCAAATATTGCTAATAGTGACAACAAAGTAAGTAGTTCAACATTTTGGCAGTAAATATTGAAAATCGGTCAATTGAAAGTCATGAAAATGTACAAAATTTGGCTACCTAGAAGAAATATAACAAAGATTTATACTTACATGTTTGGACGCTAACAATGAAGATACAAGGCACATGTGAGGTGTCCAGAAAAGCTTTAATCGCATGATGATGACCGCCATTAAAAAGAACGCCATTAATTGGAATAGGTGGTATACAACCTAAAAAATAGAAAAAATAATTGGACTAGTACCAGAACAATTTGAAAATACCCCACCAATTGCCGCAATGTTTTTCGCCAATCAAGATGCTTTGAACTGGAGTTGCAGAGGGTCACCTCAGAAATATTTCAGCCAAATTATCTTAAAATCAGGCATGCAGTTTCAGAGGACAATAAATTCTGAGTTACTGTATTATTCCTTTTTTGTTGCTGCCTCAACTAGATTTCTACATAAAATTTATTTCTTTGAACAATTTTGAAAGATGGACTGACATGGAACATGGGTAAGAAGTTTGATTGAAATGAGCCCAGTTGTTTAAGAGGAGAATATGGTTGAAAGGAATTAGGCAACGGACACAGGGTGATTGTAACAGCTCACGTGCTGCAGATGCCAGGCTCATGACAATAGCTCTCGTTTTTTCAAAAGTCGAGCTAAAAAACCATGGGTAAACAAGTGAAGAAAATGTAAATGACATAGTAATAAGTCCGTTTTTCTCACCTCGGCATGGGGTTTACTCCGATGTATTCTCTGTTGTGTTGTCTCTGGTGGTGAGCTATCTTTACTAGATTTAAGTTCCCGGAATTCTCTCCGTAATAACTGAGGAAACAAGAGTAGTAAATAGCTGTAGATTAGGGGCATTTTGCATGTTCTTAAATATTTATTTGACCATCTAAACCGTTTTTGTGGGTACTCAAAAGAATCGACCCAATAAGGACCAACATCATAGGGTTTGGCTTGATAAAAGAGATAATGTGGGGAAAAGAGCTGTTTACCCTTCCTTATCTGGACATCTGGTAGTATATACACAACAAAATCTGTAAACAGGAGGTGAAAAGATGATATTGATCAATAAATGAATCACACAGCGTGAGACAGGGGTCAAGTACCACACTTGTGATCTAAAATCTCTGTTTGGAATCCTGCAAGAGTACCTTACCCTGAAATGTGCTAGTACTCCAAGCCTGAGTACTGCTTGAGCATTAACCCTTTCCCTCATATAGACGCTTTCTGATGCCTCTAAAGCAGACAGCTTTATGTTGTATGTACGAGCAATTTCTCCTTTTGCCACAATGTTTTCCACTTTTAGTCATAGGTTATCCATTCAATTAAAGAGATTTTCTATTTTTTGACAAAATATGTTCAAAGTCGTCTGCTGCAGAATTGTCGTATGAGGGAAAGGGTTAACTAGGTGAGCTTTAATACTTGATAGACATTATTTTTCAAATGTTGTATGCTGCATCACAATTCATCTATAGGTGGGTTAAAGGGTTTTTTTTGACAAAAAAGGAATCTCTATAAATGAATGGATAACCTATGACATAAAGTGGAAAACATTGTGGCAAAAGGAGAAATTGCTCGTACATACAACATATCTTCAGCAGACGACTTTGAATAACATTTAGAAAAAAATATGGAAAATCTCTGAAAATGTAGGTATAATTACTGAAAAGAGTTGAAAACTTTGTGGCAAATACAGAAATTGCTTGTTTTGAGCAATTTCTCCTTTTGTCACATTGTTTTCGAAAGTCGTCTGCTGCATGTGTCAGAAAGTGTCTATAGGTGGGAAAGTGATAACGTATTGAGTGGTGCCCTGAAAAACCAACCATACTGTAATTACAACTCTTGTGGAAAAAGACCTGCTTGAAACTTTCCAAGCAAAGGATCCTAATGGATTATGTTGAGACCTTCTGCGGTTCATTGGCGAACAGTGCATAGCCAGATCAGATGGCATGAATGTATTGGCTGATTTGAATCCTCAATGTTTGCAACTGCAAAACAGTTGGTTTTCTGTCAAAAATACTTCCATATGTTGAAATTTTCCTTAGTTTAGTCCAGATGTTTATAAATTCGTCAGCTGCAGATTTATTGTATGTGGGAAAGGAATCAGATTAAAAGGCTATCAGAAAAACTCAAAAGCCTACCTGAAATACGACAGTAATGAGAACAAAGATAACAGCAGGTCCTAGTAATGTTTTAGCTAGCTTTACTGGTGTCTGAAAGAAAAAAGACATTTAAAACAATTTAAAACATTAACCCACTGTAGCACATTTTATGCATGGTTATCATGCTTTCAAAACTATTCAATGATTACTGTTTGACTTCGGACTGTCTTCCTCATTCTATTTCAGAAAAATGTTGAAAGTAAAACATACTTTTCAAAAGTATGACAACTCATAAGAGATTAGCAAATTTGCAGAGCAATTTCAATAATAATGTAGGTTTGTTCAGATTTATCTAAAAAACTATTTTCTGTTGATCTGTTTTACAATAAGAATGAAAAGAAAGAAATATATGTATAAACCTTTCCCATCTGCAGCAGATGACTTTTGAAAACACTGGCAAAAGGAGAAATTGCTCATGGTGAAAGTTGTCTGCTGCTTAACCTTTTCCCTTTCCTAGCCTAGTTCTAGTTTCTTTACCAAGTGATCATAAAAAAGTGAACCTTTGCCAAGATGTAACATCAATAATGTCGAAAACGTTCTTAAATCTCAATAGAACAAATAAATACCTTTATCCCACATACAACACATCTGCAGCAATCGAATCTGAAATCATATTGGCAAAAATATGGAAAATCTTTGTAAATGACAATTTCTCCTTTTGTCACAAGGATTTCAACTCTATTCAATAATAGTTATTTCAATTATAAAGATTTATCATATTTTTTACCAGGATTAATTTCAAAGATGTATGCTGCAGGTTTGTTGATTGTGGGAAAAGGGGATAGTACAAACCTCTTTCTCCATGAAGTCAAACTCAGCAGCACATGTATACAGCATAGTATGGAAGTTTTTGTAGTCGGAAAACTTGCTGCGGAATATATCACCAATGTGAGCCTGAAACACATTAATCAGAAATGTTGTAGGTATTTAAATATTCAAGATTCTTTGGCAAAAACAAAATGAAATATGGATTTACAAAGTGATTTTCAAATCCTATAGATCTACATGAATTTATATATTCAAGGTTCTTCGGCAAAACAAAACTAGAAATACTGTGAGCAAAGCTCACTAAAGAATACCCCCCGCTCCCCTCCCAAAGCATCGGATACATTGGTAAAGTTTCTACTTTGCTTATCTTCCCTTGGAAGAATCTGAGGAGAAAAATCTTCCTTCATGCATATCTACATATAATGTGTAGCCTTCATATACAGTTTGACTCAGTAGTGCTTACAAGAAATGTAGAGGTATGTGCACAGGAGTCCCTCGCAGGCAACCTCTAAGTTGAATTATCTGCCCTTGGAAGAATCCGAGGCGTATGATCTTCCTTCATGCATATCTACATATGATGTGTAACCTTCATGTAAAGTTTGAACCAAATCCATTGAGCCGTTTAGGAGGAGTAGTGCTTACAAGAAATGTGGAGGTATGTGCACAGGAGTCCCTCGCAGGTAACCTCTAAGTTGAATTATCTGCCCTTGGAAGAATCCGATACATATGATCTTCCTTCATGCATATCTACATATGATGTGTAACCTTCATGTAAAGTTTGACCCAAATCCATTGAGCCATTTAGGAGGAGTAGTGCTTACAAGAGATGTGGAGGTATGTGCACAGGAGTCCCTCGCAGGTAACCTCTAAGTTGAATTATCTGCCCTTGGAAGAATCCGAGGCGTATGATCTTCCTTCATGCATATCTACATATGATGTGTAACCTTCATGTAAAGTTTGAACCAAATCCATTGAGCCGTTTAGGAGGAGTAGTGCTTACAAGAAATGTGGAGGTATGTGCACAGGAGTCCCTCGCAGGTAACCTCTAAGTTAAATTATCTGCCCTTGGAAGAATCCGAGGCGTATGATCTTCCTTCATGCATATCTACATATGATGTGTAACCTTCATGTAAAGTTTGAACCAAATCCATTGAGACGTTTAGGAGGAGTAGTGCTTACAAGAAATGTGGAGGTATGTGCACAGGAGTCCCTCGCAGGTAACCTCTAAGTTGAATTATCTGCCCTTGGAAGAATCCGAGGCATATGATCTTCCTTTATGCATATCTACATATGATGTGTAACCTTCATGTAAAGTTTGACCCAAATCCATTGAGCCGTTTAGGAGGAGTAGTGCTTACAAGAAATGTGGAGGTATGTGCACAGGAGTCCCTCGCAGGTAACCTTTAAGTTGAATTATCTGCCCTTGGAAGAATCCGAGGCATATGATCTTCCTTCATGCATATCTACATATGATGTGTAACCTTCATGTAAAGTTTGAACCAAATCCATTGAGCCGTTTAGGAGGAGTAGTGCTTACAAGAAATGTGGAGGTATGTGCACAGGAGTCCCTCGCAGATAACCTCTAAGTTAAATTATCTCCCCTTGGAAGAGTCCGAGGCGTGTGATCTTCCTTCATGCATATCTACATATGATGTGTAACCTTCATGTAAAGTTTGAACCAAATCCATTGAGCCGTTTAGGAGGAGTAGTGCTTACAAGAAATGTGGACATACGGACAGACAGACAGACAGACGGACAGACAGACGGACAGACAGGGTGATTCCTATATACCCCCCCAAACTTTGTTTGCCGGGGGGTATAATGAAACAAGAAACTGCTGAAGACCGTAAGGCCGGATTGTCGGCAATTTGACCTTGAAAATCGACAAACCAAGGTCAAGGTCAAAGTAACCATAGAAATCAATAGAACTTGTTACTGGTTACCTTCAGGCAAAGTTTCAAGTGTGTAACCCTTTCCAGTGCTGAGATTTTGCCTCAACCTGAAACTTTAACCAAAATGTTGACAGACAGACGGACATTGCCAATCTATAGACCGGAATTGCTAGAGCAATCCGGCCAATAATGATTTACCAGTGATTTTCACAATACTCAAAATGTTCCTTTAACCTTTCCCTTAACCTTTTTCTGCATCAGACAAATTCTAGGCAAAATTATGACACCTCTGTAAATTGAACAGAGAAGAGGATATGAGTTGGCATATCTATGGAGTGAAGGTTCAGATTAGCCTGCCTATATACACAACAAGGCTTGATACTAATGAATTCTAAGAGTGTACATTGAGATCCAACTATTGATTGCAGAGAAAATGCAAGTACAAAATAAAATATCTGCATGCAAAAACACTATCAACCTGTGCATCTTCAGTCTGATCAAGATCTATGCTATTCATATATTACTTGCACAAGCATGTAAAACAAAACTGTCAATTTGTATAGATTCCAATTAGTCAGAACTGGTAGACAGGCTGATCTGAACATACACTATGCAGAAATGTCAACTTGTACCTATACCCATGGTCAGGTTTATATATCCTCACAAAAAATTGGCATCAGTATACAGGTACTCATCTGTTTACTTATAATAACCAGTTAAAGAATCAGAAACAAGTTTGTATTGCCATCTACCAGGCGCCACTGGTGTGAGCGGTCAGTGGTCCCGGGTTTGAGCCCGAGACTGGCTGCATGTTTTGTTCTCTCCATATGACACTTACATCATCGGCTATATTGAGGGCCTTGGAAATGAGCAGTTTAAATCCAAGAGTACCGACACACAGACACCCTCCTTGGACCCCCTGAAATGACACAAGTACAATGTTAACCCTTTAACCCTTTCTCACATACATGCGCTTTCTGACAACTCTGCAACAGAAGACATTTGAAAACATTTTGACAAAAGGAGAAATTGCTCAAAACAAGCATTTTCACCTTTTGCAGCAATGTTTTTCCACTTTTAGTCATTGGTTATCCATTCAATCATAGAGAGTTTCCATTGTTTGACAAAATATGTTCAAAGTCGTCTGCTGCAGATTTCTTGTATGTAGGAAAGGGTTACCCTCCCTTTACAACATACAACATATCTGCAGCAGACCACTTTTAAAATGGACCCACATTTTTTTGGAAACTCCCAATAAATAAAAAAAACATTACAATAATTGAATAGAGTTGAAAACATGGTGACAAAAGGAGAAATTACTTGTTTTGAGCAATTTCTTCTTTTGTCACCATGTTTTCAAAAAGCTGTCTGCTGCAGAGGCATCAGAAAGTGTCTACATGAGGGAAAGGGTTAACTCTTTAACACCCCTTTCCAACAAACAACATGGAAAACATCAAGTCAAAACTGTTGAAAACCTCTATCAACGAAAGAATAACCATTAGAAAAAAGATGAAAACATTATCGCAGAACGAGAAATTGCTCATTATGAGAAATTTCGTCTTTTTTCAAAATGTTTTCAAATGTCGTCTGTTGCAGAGACATCAGAAAGCCTCTTTATGTTGGAAAGTGTTAAATGCTTAATTCTGAAAATGCAATTGCAATTGGAAGAGTCCATAGCAAATTCTATTCTGAGAATAGCAAAATAAAAATGTAGAGTTTGGTCAGATGTGCCGGCTGGCCTGGCTCTATATTGGTTGCACAGGCTTCACAAAACCTGTTCAAGCAGACATATAGGATCCATCATGAGTTTTCTTTGGAGATCAAGATTTCTTAAATGAGTCTAGAAAAAGACGGTTATTAACCGAGCCTCTTGGCGAGGTTAATAACTCTCTTTTTCGAGACGAATTTAAGAAATCTTCTCCAAAGAAAAACGAGTGATGGATTCTTTTTATCACCTAAACAGTGTGTTTTAATGCAAAATATTGACAACATCAAAACAAAGACCGAATAACATATTCTTCATAAGAACTTGTGATTCACCGCATAAAAAAGTAGTCCTCATCATTTTTCAATAAGAAGAACAAGAGGGCCATGATGGCCCTTGAATCGCTCACCTGATTATTTATTTTTTTTCACTTTAGCTATATAAGCCTCGCCCCCTGGCAGCCATAGTTTCCGACCAATCAACTTGGCATGAAGGAATCTGATAGAGGGTCACCCTAGGAACATTTCTACAAAATTATTTGAAAATCGGCCAGATACTTTTGGAGGAGAAGATTTTTTAAGTTTTCACTATAGCCATATAATGCAAAATAGCCCCCGCCCCCTGGCGGCCATGTTTTTCGACCAATCAACATTGCTTGAAGGAATCTGATAGAGGGTCACCCAAGGAACATTTCTACAAAATTATTTGAAAATCGGCCTGACACTTATGGAGGAGATGATTTTTTAAGTTTTCATTATAGCCATAAAAGGCAAAATAGCCCCGCCCCCTGGCGGCCATGTTTTTTGACCAATCAACATGGCTTGAAGGAATCTGATAGAGGATCACCCAAGGAACATTTCTACAAAATTATTTGAAAATCGGCCTGACACTTTTGGAGGAGAAGATTTTTTAAGTTTGCACTATAGCCATATAAGGCAAAATAGACCCGCCCCCCCTGGCGGCCATGTTTTTCGACCAATCAACATGGCTTGAAGGAATCTGATAGAGGGTCACCCAAGGAACATTTCTACAAAATTATTTGAAAATCGGCCTTACACTTTCGGAGGAGTTTGTTTGTTTGGAGTTTAACGCCGCTTTCAACAGCTTTGGTCATATCACGGCGGTCAGTGCACCTACCCATGTTTTCCTGGCTTTCCCACACCAGTACTTACACAACATTCTTTCGAAGCCACTGACTACTTTCTCACATAGATCAGAGGTGAGAGGCAATGGAAAACATCGCCCGAAAGAATGTCGCCGCAACCGGGTATCGAACCCGTGACCTCCAGATCACGAGTCAGATACGCTACCAATTGAGCTACCCGGCCGGGCTTTCGGAGGAGAAGATTTTTTGAGTTTTCACTATAGCCATATAAGGCAAAATAGCCCCGCCCCCCCTGGCGGCCATGTTTTTCGACCAATCAACACGGCTTGAAGGAATCTGATAGAGGGTCATCCAAGGAACATTTCTACAAAATTATTTGAAAATCTGCCAACCAATTCAGGAGGAGAAGAATTTTGAAGTTTTTTCAGTTTCGTTGCCATGGAAACCAGAATTTTGCATGGATCCCAAAAATTTGAAGGAATTCTGGTGAGGTCATTGAGAGGATGCTTTCTGTGAAGTTTCATCCAAATTGACCCACTGGTTACTGAGGAGAAGAAGTTGACGCACGACGCACGACGGACGACGGACGACGGACAAAAGGCGATCACAATAACTCACCTTGAGCAAAGCTCAGGTGAGCTAAAAAAAACAACAATGTTTTAAACAATTAAGACTCGTTATTTATTCAAAATAACGTATTATTGCATTTTTCAATGTGTAAAATTTAACAACTTAACAATAAACATAATAAAGATAAAGGTCAAAATGACGTCATCAGTAGTCGCGTGTATGACGTGTTTTTGTTATCACACGTGTATGATAACATTGTTCCGTGATTTGTTCTCAACTTGAAAACAAGGGTATTTATGTGATAAATAGAGAATAACTAACTGCATGTTTTTGATATAGAATTTATGTCACAAGGGAAAAAAGGGGTAATTTGGTTAAAATCACGAAACCGTAGGTTGAGTGATTTTACACCAAATTACCCCTTTTTTCCCGAGTGACATAAATTCTATATCAAAAGCATGCAGTTAGTTATTCTATTTATTATATATCTGGAATAAATCTCCCCTTTATTTTAAAGAAACATAAAACAAACAAGAGGGCCATGATGGCCCTGGAATCGCTCACCTGATTTTTTTTTCACTTTAGCTATATAAGCCCCGCCATTTGGCGGGCATAATTTCCAACCAATCAACTTGGCTTTAAGGAATCTGATAGAGGGTCACCCTAGGAACATTTCTACAAAATTATTTGAAAATCGGCCTGACACTTTTGAAGGAGAAGATTTTTTAAGTTTTCACTATAGCAATAAAAGGCAAAATAGCCCCGCCCCCTGGCGGCCATGTTTTTTGACCAATCAACATGGCTTGAAGGAATCTGATAGAGGGTCATCCAAGGAACATTTCTACAAAATTATTTGAAAATCGGCCCGACACTTTTGGAGGAGAAGATTTTTTAAGTTTGCACTATAGCTATATAAGGCAAAAAAGCCCCGCCCCCCCCTGGCGGCCATGATTTTCGACCAATCAACATGGCTTGAAGGAATCTGATAGAGGGTCACCCAAGGAACATTTCTACAAATTTATTTGAAAATCGGCCTGACACTTTTGGAGAAGAAGATTTTTTAAGTTTGCACTATAGCCATATAAGGAAAAATAGCTCCGCCCCCCCTGGCGGCCATGTTTTTTGACCAATCAACATGGCTTGAAGGAATATGATAGAGGGTCACCCGAGGAACATTTCTACAAAATTATTTGAAAATCGGCCTGACACTTTCGGAGGAGAAGATTTTTTAAGTTTGCACTATAGCCATATAAGGAAAAATAGCCCCGCCCCCCCTGGCGGCCATGTTTTTCGACCAATCAACATGGCTTGAAGGAATCTGATAGAGGGTCACCCGAGGAACATTTCTACAAAATTATTTGAAAATCGGCCTGACACTTTCGGAGGAGAAGACTTTTTAAGAATTTTGAAGTTTTTTCATTTCGTTGCCATGGAAACCAGAATTATGCATGGATCCCGAAAATTTTAAGGAATTCTGGTGAGGACATTGAGAGGATGCTTTCTGTGAAGTTTCATCCCAGTTGACCCACCGGTTACAGAGGAGAAAATGTTGACGGACGACGGACGACGGACAACGGACGCCGGACATAGGGCGATCACAATAACTCACCTTGAGCACTTCGTGCACAGGTGAGCTAAAAATGACTTGGCCTTAGGCGTATGAATGTTACGTAACCAATGACTCCATAATTTTAAGACGTTCCATGGCTGTTCCATTAATGTTTACGCCGCACGTTTAAATCAATGTTTTATGTCATTCTTTATATTTTCTTTTGTAAGTTTCTTAAGATGTCTCTTAGGATGACATCTTAAAATATAATTGAAACATATTTTTATCTTATTTTCACTTTAATAATGATCAAAAATCATACTATCAACATTTTAAGTAAACATAAAAAAAGTAGTTCCGGCAAAAATTATATCATCACTAGTGATGATATAAAAAAACTAAAAGTGTTATCGTCACAGTGTAAGTTATCATTTTTTTAAAAATTGATATTGATTTTATGTCACTTAAATTTCAATGCAAAATTTGGATAGGTATGTAATAAATATAGATATCACATGTCAAATGATCAGCTTATAACTATTATACAACCTATCAGTTTCACATCCGACATTTGTGAATTGAGTGGTTAAATATTTTTGATAACCTATTCCCATCAACAGTAAATCTGCAGCAAACGGCTTTAAAAACACCTCAGGGCTGTTCCAGAAAAAAATGTCTGGGGGGGGAGGAACGACAAGCTATTTAAATTCTGTGGGTGGGGGGTATTTTTTAAATAAAATTCTCTAGGTAGTGGGCAAAAGATGTATTTTAATTCTGTGGGTGGTCGGTTTTTTTACTGTATAAAAAACCCGTAATAAATTCGGCGGGAATTCAATGTCGAGCGTTTTTCTAATTTTTAATTGTTGGATACGAGATCGCATTTACTGTATCAGCTCGCTAATAAATATTGGTGATAATGACGCTTCAGTGATTTTTACGACACCGGACACCGGTTACAAGATGGCTTGAAATACATGTTCATTATTTCATCTAGTCCAAATTACATTTTGTGGATTTCTCCATACTAGACCAGTTTGCCACACTATTATTTAGCATTGGCATATCCGTTACAAACTTGGCCTCATATTTCAGCCAATTGTATTATAAATATGATTGATTCGAGTTTAACGCCGTTTATCAGTTATATCACGACAGCCAGTTACCTACTACACTGGAATGTGGATAATTCGCGCACGGGTACAACGCGATATTCAGTAGAACGCAATGGCGACTTGGCTCCCGTTGCAATCTTGAAAAAAGAGCCTATTTTCCTATTTAATTTGAAAATTGAACCCCTCAAAAATACAATTTCGAATAAAAAAAATGTCCACAAAAAAATGACATAATTCTGTAAAACATGGTACTCATTGCAAAACTGGAGAAAGAAACCATTTAGATAAATACAGCACAAACCTGATTTTATAAATCCAAAAATAAGCAAAAACAAATGATTATTCCAAATTCAAAAAAATATTGCTCCTTAATATTTTCTTATAAAAATAAAAGCGCGAAAATCGAACAAAGGGTTTAGTGGGGTGTCGGTGTTGTTTTTCTAAACCACGTGCCAGTATCAACCATGCAATAAACCCTTGATTCAAATTTGTCCGATTTCACACTGATGCATGCATGAAATAGGCCATTACAGTCATGTTTCACCTCTTCTGAAAATGTTTTCAAAAGCTTTCTGCTGCAACTGAGTCAAAAGTAATTGCATTGTTGAAGCCTATTAAAATTGTGTGTAATTTACACAGAAGTAAAGATATGTTACGTGGACTGGTCCAGATGTAAATGTTTGGGAAAATCCATTAAGATTACATAAGCTAAAGCATAAGGTCACGGTCACCTTATAATCACATGGCAAGATCTCAGTAAAATTACGGGTGTCTTCTCGATTGTCCCACATTTTGATTTTACTATTTACCCTTAGTGCGGTGGGATAACGAGCGGTAAAGAGAGGTAAGGGAAAGGTAAGAATACAGTCCTGTTATTATGCCTATTCCACTACAAACAGTAAATTTGCGGTTTCTTTACTGTTTGCACAAACATTCAATTAAGTTTATGCCTATTCCACTACAAACATAGTAAATTTCACAGTATTTTCACCTTTGTTTCATTGCGGTTTCTTTACTATTTGATCTTTATTAATTTCATTTGTTTGCACAAACATTCAATTAAATTAAAGAAAATTATATAATTATATGCTCTTAATTATAAATGAACAAACTGTTGATGCATTTCTTGAATTGAAAATTTTGGGGAAAAGTATCATTATTGTTTTTACATCATACTGAAAACATGGCTAACGCGCAAGAAAGACTAGATTTTGTGAAGAACCAGCGCGGCGGAATGAGTCTGGTTATTGATGGCCACAAATTTGTTATTAAGAGCCGACGGGAAGAGAGGGTGTACTGGACATGTTCTAACCGTGCCTGTCCATCACGAGTAACAACCAGAGAAGGTATTCTCGTCAGACATAACGCTCACCATATCCACGAGCCTGACAATTTCCATATAGAAACAGACGATGTGATGCAGAAGATGCGAAAACGGTGTCGAAAAGAAACAACGCCTATTCCAACAATTTACAAAGAAGAGGTATCAGCTCTCAGAAATCGGGATTGGAATGAACAATCTGTTGAATTGGTAAAAAGAATCCAGACTTTTGAAGGATGTAAGTCTCAACTTTATCGTGAGCGAAGCAAAGACAGACCAGTACTTCCGAAAAGAAGACAAGACATACGCCTGGAAGGGGAGTGGACAGAGACGTCAGCTGGTGAGCAGTTTCTGCTTATAGACGAAGGTGAAGAAAACCGAATGCTCGTGTTCGCTACGCAGACAAATCTGGAGCACCTATGCAACGCCAGAACAATCTACGCTGACGGTACCTTCTACACATGCCCGGGACTGTTCTACCAGTTATACACATGGCATTGTTTTATAGACGGACAGATGTATCCTCTGATGTTTGCTTTCCTACCAGGAAAGTCGGAAGAAACTTATCTGAGACTGTTTAATGCACTGGATAGAGAATGTAACCGTTTTGGACTCGAGTTGAAACCCGACATCCTGTTCATGGACCACGAACTCGCTCCAAGAAAAGCTGCTCTACGAGTCTTCCAGACGACGGACGTGAAGGCATGCTTCTTCCACTACACACAGTGTATCTGGCGGAAGGTACAGTCTTCGGGCTTGGCCAACGATTACAGGACAAACGAAGACATTCACCGCCTGGTCAGACGAGCAGCAGTTTTACCACTTGTACCAGTCAACTCAGTTGAAGACGTGTGGTTCGAAGCACTCACTGACATTGCTACTTTAGAGCTTCCTGCAGCAGTTGAATTATTCACAGACTATGTAACTGAGAACTGGATTGAGAGCGACAAACAGATTTGGAATCACTTCAATACCCATGGTCCAAGGACGACAAACAATGTAGAAGGCTGGCATAGCATGTTGAAGAAAGCTGTTCAGCATTCACATCCGAACATGTTTTCCATCCTTAGAACTATCCAGGAAGTTGAATCATTTTCATGTATCAAGGTAGTTCAGTATGCTACCGGAGGTAAAAGACCAACCAAGAGAAGGAAATATAAAAACATTGACACGCGACTAGCATCCCTAAAGGAACGCCTGCGTGATGGGTCCATTAGCGCAATTGAGTATGCGGACAG
This sequence comes from Serripes groenlandicus, assembly GCA_031761405.1. NCBI lineage: Eukaryota > Metazoa > Mollusca > Bivalvia > Cardiida > Cardiidae > Serripes > Serripes groenlandicus. The sequence goes on from JASEVX010000015.1 coordinate 12,127,761, forward strand.
AGCAACATATTGTCTACATATGTAACCATTTATAAACTGAGTAAATATTCAACAAAATTGAAAACAGTGAAAACCCAGATCAGACGATGTGATTATATGATGTGTTTAATTTGTTATTTGTTATTTGAATGTATGTATTATAAACAATAGTTCAATTACCTAATTTGAATTAAAATATGTTTTTCTAAATAATTTGATATTTTCCTTATTCCTATGTTATATCAAAAAGAGGACCAAACAAGAGCTTTTTTCTGATAAATTCGTAACATACTGTTTTATAAAAAATGGTTACCAATATAGTGGAATTTTAAATGAACCGAACTGTAGTGATATCTTCGCCCCGGGCAGGGATTAGCCGACACCTTACCTGTATTTTTTCCCGATAGTCCTACATCGATTTTTAGCCCAAAAATCAAAATGTGGGACAGTCGAGAATAAACCAAATTACGTCATACCTAAGGACCCTTTTGTTCTATTTACTGGACGTATGACGTAGCTCATTTGTGGGGGGGGGGGGGGGGGGGAATAGTTCTACCAGGGTCAATGATTTACGGAAAATTGATTTAATCCTTACCAATTTGCACACGCATTTTGACGCACATGCAGCAGACTTCTTTTTATAGCATTGTGACAAAAAGAGATATTACATCATTTTGTTTGAAATTGGATAAATTAACTTTGAATTGGAAAGGATTTTAAATGGTATGGAATTTTATTTTCCCTTGTTTAACAACTTTGAAACTAGAAAAAAAAATGTAGGGAAAGGATGCATCGCTAATAATAAGCAGTTTCTCTTTTTCTCACAATGTTTTCAAACGCTGTCTGCTATATATGCATTTAAAGCTATTAATACATGGTTTGTGAATTGTTTTTTCTTTTAAATAAGAAAAAAAGAAAAAAATGTAAGGAAAGGAGACATTGCAAATGGCGGTTAGAAAGAGTTTGTTTTACATCCCTCAATATTAGCCAATTTGGAAATAAAAGTGAGGATTATATTCGTAATACAGCAAAAGTATATACACATATAATAGACACCATATTCTGGACTGCTAAAATAGATTAGATTTTGAGACATTTTTCATCGCCATTGCATGCAGTTGACGAGTGTCGGGATTTGGCATGCTGAAGCATATTACTTGATTGCTTTAATTTCTAATGGTAATTCGCGAAGATGCATGTCACATTGACTCTTGTCAAACATAGGAAAAAAAAAATGGCTGAGCCTGCATTGCTACCGACTGGGTTTGGGTTATCTAGGAAGGTACACTCTTGGTCATGGTCAAATATGATACTTCTGGATGTCTTTTAACACATGCATTTTAATTTGGATCTGCTTGAATGTGTTAAAAAGTATAAAACATGAATAAAATTGCTATGAATGTGATAATTTAAATTCTCTAGGTGGGGGGTAAAATTGAAATTTTATTCTATGGGGGGTGCCCAAAAAATAATTAAAATTCTATGGGGGGTACCCTCAAAATTGCTGGTCGTTCCTCCCCCCCCAGACTTTTTTTTCTGGAACAGCCCTCAGTTAAAACTTTATTACTTTCTATCAATGAAATTAAGTTTATTGAATAAGAGTTGATAACATTGCAGCAAATGAAAAATTCCCCTTTCGCCACAATGTTTTCAAAAGCCTGCTGCTGCAAAGGCGTAAAAATGTTTGGGGAAATATTTAACATTAGTCAAATAATCTGCTAAATTTTTTTTTAACAAATTTACCTTTTTTTTTATCTGACAATTATGAAAAAAATGGCATCGACTTCCTGGAGAATTAACTTGTACTTGTTTTTAAAAAAAAATTAAATCCCTAATTTGAAAAAGATGACTTTGAAAACATCAATGCCAAAATTCAGAAAATCTCTAAAAATGAAATTAAACTTGTTGAAAAGAATTGAAAACATTGAGGCTAAAGGATTATTTGCTCTTTAAGAGCAGTTTCTTTTTCGGTCAACGTGTCATCAGACTTGTCGGCTGCTTTCTCACAATGTGCCTGAACAGAATTTTCAATTATATTTCCATCATCTTAGTGACCTAACCAAGTGTTTCCTAGAAACTAAATACAATTTTATCAGTTTGACAGATGACTGTTCAGTGTGATGCGCAAACAATCTCTACACACAATATAATTTTTTTACCAGTCTATTATTGTCTTATTGAACAAAGCATTATAAAAACATATGGATTAACGCGTAAGTGTTAGTGAAATCAATGAGAGTTATCTGAGTGAATGCGGATCGAAGATTTTGGATTTTGTTTGTTGTTGTTTTTTTCAAAAAAAAGAAAATTTATATTGCTGTTTTCTCCTATTTTATGCTTGAAAATTTGGGAGCCAATAGCAACCTGCACTTTACCGAGAATAGCGGTAAAGCGGGTGAGGTAATAACGGGGTACCAGTGGTGTACAGCAGTCTTTCCAGGCAAACGGTTCCAACATGGACCTTTTCTGAGAATCTCCTATAAACAAATGAGTCAGAGAGAATGAATGTCTATATAAGGGTTCAAACTCCTGGCACCTTCCATTGGCTAGACATGAAATCACTCACAGGCCTACAAGAAACAAAGGTTTAAATATTGTATGATACTTACCCATATCAATAGCCTGAACTTGAGTTTTTCTATCACAGATTCCAATAATACTATAGCCTGAAAAACAATAATTTTTAGAACAAATTAAAACTTTTATGCACATTTTGACCAATCTGAAGCAAACAATCGTTTCAACGATATTCAATAAATACACTTTCATTTAAAAATATTTTCAATTCTTTTGACTTCATGTTCTCAAAATAATTGTCTCCTGCAGATTTTGTATGTGAGATGGATTTAATAAACCCTTGCCCACCTGAAGACACATTTTGACGCATCTGAAGCAGACTTTTTTTGGCTTGACCCTATAACCAATGAAGAGACAGACAGATGGTCAGAAGTGATCCCTAAGTGTCAGCCTGTATTACAGGCAGGATACAAAAACATGCTTTTGACATCTCCATGGTAGGGGACATTTGAGTACATTCTAAGAAAGGGAGACAATGCTAAAGATGATCTACTTCATATTAATGTTAAACCGTTTTTCCACTTGCAGATGCATTTTGACGTGTCTGCTGCAGAAGACTTATAAACACATTGTGGCGAAAAAGGTTATTGTTCGTGATATTAAGCAATTTCTCCTCCTAAACTCTTTTCAGTAATAAGACTTGTTTTAAGAGATTATTTTCATTATTTAGTCTAGATATTTTCAATGTTCACTTTATCAGTCTACTGCAGAATACGTTGTGTGTGGGAAATAGTAAATCCAATGTCTGAATGTTAAGGTTAAATTGAGACAGATAAAATTGATTTGTTTTATTTAAATGGTGAAAGAATTGCTGCACAATTAGGATACCTGAGGTTGGCAAAAGCAGCTTTTGAAATAAAAAAATAATGATGTAGAAACTTACACTTATTGTAACGAGTCCTGAGAAGAAGAATGAGGTTAGCAACATCTCATTTCCAAACAGCAGGAAAAAACTAATAAAGAACCCAGCCTGAAATATAATCATGAATGTAATACAGAACCCAGTCTGAAATATAATCATGAATGTAACAAAGAACCCAGTCTGAAATATAATCATGAATGTAATAAAGAACCCAGTCTGAAATATAATCATGAATGTAATACAGAATCCAGTCTGAAATATAATCATGAATGTAATAAAGAACCCAGTCTGAATATAATTATGAATGTAATAAAGAACCCAGTCTGAATATAATTATGAATGTAATAAAGAACGCAGTCTGAAATATAATTATTTTCTCCCTTTGCTACAATGTTTTCAACTATTTTCAGTTATTAAATCTTCATTTATAGAAATGTTCAGTGTTTTTGCCTAGCTGTTTTCAATGTCATCTGCTGCAGATTTGTTGTATGTGGAAAAAGGTTAACACTCTCTCTGTTACTAATAAATTTAACCAATTCCAACATACAACAAATCTGCAGCAGACAACGTGGAAAACGTTTTCTCCTTTTGTGACAATATTTTCAAATGTCGTCCGCTGCAGATGCACTTTTGCATTTGGGAAAGAATTTTAGAAGGCATCAGAATCAGCTGTTGGTAATTTGGAAAAGACAAATATATTGACTAGTATGAAATCTTACCCCTTGACCGCACAGGAATATTTTCATCTTGTGAGAACCAATATATCCCAGAATGTAGGTAGCAAACACGGCAAATGTCTGAGTCAATAGGGCAAACTGGGCAAACTGAAAAGAAAAATTAACCTTTTTAAGAAAACAAATCAGAAATTTAATATTAATATAAAATGAAAAACATGTAGTCAATAATTCACTTTGCAAACTGCTGAATTACTAAAGACAAGAGCACCGCAAGCGAACGCCAATGCTTGTCTGCTTTTTTCTAAGTAAAAAAAGGGGCATAACTGAAAAATTGTTAAAGCCTGAGTTATGTGACTTGGTAAAGACAGACATATTGTTCCAAGGAACACGTGTACAAAGTTTCATTTGAAAATGATAAATAGTTTTTGAGTTATGAGGTAAGTTTTAAGTTTTTTGATGATGCAGACGACGATGACGACACCAAGGGTATCACAATACAGTTATTATACCCCAACTTTTTTTCTTCACAAAAACAGACAAGCTAAAAATCATAAAATGTTATTGCCCAAACAAGATTATTCATTTAACCCTTTCCCTCATATAGATGCTTTCTGACACCTCTGCAGCAGACAGCTTTTTGAAAACATAGTGACAAAAGAAGAAATTGCACAAAACGTGCAATTTCTCCTTTTGCCACAATGTTTTCCACTTTTAGTCATAGGTTATCCATTCAATTATAGAGATTTTCTACTTTTTGTTAAAATATGTTAAAAGTCGTCTGCTGCAGAATTGTCATACGAGGGAAAGGGTTAATCCTACCAATTAAGATGAAAGAACGAACGAGCTTATTGTAGTTCAAAATCAATTGACACCTTCCCACAGTTTGACAAATAGTTCAAAAGGTTTTAACTCTTTCTCATATACAGACACTTTCTGACCCCTCTGCAGCAAACAACTTTGCTCCTGATTAGAAATTCCAACTTTTGCCCCAATGTTTACAACTTTATTCAACAATTGACGTTTTCATCATAGAGAGTTTCCATATGTTTTACTAAATAATTTCAGAATCAACTGCTGCAGTTTTATTGTAAGTTGGAATCTGAGGGTCATGAACATTTCTGACAAAGTGCAATGGCAGATCTGTCCAACTCTTAAATTTGTTTCTTCACAAATTAAAATTAAGTTAAAAGTCACGATTGAAAAAAACCATAAACAAAATTTATTTATTTTCAAATCGTGAGGATATAATTTTTACTGAAAATTACTATAACCATTCTCTAACATCCACTTTTTAAAAATGCTAAGTTACAGTTGATAATATCCTATTAAATAGATTTCTTAGTATGCTTTTCCCATAAGTGCATTGTAATTCATTGAATTGTTTTCTGCATAGTTCTACATAAGTCATTCAATTGTTAAAATGTCTACTGTGAAATTCAATCGAGCAGAAAATCTCCCATATTGAGATCATGAATCTCCCTCTTGAGAGTTAGAAAAGGTAGGTAAGCATGGATCATCTTTAGCAACACTTTTGACAAAAAGCCAAGGTTGGCATTTGTTGGTGCAGGGCTAAACTTGATTTTAACAATTTCTCAGTCATATCACGGCGGCCAGTTCACCTACACACGTATTTCCTGGTTTTCTCACACCAGTACTCCACACAACAATCTTCTCAAGCAACTGGCTGCTTTTCCACATAGACTTAGCCCATTGATGGAAGACGAATGATGCATGTCGCATTGACTTTTGTCAAACGTTGGAAAGAAAATTGGCCGAGCCTGGATTCAAACTCACAACCCCTGGATTGACAGCCCGCGTCGCTACCGACTGAGCTACCTGGGCTCAGCTGCAGGGCTAAAAAGGACCCTAATTGAATGATACTTGTGCTCCCCAAATAGTTAGTTCTGATGGCGAGGGTAAACAAATTCAAAGAATGAACAAACAAACGATGTTACCTGCAACACAATATAAACCATTTTCATTAAAAATTATTTGTACAAATGAAAATGCAAATTGCTTTAACACTTTCCCACATACAACAAATATGCAGCAGACGACTTATAAAGATACATTAACAAAAACATGAAAAATATTCATAAATAAGGGTTTTATAATTAAAAAAAGTTGTAAACATTGTGGCAAATGGAGAAATTGTTTGTTTTGAGCAATTTCTCCTTTTGCCACAATGATTTCAAAAGTTGTCTGCTGCAGAAAGCGTCTATATGAGGGAAAGGGTTAAGATAATTAACTACCTGCCATGGAAGCATGAAACTTGCAGTGGCTATTGCAAGAAATATACTATGTCTGTATGATGGCTGCGATGTTCTGAAAAATAAGAATTGTATAAGCTGGTATTCTGTATCGTTTCTAAATATACGTTTAACACTTAAAGCCGCGGTCACATCTGAGGTTCACGCACGTAGTTGACCGTAGTGGAGGATGATCGTAGTCGACCGTAGTTTGAACTTTAAGAAACCCATGATTTGGCCATGGTAGCACAATGTTTTTCAACATGTTCAAAATATCTCTACGGTGAGCTTGGATGCCAAACCCTACTGTGACCCTTGTTAGAACGTTGTTGACACTAGCTGACTGTATTTTACCCTTCTTGACCGTAGCTCACACGCAGTTCAACGTATTTTTGTCCGTAGCTACACGTAGTGATACCCTAGTAAACCCTAGCCATTATGCACTAACCTTCTTCACCCTACTTCTACCTAGGTGTCCGTAGGGGCACTAGGGTGAACTACAGTCAACTAAGTGCTTGAACGTAAGATGTGACTGCAGCTTAAAAGTGTGCAACATATTTTTACAACTAGCAAAATTTAATGTACACGTCAATTTTATAGAATTACGAAACAAAAGAAGAGAGCTATTTTTAAATAAGGTTAATGCTTTCTGCTCAATCCTTTTTATATTAAATATCAATTGCATTATATATTTATGTAATTACGAAACACATATCGTTTCAACTATTAAAATGAATTGTATAGCTAGCTAGCCAATATCCAACATAAATTTACAATTAGCAAAATTTATTCACAAAGTAGCTTTACAACTAGCCAAATTTATGAACAAAGTAGCTTTACAACTAGCACAAATTTATGTGGAAAGTAATTTTAACAAGTACTGTAAAACTCTTTTATTCGTGAAGTTTTATAATTCTAGAACTTGAGATTGATCTAGGCCTTTGGATATAAATACATGTTATATAAGATATACCAGTATTAACTTTATAATTGGATTATGTGTTAAGTGCTAACTTATTTATTTTACATCGATTGCAAAACAAGCTTTCAGCTTATATTAAATAATCACGCTTGATATCTGCTTTCTGGAGACTTAACCAGTACTCAAGTTCTTTTGCGTCAAAAAATCCACAAGTCAGAACTCACTCATCATGGGACTCGAACCCAGGACCTTTGGTATAGTTAAAACTTATTTAATTTACATCGATTGCGAAACAAGCTGGTGTAAAATAAATAAGTTTATGAAAGGACACTGCTCTACCTCTGCACCACTGTCTCCCAAAATTATGTGTTATACTAGAAATATCATTGAAGGTGATGAGTACCTCCAGCTGGTGCCTGACATTATACATATGTATGAGAAATTCAAGGGGCCATGACTCATTTAAAAGTACCGGTAATACCATTGCAACACACCGAAAATATGCACAACTAGGCTTGGTATCAATCATCCTTGTGAAGTTATATTGAATTCTGACCAAGGGTTGCTGAGAAATAGTGTTCACAAGAAATGTCCACAGACCAACAAACAAGCATGACTCCTAGGCTATATAGCCCCCATATACTATGTATCTAGGGATATAATTACAGAAATTACGTGTTTTGATCTTAAACAATTTAACCATAAAGTACCTTTTTGGCATTTATATACATTTTGTATGAAACCTGTCCGACATACAACATATCAGTAGCAGATAACTTTCAAAAGATAAAGGCAAAAATATGAAAAATATCCTATAATCAAACTGATTCAAACCATACTTACTTGATTAAATGAGTGACTAGAAACATCTGAATCACAAGGTACGGATAGGCAAAACTCTCTCGTAACGGGGGAGTCCACTGAACTCGGGTGGCCTAGAAAAGTATCAATAATTAAGCATTGTTCCTGTTACAGACCTGGCAAACATTAACCCTTTCCCTCATATAGACGCTTTCTGATGCCTCTGCAGCAAAAGGCTTTTTGAAAACATAGTGACAAAAAGAAAATTTGCCCAAAACAAGCAATTTCTCCGTTTGACACAATGTTTTCCACTTTAAGTCATAGGTTATCCATTCAATTATAGAGATTTAGCATTTTTTGACAAATGTTCAAAGTCGTCTGCTGCAGATTTGTCATATGAGGGAAAGGGTTAAATTGAAGCTCCAGAAGCATGGTGCAAAACATAATGGAACAAGAGTGCCAAATTGCAGCAATAGACATCCACCAAGAAGTCATTACTCAATATTATTTTCAGTAATCTGGTAGTAAAATCCAACTTAGAACAGATATTGTCAATAAAAATTGTGGGCAAATTTGGTGAAGATAAGAAATATGTTGTATGGGGAAAGTGTTAAACCTTTCCCTCATACGCCAAATCTGCAGCAGACGACATGAACACATTTTGTCAACAAATTGAAAATCTCTATAGTTGAATGAATAACCTATGAATGAAAGTGGAAAACATTGTGGCAAAAGGAGAAATTGCTCGTTTTGAGCAATTTATTCTTTTGTCACAATGTTTTCAAAAAGTCGTCTGCTGCAGAGGCGTCAGAAAGCGTCTATATGAGGGAAAGTGTTAATATCAGTTAAACTATCAGTGCTAAAGGGGTAACCCTTTCCCACATGCAGATGCATTTTGAGAACATTTTGGTAATAGGATAAAATGTTCATTATGAGTCATTTCTCCTTTGGCCTTAATATTTCCAAGTCTATTAAAAAACAAGAGATGTTTGTCAAACATTATGCCTCCCCTGAGCGCCATCTTGTCAGGAATATTTGGACAATTGAGTAAAATTTGCATGGACCGAAATGCCAGCTGATTTGTCATTTCACATTGGATGTCTATGAGTCAGTTTCAAGATTATGAACAATGTTTATTCAAAGTTTGAGGATGGTAGGTACAGTTATCACATTGGGATGATGACTGATATTTGCAGATTAACATGTATCCTCCAGGTCCAGGCATTGTTGAGTTATAACTCGGACAAGCTTTGGTCTACAGACGGACCGACCGACCGACAGACCGACATGTGCAAAGGAATATACCCCTCTTCGAAGGGGGCATAATTATACATTTTATATATAAATTTGTCCTGTAGATTTGTTGAATGAGGTAAATGGTAAAGTTTATGAAACTACTGTTAACTCAAACTTTACAAATCCTTTAATATTCACTCAAGTTTTACTTCAAATTGCTGCAATTAACATTTATAAAGAGTTACTAACTTTATTCTATTAATAAATGCTTGATTATATAAAACAATTATTAATACAATACACATAATGTAAACAGAAAAAACATAAATTTGACAAGCAAAGAATTAAGTGCCACTGAGACTTTAATATTAAGAAAAACCAGCATCCGGATTCATAAAATAAGCCATTGATATTTTATGAATCATCTTTGAATGATGCTTTGAAAACACTTTTTAAAAGAAATGCTCCTTTTTTCCACAATGCTTTTTAAAGTCATGTTTTGAAGAGGTGTAAAAAGTGAACTCGTTATATTAGGTTAAGCGTACAACCATTGAAGACTAAACTAAATCCCTACTCTTACAACAATAAACAACATGAAAAAAACAAGAATACTGGTTAAACCAATAGACTCGAGTAGGCTGAAACATATCAAAGGAGTACATGTATAACTAAATCTGAAAACACTTAATTTGCCCAAAAGTTTAACCCTTTCCCTCATACGACAATTCTGCATCAGACGACTTTGAATATATTTTGTCAAAAAATAGAAAATCTCTATAATTGAATGGATAACCTATGACTAAAAGTGGAAAACATTGTGGCAAAAGGAGAAATTGCTCGTTTTGAGCAATTTCTTCTTTTGTCACTATGTTTTCAAAAAGCTGTCTGCCGCAGAGGTGTCAGAAAGCGTCTATATGAGGGAAAGGGTTAATTACATTCCAGCCAGTAGTTGCGAAGATATAGCTGGAACATGAAAACAAATCTGAAGCAGACCACATCTCAACAATAAAGTGAATAATCTCCCTTAAAGAAGACATACTTATTGAATAGAATTGAAAACATTTGTGTCAAAAGGAGAAATTGCTTGTTTTGAGCAATTTCATCTTTTGTCACAAAGTTTTCAAAAGTTCTCTGCTGCAGAAGCGTCAGAAAGCGTCTACATGAGGGAAAGGATTAAAATTTAAAATAGTCATAATCAGAACAAGTTAATGATATCTCCACTTGATACAGAAGCTTCCCATTAAGTTTCATGGAATAACTGCAATTTCATAAGTAACAAATAATACTTTTAGCCCATTGTTTTCAACTCCACTTAATATTACACTTTCATTTATAGATATTTTTTCATATTATTGCCAATATTGTCTGCTGATGAATCAATGTAAAAGGGAAATGGTTTAAACAAGAAATTACTCCTTTCCCCATACTATTTTCAATGATATACAATTAATTCAGCGCCAGTTTTCCAGGTGTAAAAAGGTTTCAAAGCAGACAATAATCACATTATCATATTTGGGCTACATCACATGAAAGTATGCCTTCTGGACTTTGTGAGCAGCAAAGAGCGAGTTTAGCCTGGCCTCAACAAAATTCTGGTCATGATCGTCTATATTCACAGTTCAATTCAGTCCATTTGAAAAGGTAGAAGTTAGAATTTCTTAACCCTTTCCCACATACAACAATTCTACAGCAGATGACTTTGAAAACATTGTGACAAAAACCTTAAAAACCTCCATAAAAGATTAATTTTTATAAAGTTGAAAACATTGTGGCCAAAGGAGAAATTACTCATCTTTGGCCACAATGTTTTCAAAAGTTGTCCGCTGCTATAACATCAAAATGAGTCTGCAGGTGGGCAAGGTTTAACCCTTTCCTTCATATATATTTTTCAACCCCCCATTATAGTATAGAAGTATGTAATTTTATCATATTTATATTTGCTATCATTTTCATAATCTTCGAAGGTCTGTTTTCTTGTGATGACTGTACCAAATGGAGAAAATAGTTATTTTCCCACATACAGACGCTTTCTCATGCCTCCGCATCAGACGACTTTTGAAAACATTGTGACAAAAGTAGAAATTGTTTAAAACAAGCAATTTCTTCTTTTGCCCACAATGTCTTTCAACTCTTTTCAGTAATAATACTTATATTTATAGAGCTTTTCCCTACCTTTGCCAAGATGTTTTCAAAGTCATCTGCTGCAGTTTTGTTGTATGTGGGAAAGAGTTAAACAGAAGAGGGTTATAAGAAATGGCCTACCTCTCCATGATTAAAGAAAAACGACGCCACGGTTAGTATACCCCCAAACATACTCTCACTGTAAACAAAACAGCAAACAGTCCACAATTTCAAACCCTTTCCTCAATACAGAAATTTTTGATACCTTTACTGAAAACATTGTGGGGAAAAGAGAATTACTCGAAATCAACAATTATTTCCATAAAATGTATGTCATAAATTTGCAATGACTTTCCAAACATTAAGGTTTCAAAATATGCTCTACTAGAACATTGTCCAATCTAAATTTGATGAATTTTAATTCCTGCAATGTCTCATTTAACCGCAATGTTTATAGAGGACCCAAAAGTAATTTGAATAAAAACAAAAACGATGTGAAAGAAGACATGTGTTGTCTACCAATATGTCAGTAAGTGAAATAATGCAAGATGGACAGACAACTAATAAGTGAACATAGATGCAAGATGGACAGACAATTAATAAGTGAACCCTATGTGTACCCCTGCTAATGGAGAAAACCATATGGGTCTCTCCTCTTGCCAAGGGAGAGAACTCTATGTGTGTCTCTGCCAAGGGAGGTGAACCCTATGTGTCTCCCTAGCAAGAGATTGAATCTGTTATTCCCCCCTGCAAAGGGAGGTTGCACGTAAGAGATAAGAACAAGCTGCAGCATCCTAAGCCCAGTCTCTTCCCCAAGCCAAGGGCACAATGTCAATTACATTGTCATACAGGAACATAAATGACACTGCTCCCATGGTTTGGGAAGATGGACGAGCCAAAGTATTTGCTTTAATGCCTTGTAACTTGTGCTGTAAAAAAAAGATTAGTGTGAAACAATACACCAACCCGAAGCCATAAATCACACATACAAACAAGAAGACCATGATGGTTCTCTATCACTCACTTTACCTTATATTATGTTTGAAGCAGTCAAACCATTTGATTAATTTTTGCAAAGAATAAGTAAAGGAACATTTTTTGGAAAATATTTTGTAGTTTTCAATGCAGAAAATAGGAGATGTCATTTAACCCTTTCCCTCATATAGACGCTTTCTGACGCCTCTGCAGCAGACGGCTTTTTGAAAACGAGCAATTTCTCCTTTTGACACAATGTTTTCCACTTTTCGTCATAGGTTATCCATTCAATTCAAGAGATTTTCCATTTTTTGACAAAATATGTTCAAAGTCGTCTGCTGCAGAATTGTCGTATACATATATATAAGGAAATCAAGCCCTGTTCCCTGGAGGCCCCTGGAGGCCGTATATTTGAATGGATCAGAATAATTTAATTAATCTTGAGGTTCACCCAAGGAATTTGAGTCAAATCATTTTCAAATCGAGCCGATACTTTTGATCAAGAAAATTTTCAAAGTTTTCGCTTCATACTGGTGATGGGAACAAATATCGATGTTAGTAACTAGGTAATTGCTTTTGGACAAGAAGACTTTTTAATGTTTTCACTATATATACATATAAGAAAAACAAGCCCCCATCCCTTGGCGTCCGCGTTTTTCAATTGATCAGAATAATTTTCAGAGTAGAGGGTCACCAAGGGAACAGTTACAGGCCTTTTTCTATAGTTCCCACGGGTCCGACTATCGGACCCGTTCCCCAAGCAAAATATACCCTTTTTTTCCCAATCTGACAAACAAATTCCCAATCAGAAGCACCTATGAAAAATCGTATACTTTTACCGCGAATCTGTCATGAAGCCGCAAAATAAACTTCAGTTAAACTACATTCGGTATTTTCGGATTTTATCGCTGATTATATATAAACCGCACTAGATGATAGGAAATGACAGCGTTGAACCCGTCTGCATGTAAATGCAGGCTTTTTTCTATAGGTCCCACGGGTCCGACTATCGGATCCATTCTCCAAGCAAAATATAACTTTTTTTCCCAATCAAAAAAGAAATTACCAATCGGGAGTACCTACGAAAAATTGTCTATCGGGACCGGTGAGTCACGCAATAACATGAAAACAATGCGTTCGGATATTCTTGGATTCATCGTTGATTAATATAAAGCATGTGATGATCGTCGACTTTCGTTTTATGAACGTTTATCATGCATCATCACCAAAGTATCGCAAGTAGTAAATATTACTGCATCAAAATGAGAAAAAAAGATTCTAACAGATCGAGTAAATTCCATGTTTGACACATCGTCGGGAGCCCTTCTGTCAGAACTTTCTCAGAGAGTCTGATGGTAATTCAATTTATTTATGCTGGCGATGGACATTGCACTGGTCAAATCCCTCAATGGTGAGCGCTTTGTAAAGTTTCTTTATTTTGGGAATCATGTTGTTTTATTTTACGTTTTGAAGACGATCTTTTCTGATAGATTACTGTCAACGATAAATGGCTGTAGGATAGACCTATAAATATGACCCTTCAAAACTTATTTCACATTTTGACATTTTCCAGTTAATAAGTTACATGCAAAGTGAGAGTAACAAAAATAACATAATGAATGTGCATGTACACGTCTAATATTTGAGAATAGCTGTAGGAATGAGTGTATGCATGATAAAATGGTACACCTAATTTCCCAATGCTCATCTGGAAGTTCTTTGAATTATTCTAGCTATTATTGTCCCTTGTGTCAGAAATGTTGAATATTTTGTGTCTATTTAACAGTCCATATAAGAAATTGTAGGTTAAAATGTTTGTTTTATATACAACTTAGATAAGAAAGCCTGTTCTTTTAACAATGAAAATTCCCAAAATTGGAGTTTAAGCGGTTAAATTTCTTCCCAAATTGGCTAATTTTATGACGCAAATTTCCCCAATTTATCCAGGGTCTTTTTCCCAAAATGGACAGAAAAAGGCCTGCAGTTATGCAAAATTATTTTCAAATCTGGTTATTGCTTTTGTACAAGAAGATTTGTAAAAATAACTCTATATAGACACATATAAAGAAAACAAACACTGCCCTATTGCTGCCATGTTTTTCAATGGATAGAAATTATTTCATTAATCAAATTGGAGGGTCACCCAAGGAACATTTGTGCCAAATTATTTTCAAATCGGGCTAGTAGTTTTGAACAAAAACCTTCTCATACACATATGAGCAAAGCAAGCTCAGCTCAATAGTTGCCATGTTAGCGTATCAAAATAATTTGTTGTAAATTCTAACAAATGTCCCTTTCCCACATACAGATGCTTTCTGAGGCCTCTGCAGCAGATAACTTTTGAAATGTTTCAAAATGAATAATTGCTCATATTGAGCAGTTTCTCTTTTTGCTACAATTTTATTTTGTAATGTTACTTTCATTTATCGAGTATTTCAATCAGTTTGACTAAAAGTTTTTAAAGCCGTCAGCAACAGATTTGTTGTATGTGGAAAAGGGTTAACCCTTTCCCTCATATAGACGCTTTCCGACCCCTCTACAGCAGATAACTTTTTGAAAACATTGTGACAAAAGAAGAAATTGCTCAAAACCAGCAATTTCTCCTTTAGTCACAATGTTTTCAACTTTATTAAATTATTTCAATTATAGAGATTTTCCATATATTTGCCTGGTCGATTTCTAAGTCGTCTGCTGCAAATTTGTTATATGTTTGACTTAATGTTGTTAAAGCTGTCAGCAACAGATTCGTTGTATGTTTGACTTAATGTTGTTAAAGCTGTCAGCAACAGATTCGTTGTATGTTTGACTTAATGTTGTTAAAGCTGTCAGCAACAGATTCGTTGTATGTTTGACTTAATGTTGTTAAAGCTGTCAGCAACAGATTCGTTGTATGTTTGACTTAATGTTGTTAAAGCTGTCAGCAACAGATTCGTTGTATGTTTGACTTAATGTTGTTAAAGCTGTCAGCAACAGATTCGTTGTATGTTTGACTTAATGTTGTTAAAGCTGTCAGCAACAGATTTGTTATATGTTTGACTTAATGTTGTTAAAGCTGTCAGCAACAGATTCGTTGTATGTTTGACTTAATGTTGTTAAAGCTGTCAGCAACAGATTTGTTATATGTTTGACTTAATGTTGTTAAAGCTGTCAGCAACAGATTCGTTGTATGTGGGAATGGGTAAACATCAATAAAGATTTTCCCCAATCTTGCTGTGAACACTAGCTTACCTGAGGTAGGTTCCAAACAGAAAAAATAGTGCCATCATGATGCCATTCAGTGAGAACACTAGCTCGATGTAGAAATAGGAAGGCTCCCCAAGTCCTGAAATAAAAAAAGGGTTCATGAAAAACAGCTGAAACAATTGTTTATATCAAAATAGGCTTCGTGAAGAACAGCTGAAACCATCGTTAATGTTTTACTTGCCATCAAATTTGTCCAAGGAAAAATAGTCCATGTTTTGTCTCAGTAGCTAGGTACATTTTGGGCAGAGGTCTCTCTTCAACAATATCTGTCTTAACACTCTTTGATATCTATGTTGTGAGCACTCAGAGGAATCATCCCACTGATTTCAGTATGAATTTAAAAAGCAGATAACGGATTATGACACAACTCTGAAGCATTGACAACATTGCTAATATTGCTGAAAAAGGTGACTTATTGTGGCAGTCATATTATTTGACAAAAAAACAAACAATTTCTCCTTTTGTCAAAATTGTTTAAACTCTATTCATTAATTTTACTTTATCTGGTGGGAGTGTTCAATATGTTGGTCCTAGACTGCAGATATGTTGCACACATGTGTAAATGGGAAAACTTACCTTCACAACACACATGCGTAAATGGGAAAACTTACCTTCACATCACACATGTGTAAATGGGAAAACTTACCTTCACAACTCTGGACTGGACTGAGGCCTTCCCCTCTGTTTACTTTCCAGCACTGTTTGGTGGGCCTCTTCAAGAACCGGCTTACAGATTCATAGGTTCTGTAACCTGCTGCCAATACAACCTATATAATATAGAATTGTCTATTATTATACCTCACATGACTTTGTAATGTTAAATTCTCATAATTATACTCATCATGGGCATTTTCTTACTGTCTCATGCTAACAGTACTTTTTGACCAGTTAACATTATACTGTTACAATGGAATGCACGTTTAAAATGTTGGTCATGACGTCATATAAAACAATAACGTCACGCTTAGACGCATGTGCCATGTAACAGTTTACTGTTAACCAGTATATTCATATATGATGTTTAATTGTAGTACTCATGTTCACCTCAGAATAAGGGTACAGAATAAATTGAATAAACTTGTAAATTTGTTCAGTATAATATAATAAAATAAATATTGCATGGCTTCCAGTGTGACAGTACATATTGTCAACATTCGGATAAATACTCCGCTTCGCCTCGGATAACAGTATTTTCCTCATGTTGACAATATGTACTGTCACACTGGAAGCCATACATTATACAGGGCTCTAGATGAGGGTAATTTTTCGTGTTAAAAACAACTTCTGCCTAGAGACCTATTATCCAAATCAACATAACCCTTATTCCACTTGGCCAAGATATCATAAACACAAACATTCTGATAAAGTTTAAAGCTGTTGAAGCAGCACATGCAGTCTTTAGAGTGTTCACAAGATTGTTCTCAAATTTGGCTTAGTGACCTAGTTTTTGACCGGACAAGACCTATATATATGAAAATTTAGCTTAGATCTCATCATGAAAATTATTCTGAGATAGTTTTATCATGTTTAACCCTTTCCCTCATACGACAATTCTGCAGCAGACGACTTTGAACATATTGTGTCAAAAAATGGAAAATCTCTATAATTGAATGGATGCCATTTGACTAAAAGTTGAAAACATTGTGTCAATAGGAGAAATTGCTCGTTTTGAGCAATTTCTTCTTTTATCACTATGTTTACAAAAAGCCGTCTGCTGCAGAGGCGTCAGAAAGCGTCTATATGAGGGAAAGGGTTAAAGTAAAAATGTTTCTTCCAAAGTGTTATCAATTTTTTCCTTCAATTTGGCCTAGTGACCTAGCTTTTAACCTCCAGACATGACCCATATAATTATGAACTTGGCCTAGCTTTCATCAAGACAAACATTCTGACAATGTTTCAAGCAGCTGCTGCTTAAAGCAAAAATGCAATCTGTAGACTGTTAACAAAATGTTCTTCAGTTAGACCTTATGACCTAGTTTTTTTACCTCACATGATCCAGTTTAAAACCAAGATTTGTTTGAAATGTATGATAAACTTTCATGAAGATTGAATGTGAAATGTTCCCTTTAGAGTGTGAACAACACAATTGTTGACAAAACATAATGGAAGACAGATGGACACATGACAAAGGGCAACACAAACTCACCTTGAGCTTAAAACCCCCAGAAAAAGGCTATATTTTTTTCAGATTTCAGTCTTGTGAAATTTTAAATATTATTTGTTTTTTTGTTTTTTACCAGAAAAGGTCTAAAATTCAATACAAATGTATAATGTTACTCAAATTACTGGAATTTACTTTACTGTTCTATCATGTACATTTCTGTTTCAATACTAAAAGTACAATTTTTATTATTTTTAAAGGAGAAGAAGGAAGGGAGTTTGTGTACACACTTCAGTCAATTTCAAAGTTGTGTCTATCACAGCAAATGACAATACTCTAAATTAAAGAATTACAACAAAGTTTAACAAGCCTTTTTGAAACAGTAAAAGATGAGCAATGTTTCTTGTTAGATTGATTGTTTGTTGTTTTAAGTAGCTGTCAACATTTTTTTGGTTATATCACGACGTGTCCTGGGTAAGTTACCAGTACTACTGGTCCATTTATCCTGACACCAGTCAGTCAGTTGTAAAGATAACCCCGCAACCATGAGGGCCAAGGAGGGCAGCAATTTCTACCATTTTAAAGGTATTTGGTATGACCCAGTAGGGATCGAACCAAAAACCTGCCGCGCCAAGGTGGACGCTCCACCACTACACCACCAAGGTTTAATTTTTTTTTTCGCTCACAAAGTTACACTCGCTTGATTATTATATATTTTCATTTTTGAGGAAATTCTAACCCTTTCCCACAAACAATAAATCTGCAGCATATCGAGGGCTTGGCGTGAAACAGTTGTAACTAAAATTTGGTATTTTTTTACCAAGGTTAATCACCTCGCCATAAAGTCTTTATAAGCGTTAAATCATTTTTCTTGGTAAACAATGTAAATTTAGGTGCCATTGCTCGTTCTGAGCAATGGCACCTAAATTTGCATTGTTTACAAAGGGGTCAAAATTGCCCCTAAACCAGGGTTTTCAAAATAGGTTTTAAGTTACAACCGTTTCACGCCAAGCCCTCGATATGACTTTAAAGACATCTGTGCAATAAAAAAGGAAAATCTTCATAATGAAAGTATAATTATTGAATAGAGTGGAAGACATTGTGTCAATAGGATAAATTGCTCATTTAAAAGTGATCTACAGTACTGCAGATGCATTACACAATGCTTCTGAAGGTGGGAAAGGGTTAATATTGATTGATTGGGGTTTAACGCCGTTTTTAACAATTTCTCAGTTATATCACGGCGGCCAGTTCACCTACTCATGCATTTCCTGGTTTTGTCACACCAGTATTCCCAAGCCACTGGCTGCTTTTCCACATAGGCTTTTAGCCCAGTGGTGGAAGACGAATGAAGCATGTGGCATCGACTTTTGTCAATCGTCAGAAAGAAAGTTAGCCGGGATTCGAACTCACAACCCCTGGATTGACAGCCCGCGTCGCTACCAACTGAGCAACCGGGGGCTCGGCCAAAGGGTTTATAACAAGCTTAAAAGGTTACAATATGCAAAGTATATTACTTCAACTAACAAGGTGCAGATTACCACTTTCCCCCATACGACAATTTTGCAGCAGACGACTTTGAACATATTTTTTCAAAAAATTTAAAATCTCTATAATTGAATGGATAACCAATGACAAAAAGTGGAAAACATTGTCACAAAAGGAGAAATTGCTCTTTTTGAGCAATTTCTTCTTTTGTCACAATGTTTTCAAAAAGGCGTCTGCTACAGAGGCGTCAGAAAGCGTCTATATGAGGGAAAGGGTTAACACTTTCCATAATAAAACAAATGTAAGACATATGACTGAAAAAATATGTAGCAAAAAGATGGCAAAACTCTACAAATGAAAATTATTATAAACTGAACAGAGATAATAATTGTAGCAAAAAAGATAAATATTTTATATAGAGCAAATTCTCTGTTTGCCACAAAGGTTTTCTGCTGCAGATGTGTCAAAAATGTGTCTGCAAGAGGGAAAAGGTTAACCCTTTCCCTCATATAGACGCTTTCTGACGCCTCTGCAGCAGACAGCTTTTTGAAAACAGTGACAAAAGAAGAAATTGCTCAAAACGAGCAATTTCTCCTTTTGACACAATGTTTTCCACTTTTCGTCATAGGTTATCCATTCAATTATAGAGATTTTCTATATTTTGACAAAATATGTTCAAAGTCGTCTGCTGCAGAATTGTCGTATGAGGAAAAAGGGTTAATTATATTAATTGAAAGTTTTCTAACCTCTGGATAAAGATTAAATCTTTTCAGTGTGTTAATGGTAAGTGGATATTCTGTGACATTGTCGTACATAATCTGGTTTAATCCTTCAAGAAAGGTAGGCGACTCGATCATAGTTTTGTAGTAGGAAAAATATAAACCCTGAAATTAGAACACATATGTAATGCAGCAAATTGCAAATCTTTCTTGCCCTTACCCACATAGATAGTCTTTGAACCCTTGTAGGAAAAATATAAACCCTGAAATAAGAACACATAATTATGTGATGCAACAAATTGCAAATCTTTCTTGCCCTAAAACCCATATAGATAGTCTTTAAACCCTTTCCAAGCAGACAACTTATGAAAACATTGTGGCAAAATATGAAATAACACATAATGAGCAATTTCTCCTCTTGCCACAAAATGTTCAACCCTATCTCCATAATTAACCCTTTCCTCCAAACAGACGCCTCTACAGCAGACGACTTTTGAAAACATTATGACAAAAGAAGAAATTGCTCATGATGAGCAATTTCTTCTTTTGCCAAAATGTTTTCAACTGTATTCAATAACTATACTTCGTTTTATGGAGATTTTCCATATTTTTGCGGAGATTTTTTCAATGTCATTTGTTTGCTGCAGCTTTTATGTTTGTTGGAAAGGGAAGGGTTAAACATGTAGATGATAAAATCTAAACAAATTGAAATGTGATACATAGAAGTAAATACAGGGGCAAAAAGTGTTAAATGAGGTCAATGTATTTAACCCTTTTCCTAATACGACAATTCTGCAGCAGACGACTTTGAATATATTTTGTCAAAAATAAGAAATCTCTATGTTTTCTAAAAGATGTCTGCTGCAGAGGCGTCGGAAAGTCTATACATGAGGGAAAGGGTTAACCCTTTTTGATATGCAGATAATTTTCTACAACATTGAGGCAGGAGGAACAATTGCTCAAAATGATAAATTACTCCTTCAACCACAATGTTTCCAACAACCCAAGAATTAACCCTTTCCCTCATATAGACGCTTTCTGACGCCTCTGCAGCAGACGGCTTTTTGAAAACATAGTGACAAAAGAAGAAATTGCTCAAAACGAGCAATTTCTCCTTTTGCCACAATGTTTTCCACTTTTAGTCATAGGTTATTCATTCAATTGTAGAGACTTTCTTTTTTTTGACAAAATATGTTCAAAGTTGTCTGCTCCAGAATTGTCGTATGAGGGAAAGTGTTAAACTCATTAATTTTACAGAGATTTTCCATATTTTCATCTAGATATTTTCAAAATTGTTTACTGCAAATTTGTTGTATGTGGTAAAGAGTTAATGTCCTATAATTGTTTTTAAAATGATCTTCCATCAAAAATCTATTAACATGAAATGGATAGCTTTGTTTCACACATTGTCATCTTAATCTCTTCTTATTTTAGCATTCAACATTTAAATCACCTAAAAGACAAAAATTAAATCTATTTTTCCAACAATATGTCAATATTTCTCTGGTGGAGGCTAAATTTAGTAAAGTTATAGTCATCTGCTTTTGGGGCAAAAAACATGGAAAGTTTGAAAATTGAAAGCATCACTTTGAGATACTGGAGAAAACATTATGCGAAAAAACATTGTTTTGAACATTTTCTCCCTTTTCATAAAGTTTTCATATGTTTATACTGCTGCATAACAAGAGAAAGTTGATGCAAGGCATCAATGTCGCCGGAAAAGACTGCATTGATTTATTTATGTATTCTTGACTTTCCTTAGTCTATTCAAACGTTAGGAACGTTGAAATGAAAACATTTACTTATAAATTTTATATTCATACCTACATTAGGGTATCTATAAAAAATTAACGAAATGTGTACACATTTATCTGGCTTAAATTTAATTTTGCTGTTGTTACTTATTTAAATAATAGTATTCATTCATATAATTTCAATGTTTGTCAATCTTATTCGAATCACAAGGTAAATATCCTGGTATTGCTTTAAAGGGAGGTAATTTGAAGAAAACAAAAGTCTTCAAAAGGAGAAATATATCAGCATTACCGTCTACAGTTTAAATTGTTCTATTGTTTGTGGATTTAAAAATGTTCTTTTTTTCTTATTTCTACATGTACAACGAAATATTGCGGCTTCTCTTTGACGCTTTGCGTCAAACATTTGTCTTGTACTTGTCTAAAATAAAATAATATCACTCGCTTTTTCATATCGAAATGCGCATGCGCGAAAATCGATGTTAAAGGTCACGAAACTACACAACAGAATAGGGTCTATATTTAGCTTAGAAACAGTTCCTACTTTAGATATTCATGGATTAACATTATTAAATGAATTCTACACAAATCAAGACATCTCTTTGAACATGAAAACAACATTTGCTATTAAAAGGAGAATCCGAAATTGACCTCAATGATGACACATAAGAGTCTGCATTAGGGGGTGTTGGTTCACGTCTTGAAGGGACCACTTTTGTCTTCGTAAATAAGACAAAAAACTTAAATGCGAGTGAAATAAAAAAAACTGCAAACATTAAAAAATCGGAATATTTATTTCATTTTAGATGTGTCATTTATTAGTGTTCGTAAACAACCACAATTGTAATATGTTCAAATCATCTAGATTTGTTTCTTTCTAATAATAAGCCGCCCTCCCATGTGATTTCCGAAAAGCTATTAAAAATAGAAGTCGCGGGCTTCTGCCCGGCGACTAATGAATCAAAAGCCGTCTGTATCGGGTTTATAGGGTGGGTTAAAACGATCCAGTTTCTTTATTAGTAGCAATTAACACTCATCAATTCTATCAAGGGAGAGAGCTGAGAGTGCTAGAAAAGGTAAGTATTTCATATTTTTAAACCCTTATTTGACACTCAAACACTATTTTGTGGATAATAAAAAGAATCATCTCAGTGGAACGATTCCTTCAAGTACCAACGACATAGGGCTTGTTTGAGTTATAAGAGAAATATAGGCGCGAAAAGACCAGAATATTCCTCCTTTTCTAGTACTCTGTGAGAGGTTGATAAAGGGTCTGTATGTAATAGGTAATGGATGACATTTAAAAAGAAAACAATGGGTGTTCTCCATTTACAGTTTCTGCATTACTTGTCTTGCTTAAAGAATTCAATTAAAAACACATTGAGGTCGTCTGTTTTAACCCTTTCCTGCTTGTAGACACATTCTGATGCACCTGCAGCAGACAACTTTTGAAAACACTGTTGCAAAATGAGAAATTGCTCCGAATGAATTTACCTTTTTGTCACAATGTTTTCAACTATTTTTTATAATTAAATTCACATTTATGGAGATTTTTCACATTTTTGTCAAAACAATTATCTGCTGCAGATTACCACCCCCCGTGTTACTTTATGTGGGAGGGGATTAAACATGTTGAAGTTAGGTAAATTTATTATTATGCAATAAACGTGTCACTTGCAATTTGTTGAAGAAAGAGCCAACACAAATGATTGATTATTTTCAAATTTGAAAGTTAAAGCATTACATGATAATGTAATTACTGAATAGCGTTGAAAATACCGTGGCAAAAGGGGGAAATTGCACATCATCAGCATTTTCTTCTTTTGCTTCAATGCTTCAAAATATGTCTGTATGTAGGAAATATATATTATTATATCCCTTTCCCACTTACAACATACCAGCAACAGACTTCTTTCAAAAGATCTAGACAAAATTACGGAAAATCACTATAATGGTAAGATCATTTATTGAAAAGAGTTGAAAACAGTGTTGCAAAGCAAGAAATTGCTCACCATTTTGCCTTTCATCACAATGTTTCATGATAAGTTGTCTTCTGCAGACTCAGGCCTCAGAAAGTGTCTGTATGTGGGAGGGAATTAAAGATGTACACAGACTTACCATTTCTGTTCTGAATGTGAGTTCTCGTTCCAGAGTTGATAGATGAGAAAAATGTCTGTCTCTTTCAAACATGTTGGCAATGTGTCTCCTGAAAAGGGGAGATTTTAATTAATTTTACAGAAACTCATTTTTGACAAAGTTCAGAAAAAGAACTTTGTGAACCATAGGTACTATATACTATCGTAGGAGCCATTTAAATAAATTTTTATTTTTTTGATATTTTAGTTTTATATAAGAGCTATCAAAACAAGAGCTGTCGGAGGACAGCGCGCTCGACTATTCCACGGCTTATTAGTTACAGAGATATGGAACTTTAACCAGAATTTCTAAATAAAAAAGAGCCATAACTTGCATTTAATGCAGGATAGAGCTATCGAACTTGATAATCTAAATAGTTGTGATAGTTGAGAAGGGTTGTATAAAGTTTCAATGCAATGCATCAAGTAATTACTGAGATATGGACTCTAATTGTAGTTGCACGCAAAACTTTAACCAGAAACAAAGTAAAAAAGGGCCATAACTTGGATAAAATGCAGGATAGAGTTATCTTACTTGATAATCTACATAGGTGTGATAGTTGGGTAGGGTTGTAGAAAGTTTCAATGCAATACATGACGTAGTATTTTAGTACTTGCATGCAAAACCTTAACCAATGCGTGACGCAGACGCCAGAGTGAGTAGTATAGCTCTTTGAATAGTCAAGCTAAAAATGAGGGAAAGGGTTAATATAAAGGTATAAATTATGTCATTATAGTATTGGACAGATGTCCGACTGTTTCATTATAACAATTGACAGATGTCCAATACATATAGAAGTGACTATTGAGCCCAAAAATCTCTATTGCGATAGTATTGATATTTCAGAAAGTACGTTTGCAGTAAGTTTTACTTCTTGCACAACTAATATTGCAATGCATCGAAGTACTATACTTTTATTGTACTGTTCAAATATGTTTACTAGTCTTAGATTACAAGGAAATAAAAGTATCAAAAAGACAGCTGTATTGTTTATTTTTTATTTCAAACATAAAAAGAGCTTCCTCGCTCTAAAAATTATATATATACAAACAAAAGAACTAGATATATCAACTATGGGGAAAACATCTGACTAGAACTTTCTGTTTAAACAACTAAAACATAAAAGAGAACACTTTTCACTTTTCAGACAACAAAACTTGTTCAAAGCAGACAAATAACATGGTCTATACTCTTAGAAATAAGCATATATCTGCATATTCAGATTTCAGGGCAGACCTTTGTGCATGTACATGAACTACCGATAGTTCAAAACACTATTGCCGATAGGCCGGCGGATAGTTATCGATATTAAGTTTTACAATCGATGCAGTACTATTGTCCTCGTCCCTCTTGCAAGCTATCGATAGTTTGATCTTTCGTTTGAGCCCTAACATACAACGCACCATTTTCAACTACATCAGCAATTTACTGAGCTCAGGGACATGCTTCATTTGATTTAACATTTTCCCACATGCAGACACTTTCTTACGCCTCTGCAGCAGATGGCTTATTAGGGAAAGGGTTAAAAAAAAAATGTTTTTTAACACATTTGCAGCAGACAGCTTTTGTAAACAATGTGGAAAAAGGAGAAATTGTTCAAAAAATGTAAAGAGCAATTTCTCGTTCTGCCACAATTCAATATCTCTTAAGACATTTTACTAATTACAATATATTTTCTAGAGATTTTCCATATTTTTGGCTAGATGTTTTCAAGGTCATCTGCTGTTTATTTGTTGTTATATGGGAAAGGGTCAATGGATTAAAGTTAATTAATTTGAACTCAATCTCTCTTAATTAATAACTTCATAAATTGTTGAGGTACAGCTATAAATGGACTCTACACGGTTGTATTTTGAAACATTTTATGTATATTTCTCTACCAAAAGCATTTCTCAGTTATTGAATCACAATTAAATACATGCACATGTATATATATATATATACAGAAATCAAGATAAGGAGGGTTGGGGTGTTCAGCTCTTTTCCCCACAATATCTTTCTAATTATCCAACCAAACCATACAATATGTTAGTTTAAAATTATTTATTTTATATTAATTGCGAAAAAACCTTTTAGCTTATAAATATTATTCAAGCTCGATGTCTGCTTCCTGGACTCTTAACCAGTCCTCATGCTGTCTGTGTGCAATAACTACAAATGCAAAACCCATGCATCACAAGATTTAAACCTGAGACCTTTGATACAAGAGGCTGATGCTCTACCTCTGCCTGCACCACTGTCTTCCACAATGTTAGTACTCAAAACAAGAGGGCCATGATGGCCCTGGATCGCTCACCTTAATTATACAATGTACTGCAATGCAAAACGCATCAGGACAATTAGTCTGAATGCAACCTCCACAGTGTTAACAAGATTTTCCTTCATTTGGCCTAGTGATCTATATTTTTTTACCTGATATGACCCATATTCCAACATGGACTAGATATCATCAAGACAACATTCTGACAATTTTTCAACTTTCTTAAAGTAAAAATTTTGACCTAGATATAATTCAGACAAACATTCTGACCAAATTTCAGCAAAAATTGAGGCATCCAAAGTGTTAACAAGATTTTCATTCAATTTGGCCTAGTGACCTAGTTTTTGACCCTACATGACCCATATTCGAATTTGGCTTAGATATCATTTAGATAAACATTCTCATTAAATGTCAAGCTGCTGAAGCAAATAATGCGTCTTCTACAGAGTTTTGACCCAACATGAATGAAAAAATGCGGCATCCAAAGTGTTAACAAGATTTTCCTTCAATTTGGCCTAGTGACCTAGTTTTTGACCAAATTTCAGGCTGCTGACCTGGCATGACCCATATTCGAACTTGGCCTAGATATCATTCAGCTCAACATTCTGACAAAATTTAAACATGCTCAAGTTGAAAATGTGGCCTCTACAGTGTTAACAAGATTACCCTTCAATTTGACCAAATTTCAGGCTGCTGAAGCAACAAATGCAGCTTCTACAGTGTTAACAAGATTTCCCTTCAATTTGGCCTATTGACCTAGTTTCTGAACCAATATGACCCATATTCTAACTTGACCTAGATATATTTAAGACAAACATTCTGACAAAATTGCAGCCTCTGGAGTGTTAACAAGATTTTCCTTCAATTTGACCTAGTGACCTACTTCTTGACCCGACATGACCCATGTTCGAACTTGACCTACATATCATCAAGACAAATATTCTGATGAAGTTTCAACATGCTCAAGTTGAAAATTTGGCCTCCAGAGTGTTAACAAGATCTGCCTTCAATTTGACCTAGTTTTTGACCTAGTTTTTGACCTCATATGGCCAAGTTTCGAACTTGTCCAAGATTTGATGGAGATGAATGTTCTGATAAACTTTCATGTAGATTGAATGCAAAATGTAGCCTGTAGAGTGTTAACAAGCTGAAATGTTGATGACGGACGACGGCCGGACGCCGGACAAAATGTGATCACAATAGCTCACCTTGCACTTTGTGCATAGGTGAGCTAAAAATGAAAGAGAATCATTGAGACGATTTTCTTTTGAGTGCCCACAATATAGGGTTAAAGTGTCAAAAAAGGATTTTAGATCATGCAAAACGGCCCTTATCTAGAGCTCTGTAAATATGCATGTAATATAAACTGTAGAATTTGCTTATCGAGATTTATAAGGGTTATAGGGTTATCTCTTTTATCACAGAATTTGATAGTTTGACCTTCTTTTGTCAATTTGTTTCAAATCACTAGATTTTCATCCTCCCATCAATTAAGATGTTTCAAGGCCTTGTTAATCCTTTCCCTCATACGACAATTCTGCAGCAGATGACTTTGAACATATTTTGTCAAAAAATAGAAAATCTCTATAATTGAATGGATAACCTATGACTAAAAGTGGAAAACATTGTGGCAAAAGGAGAAATTGCTCGTTTTGAGCAATTTCTTCTTTTGTCACTATGTTTTTAAAATGCTGTCTGCTGCAGAGGCATCAGAAAGCGTCTATATGAGGTTAAGGTTTAATATACCCCTTACTCCTTTCAAGACCTTTGTCACTCTTTTAAATGTATGCCGACGGCGACCTGCATAGCTAGGCCTTTTATTACATTTATATATGATCGACAAAACTAAATAATAATTTCGCATTGTATTTAATCTTATAGTACTCACTCAGCTCAATTAAATATCTATTTTCATTGTTAAACATCAAAATCTTTAACTAACCCTTTCCCTCATACAGACACTTGCTGATGCCTCTGCAGCAGACGACTTTTGAAAACATTGTAGCAAAAAGAGTAATGGTTCAAAACAAGCAATTTTTCCTTTTGCCACAATGTTTTCAACTAGTCATCAGTAATTTATACATTCATTTATAGAAATTTTCCCTGTTTTGCCTAGATGTTTCCAAAGTCGTCTGCTGCAGATTTGTTTTATGTGGGAAAGACAATACTGTAGCTTATCTTTATCACTCTCAATGTCTCCTCCTGTAAACTCAACCATGTGCTGAGTGTGTTGCAGGGTCCCAAAGTTTGACGCAATTTTTACAAGATCAAACCCCTGAACTTTGGATCAACTCTCAGTCTGGTATTCTACGTCAATAACCAACTATATGATTATTGGCATATATATATACTCCCTATAATACATAGTTTGATGAAAACTTACCTATGAGTCAATCCAATTCCAAAGGCTGAAAAACAAAAAGTACTACATGTATTAAACACAAATCACATACATGTTCCATATGACAGTGCTCTTCAAAGACCAACCGTTACGTAATTATTGCAAAATGTGGAGAAGACCTGCCTGTGCTTTCCATGCTAATAATCCTAATAGATACTGCTTTACATAATCTTCTTAAAAAGCTTTAACCCTTTCCCTCATATAAACGCTTTCTGACGCCTCTGCAGCAGACGGCTTTCTGAAAACATAGTGACAAACGAAGAAATTGCTCAAAACGAGCAATTTCTCCTTTTGCCACAATGTTGTCCACTTTTAGTCATAGGTTATCCATCCAATTATAGAGATTTTCTTTTTTTTGACAAAATATTTTCAAAGTCGTTTACTTTTAGGTTTTTCGGTCTTTTTGGTAATGTGCCTTTTAAATGTTGGTCCTTTCCGACCCCAATTCCAACAAACTAGTTCTTGCAGATAAATAAAGTTTTTAAGAATATGAAATATAACAACTATCTGCTGCTTTGCCTTTGGAAAAAACATCATTTAACATTGAATTAGGATATATATATATATATCGGCGCCCTGGAACATCTGGTATTCTGCAGAAGTTGTACTCGGAATGTGATTTTATATTTTGACTGTTCGCATCCTGTTACAATGCAATATGTAAAGGCAATATATTGAGACTACTGCATAACGTGACCTTTTAAAAACACTGTGGCAAAAGTTGAAATGGAAAAAATTGCTTAAAACATTAAATTTTCTTTTGCCATATGTGTTGGTGTCTATTGAATAATAGTACAGAATATTCCATATCTTTTCCCAGATGATTTAACAGTTGTCTGCTGCAGATAAGGGTCAACTCATATTAAACTTAGGAGCATTATCCCCTTTTCCCAAAATGTTTTCTTTTCTGTCACAAAATCAATAAATTTTAACAAGCCAGGAAATTTCTTTTATTTAATGTTGTTTCTGGAAGGATCGATTCTAAAAAGTAATTTATTGAACTCCGGGAATTGAAATCAAGCTAAGAATAAGATAGAGAGAAAGTAAAAATGTGACAGATGATGTACTCACTGACTGCAACAAGTAGAACGACGTACAGCAGCGAATATACTTTATCTTTGGCTTTTTCCTCATCCTTCGATTTAGCCTTGGAAACATGTTTCGTCTTCAAATGTCCCCTAGTTGAGCTAGATTTCCCATTTGATTGCTCTGTCGGCGCCTGTCGTCGTTTCCCTGCCATCGTTGATGTGTAAAGCACATCCGGTTGACTGGTTTCTGTCTTTTTACTGCGAACAGACACGATGACAAGATTCAGGAAATCTCCGACGTTGGAATCAAATATGAACTGGGAGCCATCCGCGTTGACCAATATCTCGGTACCATCTAGGAACCAATTAGTGAAACGCGCACCTGCTTTACGGAAACTTCCATATATGGAAGTTTCCGTAAAGTATACGGCATTTTCCGGCCGTGTCTCAGGGTAACGAGGAAGTTTACATGTCTTCGGTAAAATGGAGTGTTTGACTTAAATTGCCTTGATTTCGATGACAATTTAAGAACTGTTAACAGCTTATTTAAAAAGTGATTATTTAAATACATTCAAGGATATTGATTTTGATCAAGTTTACAACACACGAGGATGACGGAGGTTTATTCTAGTGGTGCTGTCCTCTCGGACTCGACTTTTAAAACCAGACCCCATTTTAACACATATCTTCACACAGACGCAAATGCAGGTGGGACAGCGGTTCGTCAAATAGAGGAAAAACGGCGAATCAGGCACATGAAATTCCCGACCTTATCAGGCCGTGCGGATGTGGACTCATTTAAGGAAGATTTACGTAATATAGGATTCAAAAAGTGGAACGACACAGGGGACTTCAGGGCAGAAGCCCCTTACCGAGACTACGACAATATAGTGGACCCTGTTTCAGGGTTTGTTAGTGCTGGTGGAGATGTGGACCGAAACACGGGGCACCAGAAAATCAGATCGTTGGTTCAGCTAAGCGATACGCCACAGTCGGCCGTTCCGCAGACGAAAGATTCGGATAGAAAGAGCGACAGGGGTGCACCTCCAGAACTTCAGCGATCAAATACTTATGCCCCAGGGGCACCTTCTGCATGGGACAGTAGGAAAACATCAGATATATGGATCAGGACACAATTAGGAGGTATATTTCAGTTTGGATTTATGAAACCCCAACCTTTTAACCCTTTCCCTCATACAACAATTATGCAGCAGACGACTTTGAACGTATTTTGTCAAAACATAGAAAATCTCCATAATTTAATGGATAACCTATTACAAAAAGTGTGAGTTTTGTGCAATTTCTCCTTTTGTCACTATAGATGTTTTCAAAAAGCTGTCTGCTGCAGAGGCGTCAGAATGTGTCTATATGAGGGAAAGGGTTAACCTTTTCACAGATACAACAATTCTACAGCAGACGAAATTTTAAACATATTGTCAAAAGCATGAAAGCGCTCTTTAAATGAAGGAACAGTTATTCTATAAAGCTGAAAACATTTTGACAAAAGGAGAAATTGCTCATTTAAATATGAGTAATTATTCCTTTTGCTACAATGTTTTCAAAAGTCGTCTGCTCTGCAAAGGGGCCAGAAAACGTCTGTATGAGCTTGAACAGAGAGTATTTCTGACAAGTATAGAATGCAATCAATGTTCACCTACGCACTTTATTATATCATTGTACACATACTGTAATATATGTAAGTGACTATTCAGCGAACAGAAGAGAATAAGATCAGTCTTGTGGGGACATGCAGACTGATCTAAAGATGCACTGGTCGCCAATGACTTACAGTTGTTTTTCATGTAGCTAGCATGATTTATATTTACTCATTCAGTCATTGTGTGATATACCATCCATTTTAAGCTTGTCTGTTTTTCGAGGAAAATAAGTTGGGGTATTGTGATACCATTGGCGTCGTCGTCTGCTATGCCATCACTAAACCGTAACCCTACCTCATATCTAAAAATACATTCAACATTTTCAAATAAAACTTGGTACACATGTTCCTAGGAACAAGACGCATGTCTATACCAAGTCACATAACTCTGGCTTTTAAATTATTAAGATCTACTCACTCAATTCAAATAAAGTATATGAATAAAATTCATTGGAGAATATGAGAAAAGTAAAAGTATGATAAGGAGTTTGGATAGGAAACAATGAGGATGATGTATCATGTAAAAGATGGAAATTTAAAAAGATAATGTAGGTCAAATCAAACTTTTACTGAAGCTTGTGTTCCCTCTTCATTTGTTTGCATATATCTTTGATAGAGAAGATATAAATTGAAAATACAGTTAGAAATAGCAGTGTTTAAAGATTCCATATATGTGAGAAAATATAAACTTGTACAGGGTTATTTTGCTTACCAGCATAATTGACCTAGAGTACATATACAGAGGACTAGCTAAGAGGGAGTGAACAGGCCTTTTCTCCACAATATTTCTCTTATAAGTTATAACTCAACAAAATCCTATGTTGTGGGTACTCAAAAGAATCGTCTCAATTATAATGATGGGGTAAAAACTGACGGTGTCAGGATAATGAACCAGTGGTGGTAACTAATATCAAGGAAACACCGTGATAAATATGCAGAGGTCCAGATAAGGAGGCGTATACAGCTCTTTTCCCCACAATATCTCTTTATCATCCAACCAAACCCTATGCTATGGGTACTCAAAATAATTATCTCAATGAGACGATTCTTTTGAGTACCCACAATATAGGGTTAAAAGGTCAAATAAGGATTTTA
This sequence comes from Serripes groenlandicus, assembly GCA_031761405.1. Lineage (NCBI taxonomy): Eukaryota > Metazoa > Mollusca > Bivalvia > Cardiida > Cardiidae > Serripes > Serripes groenlandicus. The sequence goes on from JASEVX010000015.1 coordinate 12,160,042, forward strand.
GATTATGCAAAAGGATTATCAAGAGCTCTGTTGATTAGTCCGTAAAACACCACACATACAATAATACAAACAACTAAGCCTTTTATTTGTGAGGTATATTTGTTCAAATTGTTGCGTTTGTCTTCTAGATTGGTTTAACCCTAAGTGATACATTGTATATATATAGGATCTGACATGAGTTGTCATTTCATATAAACTTTTATTAAACAAGTTCAAGATTTTTTGTTATTAAGCGAGCCTGTGGCGAGCTTAATAACAAATATCTTGGACGAGTTTGATAAAACTTTATATGAAATGACAACGAATGTCAGATTCTTTTTATCACATGATGAAACACACTAAGAAAATCGGATTTTCCAAAGCTATTTTAATTTCGTCAGTAAACCGTATAATAATGCCACAAATAATTATGCCGAGGTCATATTCAGCTTAGTTTATTAAAAGTAATTATTAATAACACTCATGAGATATTATATCTATCACATAAAGTGACTTATGAGGCGTATTTCGATAAAAATGTACTTAACGTTTACAATATTTCTAGATAAAATGTACGGGTTTTGGCGCCAAAGTGACTAACGTATGACGTCATATTCCAAGTATTAGGTCATCTTATATTACACATGTTGTATATAAAGAAATACGTAATGGTTATATTACATCGGCAGGGACAAATCTAGCTTTATTTTGCTGCCGTTAAACGGCACGTTCCCCTCGAGAAAAAGGTACCGAAATTCCCCTATTTCCCCTAAACTTAAAAAAAATGAATCTTTTTTTTTTTTTTTTTTTTTTTTTTTTAAATACAATTTTTTTATTCAGAGATAACAACTGTAAACACTATGGCACTATAATGCAAACTCAACTTATTAATATCAAGTGTATGAGAATATGTAGAGAAGGGAAAGAAGAGTGGAGTGATCATGGTGGACATCTTCATAAATATGAAGACAAGGAGAATTGACTTGTAAATCCACCATGTCATCAAGTTCATAGTGTACCCATGTCATTTTTCCTGGTCTATATTGGCATGGGACTGAATATCAAGACTGTCAGATCTGAACAAACTGTTCGAAGTTTTCATGAAGTTGTGAAAATAAAACTCTTTAGAATATCTTCAACATGTTATACTGTCTTTTTATTCTAAGAAATAACAGCTATTACATATACATAATATAACAAACATCAAGACAGCCCGTTTATGTATTTTTCCCCTATTAGGGAAAAAAATCCCCTTTTTACTGAAAGGGCACTTTCCCCAAAAACCTAGATTAATCCCTGATCGGATACAGGCATTGTCATGTGATAAATATATATATATATAATAAATTATATTAATCTATTATATCAGGATGGACAAGCTCTCACGACCCCAGAAAGCCTCCAGCTGAAGGGTTAGACTTGAGGAGAGCAAAGGTAAGCCCTGCAAGTTATAACTTTACTCTTTCCCACATACAACAAATCTGCAGCAGACGACTTTGAACATATTTTGTCAAAAAATAGAAAATCTCTGTAATTGAATGGATAACCTATGACTAAAAGTTGAAAACATTGTAGCAAAAGGAGAAATTGCACGTTGTGTGCAATTTCTTCTTTTGTCACTATGTTTTCAAATAGCCCTTTCCCACATACAACAAATCTGCAGCAGACGAAAACCTGAACAATCTCCATAAAAGATGTTAATTGTTAAATAAAGTTGAAAATATTGGGGCCAAAGGAGAAATTTCACCTTTAGCCACAATGTTTTCGAAAATCATTTGGCTCATGTACATGTAGGCCATAAGAAAATAACTTAAAGATTATGACCGCGTTGGACCGACATTGATCCAAATCAGTCTGTGCATATCAGTGCAGCTCAAACAGGATCTTCTGAATCTCTGCTTGAAATCATGCAGATTTGTTGTATGTGGGAAAGGGATAATTATTAGAGCCATACTTAGTTTACTCATACAACACATCTGCAGCAGATGACAAGTTTAAAAAATATTAAGAAAAATATGGAATTCTCTCTACATAGAAGTAAAAACTTTGAATATAGACGAAAACATTGTAATATAAGGAGAACTTTCCCATTACGTCACGCCGAGTCCCGGTAGCTCAGTCCAGGGGTTGTCAGTTTGAATCCCGGCTTGGCCAACTATCTTTCCAACGTTTGACAAAAGTCATTACAACATGCATCATCTGTCTTCCACCAATGAGCTAAGTCTATGTGGAAAAGCAGCCAGTTGCTTGGGAAGATTGTCAAGTGGAGAACTGGTGTGAGAAAACCAGGAAACACATGAGTAGGTGAACTGGCCGCTGTGATATGACTGAGAAATTGTTAAAAATGGCGTTAAACCCCAATCAATCAATCAAACCCATTATGTCATGTTTTTAAAGCTGTTTGCTTTAATTGCCTCAAAGTGGCTCCTATGGTAGGGTAGGGACAATTGTTAACCCTTTCCTACATACAACATTTTTGCAAGTATTGTGACAAAAACCTGAAAAATGTCAATAAAAGATAGCTTAATTGCTAAATAAAGTTGAAAACATTGTGGCCAAAGGAGAAATTGCTCATCTTGACAATGTTTACAAAAGTCGTCTGCTGCAAATGTGTGGGAATGCGTCTGCACGTGGGAAATGGTTAACCATGATGTGGTATCTGTTCATCATTATCTGATTTGAAATCATGAGATAACAAAATGTAAAATTTTCCCAAATGTGTTACATCATTTTGTTGATTTAAAGTGCTTATTAACCCTTTCCCTCATGAAGACGCTTTTCCATACCTCTGCAGCAGACAACTATTGAAAACTTTGTGTCAAATGAAGAAATTGCTCAAAACAAGCAATTTCTCCTTTTGACACAATGTTTACAACTCTATTCAATTAGTATTGTCTTCATTAATTTTAGGGATATTTTCCATATTATTGTTGAGAAGTTTTCAAGGTCACCTGTTGCAGATTTGTTGAATGTTGGAAAGGGTTAAAAGGAAAGTCTGAAAACTTAATAAAATAGTTAGATGATGTAGTTGGTTTTTAATAATTTTGTTTATCTAAATTATAAAAAACACAATTCTATGTTAGTTTTAATGTTGACATGAATAATCAATTTTAGATAAAAGTTTGTAGTGGGATCTCTTCAGTTTTCTTATGAGAGGGCCTTGTAAATTGTGACCTTTCCATGCATTTCAAACTCAGTGCACAGTATATATATGAGCCATTTCACAAGAAAACCAACATTGTGGACTCTGCGTAAAGTTTCGACACAAATAAGCCTAAGCATGCCGCGCAGGCTAACCTGGACAATTTTTTTTCGCCTTCTGTGGATTTTCTGTTTCTGAAATCATTACTCTATACCTCTATCCCCCTGAGATGGAATGTCTCAGCCCAGATTAGCCTGGGCGGGTTGCGCTAGCTGATCTGTGTCGATACATTACACAGGGTCCATAATGTTGGTTTTCTCATTGAACAGCTCATATGTTGATGTTTGGCAACATAGAAAAATATTCTATAAGATCTATGAAAACTATTTTAGAATAAATCTGTTCTTAATTGTTGATTATAGTCCTGAAAAATATTATTCAACAAAACTACTATGCATGTTAAAAGAGAAATGAACTAAATATTTTACAGAGTATGTTTGTTGAGAAACCTCCATCAGAACAGAGTAGAGAAGGAAGAGATCATTTAGCTATGAAACACATGTTTAGCACATCAACTCAAAAGTAAGTTTGTTTGTCTTTTTTCTACCTCACCTGATATGAATCCACAATAGTGTTAAATCTTTCCAACATACTAGAAATCTGCAGCAGATGACTTTGAAAATATCTGTTCAAAACTATGGAAAATCCCTATTTACATATATATATAAATGAAATGAAAATTTTGAAACATTGTGGCAAAAAGAAAAATTGCTTATTATGAACAATTTATCCCTTTGCTATCATTATTTAATATGTTGACTGCTGCGGAGGTGTCAGAAAGTGTCTATATATGGAAAAGAGGAGGTTAAGAGCTGGGTAGACAGGGTGCCCTTAAATTCATCCAAGCTAAGTGAGAGTCAACATTGTGGAGACTCGATTGCTGGCCTTAGTAACTAGTTTGTCATGAATTTGTTCTCTTACAGTGATAACTAATGAAAATGGTCATAACCCTAAGTCTTTCCCACATATAGACGCTTTCTGACGCCTCTGCAGCATGTGACAAAAGTAGAAATTGCTCAAAACTCAACTGCTCAACTGATACCAGTAATATAACCTTCATATATAGAGTTTTTTATATTTTTGATAAGATGTGTTCGAAGTTGTCTGCTGCGGATTCGTTGTATGTGGGTAAGGGTAAAACGTCGCTTACACAACTATAAAACTCCCCTGAGCACCGAGTTGCTAGGGTGAGCTAATGTGATCATTAGCGTCTGCTTTTAGAAAAATTCTAAACTCGAGATAAGGAGCATATTTCATGTTCTTAACTTTTTCCAACATACAACATAGCTGCAGGAAATGACTTAAGAAACATGTGGACAAAAATATAGAAAATCCCTTTACATTAGGGTATTTTTACTGAAAAAAGTTGAAAACATTGTGGCAAAATGAGAAATTACTTTTCCACAAGTTTTAAGTAAATATGTTTACAGGTCTTTTGGCGAGGTGCCCTGGGATGTGATGTTGGCCAATAAACTTTGGGCTCCTACGACAACATTGGAAGAGAAACCGGACATGATATCTCAGACTTTCACCCTAAAGCGTTACGATCCTGCGGCCAAAGACTGGCAGGTAAGTGGGCGATTATCAGAAGTCTTAGATAAAAAGAATCGTCTCACTTAGCCAATTCTTTTGAGTACCCTCAACATAGGATTTGAAAATAAAATAAAGATCTAATTACTAGTTAAATACTAGAGCTTTGGATATATAATTATAATACCCCCTTCGAAGAAGAGGGGGTATATAGGAGTCACTGTGTCGGTCTGTAGGTCTGTCGGAAGCCATATTTTGTCCGGCCTATTTCTTACAAACCATTGGGTGAAATTCAATAAAATTTTACATTAAGTTTCTATACCAAGAGGAGATGGGCATATCCTAAAGGTCTTACAATTGCATGCTATTTTACAGAGTTATGGCCCTTTTACATATTAAGTTATGCTGTAGGTCAAGGTGCTGTTTTTGGGGTATTTATCATCTTCAGTGATAGTTTTAGTTGTAATAGCTGCTATCATGTTCCAGACATGTCAAAGTTCAACATAACATTTTGTCCAAGAAGCCTATATATGACATACATTTACATCTCTTTAAATGAATATAATTAATTGAGCAGCACTACAGGTAAATCAACAGTAGGGATATCTGATCAATGTAGATCCAGATCTATTTGTTTAACTGGCTGCCGTGATAACAGAAATACTTTTGCAAGAATCAATCAGGGACATCAGTTATTGCGTAAATGTGTCTGCCTTAATGGCATTTCTTTAGTTACAATTTTAAACATGGCGGTTTCTTCATCAATAGATCATTGCTTCCTGCAATTGTTTGTTTAAAGAATCTAAGCCAAATGATCAAATGAGTTTTATCCAAACCCTACTTATTATCATATAAAATATCCTCTTAACCCTTTCCCACATACAACAAATCTGCATACAACCTTCTTGTTAACAATCTGGAGACTATACTTTTGGCTTCTAAAAACTTTACTCTTTGACAGAATGTTTATCTTGATGATATCTAGTCAAAAGTTTGAATATGGTCATGTCTGATGAAATACTAGGTCACTAGGCCAAATGAAAGGAAAATATTGTTAACACTTTGTAAGTCTCATTTGTAACTTGAGTATGTGGAACTTTTTCTGAATATGTGTCTTGATGACATTTAAGATAAGTTTAAATATAGTTCATAACTGGTCAAAAACTGGGTCACTTGGCCAAATTTGAGAAAAATCTTGTTAATACTCTAGAGATTGAATTTTTTGAAACTTTGTCAGAATGTTTGCCTGGATTGTATCTAAGATCACTTTAAATATAGGTCATGTCGGGTGAAAAAAACCATAATCACCATGCCAAATTATAGGAGAATCTTGTAAACACTTGTATAAATCTTACCTGACCACAACATGAGATATTGTGATTAACTATATGGTTGGCATAAACCAGGTGAGCGATCCAGGACCATCATGGCCCTCTTATTGCATTGTTTTTTAAGGGCTTTGCAATTTCAAGGACTAAATTATAAAAGTAATTTCAGAATGCTGGCAGATCATGGGACTGGTTCCAGAAAAGAAATGGATACCATAAAAATGGGGCCGTAGTGTTGTAAGTATTGGTTTAGTCTGACCCTTGCCCTGATATGTTTATCTATAGACAATTTTCAAACTGTAGTGGACAACTTCATAACCCTTTTTAGTATGCAGATGCATTATGATTATCTACTCCAGAGAACTTTCGTAAACATTGTGGCAAAAGGATAAAATTATCTAGCAATTTGTCTTAATGATAAATCCATCATCATTAAATTTTATGGTAATTTTCCATATTTTTGCCTTATTGTTTGAAGTCAGTTGCTGCAGTTTTTAGAGCCTGAAGAAAAGAAGGCAACCATCTGGATGTACGAAAATTTACCTTAAAGACCAAGTAGTCTAAATGGTTTGAAACTCGAGATTTCTGACAATTTGAACGATTTTTTATTTCGTTTATTACCTGATTGACCGAGCCCTGGTAGCTCAGTCGGTAGCGATGCCGGCTGTCAATCCAGGGTTTGCGAGTTTGAATCTCAACTCGGCCAACAGTCATTCCGACGTTATACAAAAGTCACTGTGACATGCAACATTTGTCTTGGTGAAAGTTTAACAGTCTATGAGGAAAAGCAGCGAGTTGCTTGGAAATTATGTTGTGTATTGAAAATGGGGTTTAACCCTAATCAATCAATTATTACCTTATTATTTTATATCTGATAGGGCTAGGACTGGAACCTTAGACACAAAATACTTTATTTGACAATTTCTAATTATATTTAAGAAATGTTCCCTGGATGATCCTCGAAATAAGCTTCTTCAAAGTACTCCTATTTATAGAGATTTTCCATAATTTTGCCTAGATGTTTGTAAGGTCGTCTGCTGCAGATTTGTTGTATTAGAGAGAGGGTTAAATTCTTGACAAAAAGCTTGATTGATTATTACTTATGGTTAACCTTTTTCCACATCAAACAAATCTGCAGCAGACGACATTGAAAACATAGTGACAAAAACCTGAAAAATCTCCATAAAAGATAGCTTAATTGTTTAATAAAGTTGAAAACATTGTGGCCAAAGGAGAAATTGGTCATCATGAGCAATTTCACCTTTGGCCACAATATTTAAAAAAAATTGTATGCTAAGTTTAGATATATTGTGGCAAAAAGAAAAATTGCTCATTCATTTTTCAAAATTTGTCTGCTGCAGACGTGTTGAAATGTGTCTGCACATTGGAAAGTATTAATACATGAGAACGTGAAAAAATGCCTCCTATCTGAGCTTTGCTAGTTGCAGTGCTGTCGAAAGACTACATGTCTTTGTTTCTCTTTACAGCTGTAGTCAGCCACCAAGAAAACAACATATTCCAGGCTATGGAGGAGGAGTTGGCGCGGAGAATCTCGAGGAGCTGGACAACGTCCAGGAGAAGTTTGAACCTTTCACCGTAAAACGCGTCAACATACCTAGATATAGTGAAACATCCCAGTAAGTTTATCATGGGAACTAGACAAGGAGGAGTGAACTGATCTTTCTCCAATAACTTCTCTCTTATGACTCAACTAAACCCTGTGTTGTGGGTATTCAAAGTGTATTGTCTTACTAAGTACCCACAACATAGGTTAGAGGGTCAAATACGGATTTTGGAGATATGAAATACTCTTCTTACCTAGAGCTCTGGTGCATCTTCTTGTTTTTTGCATTTTAACCCTTTCCCTCATATAGACGCTTTCTGACACCTCTGTAGCAGACAGCTTTTTGAAAACATAGTGACAAAAGATGAAATTGCTCAAAATGAGCATTTTCTCATTTTGTCACAATATTTTTCCACTTTTAGTCATAGGTTATCCATTTGATTATAGAGGTTTTCTATATTTAGACAAAATACGTTCAAAGTCATCTGCTGCAGAATTTGTCATATGAGGGAAAGGGTTCAATATTTGATAACGAATTTTATCACAGTTATATAAGAAATTATCTGTTAGGTTAGTTCTCTTATACCATTGCAATACTCTTACCATTGACAAACTAGGGAAACAATCTGGTTATATGAAATTTGGGATCAGTTAAAAGTAAAGTTTAGATGGATATTCGGGGAAAAGAGACATTGTGCATTTTTAGTTTTTTGTCCTTTAGCTACAAATTTCTTACTAAACAAATGCGAACAAAACAGAATAATATGTTTTGGTTATATCAATTTTCAATGCTATTTTGTTTTCATGTCAATAATAAAGCAATGTTGACATGACTCTTACAACAATTCTTTGGGAGGAATTCTAGTGTGATGATAACTATTGTCAGTTAACCCTTTCCCTAATACAACAATTCTGCAGCAGACAACTTTGAACATATTTTGACAAAAAATGGAAATTCTCTATAATTTAATGGATAACCTATGACTAAAAGTGGAAAACATTGTGGCAAAAGGAGAATCTTTTGTCACTATTTTTTCAAAAAGCTGTCTGCTGTAAGCATCTATATGAGGGAAAGGGTTAATTAATAAAAGCCACAGAAGCAAAATTAGCCCTTCCCTAAATGAAGCAAATGTGCACAAACGACTTTGAACATTCAGACAAAAATATAATTACTGAACAAAGTTGAAAAGGTTGTGGCGAAAGTTCACAAAAAAACAGTTGTAAGTAAGTAAGTTGTTTATTATTGTGACATGTGTTAAAAATTTATGATATACATTCATAATTTAACAATAATTATATTAAAAGTACACCAGGCTCAATGGGCCTATAAGTCACAAGAGAATATATGTTGCAGCTTTTCAAATGTCATCTGCTGCAGAGGCGTCAGAAAGTAACTATATTGAAGTTGAAGCAAGTTGATGTTACACCAACGTATCAATGACTTCATAAAAGACAGTTTTGACTACATCTTGTAACTGTTGTAGTTACAACTTGTGCATGAAGCCCAAAAAAGGCGTTATTGTGAGCTATGCATCCAAGGTCAAACCTTTCAACAGGATACCAATTAAGTTTTAAATGATGTAATTTGATTATAAAATCTATTTTCAGTTCACCCAATATACCCGGATACAAGGGATCTACGTTATACCGGGGCTATTATGGACCAGCCCACAGTGCACCTGCCCCACTAGTTAGAACCAGTTCAACAGAAAAATCTCAAAAGTATGTGAATTATTTCTCTACTAGTTAAACCACATACATTATAAGAACTTGTCCAGGGGTAAAAGGGTACAAGTTTGTATTTATTAACTGTGAAGGTTCAAATCTGCTGTATATTGGCCAATTCCTGTCAGAATCCACACAAGTTGATGGACGTTTCTTATAATAATAACAATACTTTATTAACCCTTCCCACATAATTATAGATGCTTTCTGACGCCTCTGAGAAGATGACTTTTGAAAACATTGTGTCAAAATAAGGCTTTGCTCAAAACAAGCAATTTCTCCCTTTGCCACAATGTTTTCAAACTTTTTCAGTAATTATACTTTCATTTACAGAGATTTTCCATGTTTTTGATAAGATGTTTTCAAAGTCGTCTGTTGCAGATTTGCTGTATGTTGGAAAGAGTTCAGAGAAATTTACTCATTTAGAATTATTAAACATCATTAAAAGTAAGTTTGTTGCATCTGCAGGAGACAATTTATTGACAACATTATGGCAAAAAAAGAAATTTCTCATAATATGCAATTTCTCTTTTTGCCACAGTATTTCAAATTTATAAAGAGTTTCCCTATTGTTGCCTAGAAGTCTACTAAATAATCTGCTGCAGCCATGTAGAATGTCAGGAAAGGGTTTAAATCTGTATGAAACGGTATTCTTTATTTTAAACATAATTCTTTATTTCTTCATTTTCCAGGGAGATGCCACGTAATACTTCAAGTCAGAACTTCAAGAGAGATGGCAAAATGTCAAAGATGGTGACCCTGGTACCCCCATGTAATCCATTTAACCAAATTAACAAGCTCGATGAAGTTATTGCAAATAAGGTGGAATAATTTGTTATTGTTTTATTTACAATTACATGAAAACTATTTTTATTCTGTTTATGAAATTATAGATAGAAATGCTATTGCATAATTTCAAGTTTATTTTTTATTAAAATTTAATTCGGGATTCTATTGACCTGAACAGTACACTTCCCACTTTCAGACACATCTACAGCATCTACAGCATCTACAGCAGATGACTTTTAAAACTATTTTGGCAAAAGGAGATTTCGCTCTTAATAAGCAATTACTCCATCTGCCGCATTTGTTTACATCTCTTATTCAATGATTATATATTCATTTATAAGTATTAACCAAATTTCTGCTCGAGATGTTTTCAAAGTGGACAGATTTGTGTGTCAGTCAGTGCATCTTCTCTGTCTTATTACAGCTGAGCCCTGGTAGCTCAGTCCGTAGCGACGCTGGCTGTCAATCCAGGGGTTGTGAGTTCGAATTCCGGCTCGGCCAACTTTTTTTCCGATGATTGACAAAAGTCAATGTGACATGCGTCATTCGTCTTCCACCAATGGGCTCAGTCTATGTGGAAAAGCAGCCAGTTGCTTGGGAAGATTGTTGTGTGGAGTACTGGTGTGAGAAAACCTGGAAATGCATGAGTAGTTGAACTGGCCGCCGTGATATAACTGAGAAATTGTTAAAAACGGCGTTAAACATCAATCAATCAATCAAGTCTTATTACAATCTACACAAATTGACAGAAACTTCTTACAAGCTGTGTGTAAGTTATTATGTGAACAATGAAGATCCTGATTTGACAGATTGGCTCATTAGTGTTATGCCATTTAATCAAAATGAGACTAAAGGTAAATCAAAATATTCTTAAAATAAGAAAAACTAGACTAGATCTAATTGTAAAAATATAAGTTGTTAAGTTTTCATATTTTATCAAAAACTATGAGAAAACAGTTTAAAAATAATTAATAAACAAGTTTTAACACATCATGTAAAAGGACACTGTTTGTCTTCAGCATAAGGTTAACCCTTTCCCACATAAATACAGTATATATAAATCTGCAGCAGACGCATTTGAAAACATCAAAGCAAACATAAGGAAATATCTATGAATGAATGTTTAATTATTGAATAAAGTTTTAAATATTTTGGCGATAGAAATTAATCAAATTGCCGCAATGTTTTCAAATACATCTGCAACAGGAGGGAAGGGTTAACCCTTTCCCTCATATATACGCTTTCTGACGCCTCTGTAGCAGTCAGCTTTTTGAAAACATAGTGACAAAAGAAGGAATTGCTCAAAACAAGCAATTTCTCCTTTTGCCACAATGTTTTCCATTTTTAGTCAAAGGTTGTCTATTTAATTATAGAGATTTTCTATTTTATAACAAAACATGTTCAAAGTCATCTGCTGCAGAATTGTTGTATGAGGGAAAGGGTTAATAAATAGAATGTAAGGGTATTTTTATCCATGATTTGTTATGAATATACGTTGACTGTCTCTTGTTACAATTGGACCATATTTAGGTATTACCAAGGGTAAGTATCACCAAATAGAGGGAGATTGTGCACAACAGCGTGTGGAGTGTGACTATTGTGGAAAGGAATTTTCATCTCAACTCTTTTTTCACACTTTTTCAGAAAAAATATGCACAACTCTTTTATGCCGGTTGTTATATGTGTAAAGATGTTCTATATTTCAACATAGGTGTCATCTGCTGCTGGTTCGTTGCATGGGTGAAAAGGGCTTTTTGTTTTTATTTCAATGCTTTACTGTATTCTGCAAATATGAAATGTATGTGCACCGTATTTAAATATTGCTGAATAGAATGACATTAAAGTTCTGTTAAGTCCAGTGAGTGATAAAGGGCCATTTTGGTTCCCTTATTTCTGACACAGACAGCATTTCAGGCCCCTGCAGCTGGTGATTTTTGTAAAATTTAATATCTGGGGGAAAATTGACTTGCTAATAAAGAGTAGGATATGAAATAAAGCATCATAGAGGTCTGTTCTGTATAGGCAGAGCACTAGATAAGAGGGGAGTGAACTGGTCTTTTCCCCACAATACTTCTCTTATTACTCAACCAAACCCTATGTTGTGGGTACTCAAAAGAATCGTCTCACTGAGACGATTCTTTTGAGTACCCACAACATAGGGTTTGAATGTCAAATACGGATTTTAGAACATGAAAGATGCCCTTATCTAGAGCTCTGGATACGGTCTGACAACAAAAAATATTAATTAATTAATTAGTTAAAAAATATTAATTAATTAATTAGTTAAAAAATATTATGTAGCCATGCAGCAAAATATTTCTCATTTCATCATCAGAAGAATTGTTATATTATGTTGTAAGCAAAAATGTATTGGTTTTATTGTAGAAAGAACATTTTTCATTAGTGTTTCCAACATTTCCTAAATATGTTGCTGTATTCCTCGAAATTGAAAGATATATTGTGATAAATGAAGGAATTAAACGGAAGAACAGATATGGATCATCCTAAATGTTCCTCCTTCCTTGTTTGATTGTTAAATCCTATGTTGCTGCCCTCAAACGAAATCGACATGTTGAACGAATTCCTTTCAGTATCCACAACCTAGGGTTAGATTTACTAACAAGATTTATATTATGGGGAAACAGAATTAGATCTCAGATCTCGAGTTTAATCATGTTATAACTATGAGATTCCCTTGGAAACAAACCATCTTCCTCTGGGCACAATTATTTCAATGACTGCAAAATGTCATGCAAAGTGGACTTGATGAGGAAGTCTATGCTTGTGGAATGCTTATAGCTTTTGGGTTTATTAATTCTTTCAATTATTTCGAGTGGTTACCGTTTATCATGTGTGATAGAAGATCGGCTGTGATTTCAAATGTTATATTTATGTAATAGTATTCACTGTATTGTATCAGTATTAAAAGCATATTGTGATGTGTGTGTTTTATTGTAAATGGGAAATATTTTCTTTATCCTTTCCATAAAACATCAAATCAGCAGCAGATGACTTTGAAAACAATTATAGAACAGTGTGGAATATCTCTATAAATGAAAGGTTAATAATTGAAAAGAGTTGAAAACGTTGGAGAAATTTGCAAAAGTATAGAAAATCTCTTTAAATGATAGCATATTTATTAAATGGAGTTGAAAATATTGTGGACAAAGAAAAAAATTGCTCATTTGTAGCAATTTCTTTTTTTGTCACAATATTTTCAGAAGTCATCTGCTGCATGGGCGTCAGAAAGCTTCTAGTATATGTGGGAAAGTGTTAATAGATAATCTGACATGAGTAACTTCCTATTAAATGAGGTTTTGCAACAGGGCTCTTTTTAATTTGACTTGACTCAAATATATTTATAATTCATTAAATACTGGATTCCTTTTATAGCAAACTCGATTTGTCAGCAGGTATCTAGCATTTAAGTAGATTTTTCATTAAAGTAGATTTTTCATTAAAACAAAAAGACAAATTAATAAGATGTATTTTCAATGAATTTTCAATTTAGCAACTTGAAATAATCAAAAACCATGATATTCAGTATTATTTTTATTTACCATCTATGATACAGCTATGAATATATAGAGCTGTAACTTATACAATAGTATTGGTTTACCAATCATGTTTTAGTATGATTAATGGTGCAGTCATTGCTGTTCCCTTTCCCACATACATCAAATCTGAAGCAGACGACGAGAAAATCTCTGTAAATGAAAGTATTATTATTGAATAGATTTGAATGAGCAATTTCTTCTATTGCCTCTGTGTTTTCAAAAAAGTCGTCTGCTGTTGATATGATGGAAAAGGTTAATGGGACACAATGGGGTTATTACTCAACATATTTCCAAAATCAGAACAAAATCAAAACAATCATTCTTAAAAATTGTTATTAACTGTTTCCTACTTGCAGCCAATTTGGCCAAAATGTGGAAAATCTAATTTTTTGTGAATAGTTTTTTAACATCATGGAAAATTGCTCACCATGAGAAAGTTCTGCTTTTGTCTCAATGATTTCAATAGTCCTCTGTTGCAGATGCGTCAAAGGGATAATTACCTTACGATATCCAGGCAAAACAAAAGGAAAATCTCTATAAATGAAACTGTTATTCTTGAATAGAGAAATACTGTGGCAAATGGAGAAATTGCTCATTATGAGCCATGGAAAATTACAATAAATGAAAGTACATTTATTGAAAAGAGTTGAACAAATTATATGAAATTTTTTTCCTTTTGCTGTAATGTTTTCTTATGTCATCAGATGCAGATGTGTAAAATGTGTCTGCAGATGGGAAAGAGTTGATTGATTTTTTATTTTTTATAATACAAGCAGACCTGGTTTATCTGACATGTTTCATTCATTTGTCATTCATTTTTCTACTCCGGAGTATGACACCTTTTCTATTAATACAGTATTAATGTTACATATAGTTATATACATATAGTTATATACATATAGTTATATACATATAGTTATATACATATAGTTATATACATATGTTATTTGCTTAGAGGTGGATACTTTTTATAAGGACATGAGTTTCTTTTTTCTCATGTTTTACAAACATTTATATAAATGTACCTTGTTACGCTTTGTTAAATGTTTATCTAGAAAGTTTAGTGTCAAACTGCTGTAGTAACATGCATCTTTCTGGCACCGGACTTTCATTTTGTTGATGTTACAATTCTGAACATAAATTTTGTTGTCATTTATGTATAGTTTTTCTATTAAAATTCTGAAAATGAAGTCTTAAGACTGCTCTGATATATGAGACTATCCTGTTTAACCCTTTGACTGCTGGAACTGATTTTGTTGAAGCATGTTTACTGATTATTTGACTTTGGTTAAACATCATTTTCAACAAATCTTCAGTCATAACAGTTCACCTACCCATATATTTCATGGCTTTCTTACACCAGTACGCGACACAAACGTCTTTCCACGCAACTGGCTGCTTTCTCACACAGACTATAAGCCCATTGTTGGAACATAAATTTTGTCAAATATTGGATAAAAGTTGGCCGACCTGGGGTTCAAACTCACAAGCCCTGGATCACTCCTGACTGAACTACCGTAGTTCAGCTGCGAAGTCTGTGCCACCAGTATATAAATAGGTCAGCCGGCTCATCTGCACAATCCGATCAGGCTTTATATTGTTCGCTGCCGAACGCAACATGTTTATCTTGGTATTCCTATAACTAGTTAATGACCTCTTCCAAATGCAGGCTGGATAAGACCATTTTAAAAGGTCAGCATTAACCAGGTTAATGTGTATAGCTTGTTTTCAGAGTGACAAACCCTGCAGTTTTACTCCAATTCATGGTCTGTTGCCATTATTATAAAGGTTGTACCCACACTAAGTGGAAAAAAGTACAATTATTTATGGCAAAGATACCACAGCTTGTGGCTTGGACTGTTTTTTCCAGAAACAATAGTAACTAATATCTTAACCCTTTCCCACATACAACAAATCTGCAGCAGGCGACTTTGAAAACATATTGACAAAAACCTGAAAAATCTCATTAAAAGATAGCTTAATTGTTAAATAAAGTTGAAAACATTTTGGCCAATGGAGAAATTGCTCATCAAGAGCAATTTCACCTTTTGCCACAATGATTCAAAAGTCGTCTGCTGCTATTGCGTCAAAATGCGTCTGCAGGTGGGAAAGGGTTAAATCTTGAAACTAAAAGAAAAAAACAATCAGAGCGATGTCGGGTGATTGTAGGTCCTGTTGATTCTCCTAAACCCTTTTCCACATGCAGATGCGTCTGAAGCAGATTACTTTTTGCAAACATTGTGGCAAGATGGGGACATTGCTAATTATGATCGGGGTTTTCCCTTTCGACACAATGTTTTCGACTCATCTATAGAGATAAGTTTGCCCAGATGTTTATGAAGTCGTCTGATAAATAACCATTTTTCACATACAACACTTTTGCAGCAGATGACTTTGAAACCACCCAGGTATATGGAAAATCTTCATAAATGAGAGCATAATTATCGAACAAAGTTGAAAACATTGTGGCATAAGGAGAAATTGCGGATTATGAGCAATTTCATCTTTTGCAAAAGTCTTCTGATGCAGAGGCGTCAGAAAGCGTCTATATGTGGGAAACGGTTAACTTCATCACATGCATGAAATAAGACAATACCACACTTTTATCTTTTGTCAAAAGTTTCCACTAGGGTGTCTTTTGTACATGATTAAATGTATGCTAATATTGAAGGCAATGTTGAGATTGCGGAAGCACAGGCTTGTGATAGTCTCAACTGTTTGCATGCGCTATGAAACCGTTATCGTGTGAAGCCTCTGAACTATTTATATAAATTTACAGATATGTATACATGTAATATGCACCTGCACTTATATATATTGTGATGAGGTGTTTCTTGTTTGAAAATGGCTTCAATAAATATTCAAACCAGTGTCAGTTTTATCATTTGTCTGTATGTATTGCAGAAATGTGTGTGAGAAACAAAATATATGAAATGAGCCGTCTCGCGAAAAAAACAACATTATGGACTCAATATCGACCCAGATTAGCCTGAGCATGCCGCGCAGGCTTACCCGGATAGATACGTTTCGCCTCTTGTGGATTTTCTGTTTCGGGAATCATTACTCTATACATCTATCCCCTGAGACGGAATGTGTCGGCCTGGATCAGTCTGCGCAGGCTGATAAGAGTCGATACATTACGCAGATGCCATAATGTTGGTATATACTCGACGAAATAATTGTATAACATCTTGAAAATTGAAATAGAGTTGAAAATATTGTTGCAAAAGTGGAGATTACTCATCTGTGCACCGTTGCGGTTCAGCGTCATTCACAACTTATTTATTTAAATGACATCTTTTTCTATACCAATTAATAGTTCTATGCCATCCAAACTTTACTGGAATGTGTCTCTTGATATAAAGGAACCAAATTCAATGTGAAACTCTGTGTGATATTGCACCCGAAAGCAAAATAAAAAGAGTTGAAACTTTAATTTTTAGCTCACTTCTGTAGTGCATCGTCAACAATTGCCTTGTGAATACTCTACAGGCAGCATTTTGCTAAGCTGTGATCCGAACATACAACTCCATCAAATCTTGGCCAAATTCTAAACTGGGTCATGTGAAGTCAACGACTAGGTAACAAGGTCACATTCAAGTCTGCAGAACTCAGTTTCGAAATCTTTAAAGGTATTGTTGAGCGACGCGGGCTGTCAATCCAGGGATTGTGAGTTCGGATCCCAGCTCAGCCAACATTCTTTCCGACGTTTGACAAAAGTCACTGTGACAAGCGTCATTCTTCTTCCACCAATGGGCTTACATTCTATATGTGGAAAAACAACCAGCTGCTTGGGAAGTATGTTGTGTGGAGTACTGGTGTGAGAAAGCTAGGAAACACATGAGTTGGTGAACTGGCCGCTGTGATATGACTGGAAAATTGTTGAAAACGGCGTTAAACCCAAAGCAATCAATCAATATATTGTGCAACATATGGTCAGTTGCTCCTTAATATCAGATGCTCCGCTAACGTTTCACGTCACTTACCATTGGCTCAACCTTTGGAAATGGATGAAAACACTTACAACGATGTTACATCTGATTAATTGCAAAGAGTGAGGTATAAAAGGAATACAAGAACGTTGTGCCTATAATACTAATTTGACGGATCTGTAGAAATCAGTACGTATTGACTACAATTATATCGATAATGCGTACGTATATAACTATAGTTGATTGTGTTAAGTTGGCATCAAACAATTGATTGTCAAAAGGCGGATAAACCTTACTGGTGACTTAGTTTGAAGGAGGCTCACGACTAGTTAAAGAGCGGGCGTCTAGTTGGTCGCAGCAAGACAAGACGAAAAAAAATACGATTGATAACTCAAACTAAAAGAACTCTTACACGTAGTTTTAGAAGATCCCTGCGTGCCGCAGGACATGAACTCGAACAAAATGAAATTCAGAAAATCGACGAACTCTTTAAATAGACCAAACACTGAACTAAAAAAAAGTCGTGCTATTAAATGGAGGACTGCGAAAAAAGTGCTCAACGGTAAAAGGGAGGCAATCCTTGATGGCATGTTAAAGGAGTGGTCTGCTTACTTAAGTGACCAGTATAAATTCAAAAACAATCCTGACTTTGATCACGAGTTAAATCCATTTGAATCGCGAAGTAGACTCATACCTACCAAACAGTGATTATTTCACCAATAACAAATTGTGTTAAGACGTCCATACCAATGAGCTAAACACATTAATAAAAATGCTGCCATATGAAGAGCGGATCTATAGAAAAACGACCGTTGAAAAATAATATCAATTGTATGGTCTAAGGGAAATAACTCTAGAAAACGAAATATATATATCTGAAGCACGAGTTATCTCCCTTAGACCATTCACTTTCTTTAATCGGATCATGCGCCGTCTTAGCTCATTGGCAGCAGGACCAGGCTACTGGAGACAAGTTTTGAAGAATGATATTTCTTTTATGGTCTAAGGGAAACAACTTTAGAAAATGAAATATATCAGAAGCACGAGTTATTTCCCCTAGACCATACAAAAACAACCGTTGAAAAATAATATCAATTTTATGGTCTAAGGGAAATAACTGTAGAAAACGAAATAAATATCTGAAGCACAAGTTGTCTCCCTTAGACCATTCAATTTCTGTAATCGGATCATGCGCCGTCTTAGCTCATTGTCTAATGGAGACAAGTTTTGAAGAATGATATTTGTTTTATTGTCTAAGGGAAACAACTTTAGAAAATGAAATATATCAGAAGCACGAGTTATTTCCCCTAGACCATACAAAAACAACCGTTGAAAAATAATATCAATTTTATGGTCTAAGGGAAATAACTCTAGAAAACGAAATATATCTGTAGCACGAGTTATCTCCCTTAGACCATTCAATTTCTGATATCGGTTCATTGTCTAAGGGAGACAAGTTTTGAAGAATGATATTTGTTTTATTGTCTAAGGGAAACAACTTTAGAAAATGAAATATATTGAAAGTACGAGTTATTTCCCCTAGACCATACAAAAACGACCGTTGAAAAATAATATCAATTGTATGGTCTAAGGGAAATAACTATAGAAAACGAAATATATATCTGAAGCACGAGTTATCTCCCTTAGACCATTCAATTTCTGTAATCGGATCATGCGCCGTCTTATCTCATTGTCTAATGGAGACAAGTTTTGAAGAATGATATTTGTTTTATGGTCTAAGGGAAACAACTTTAGAAAATGAAATATATCAGAAGCCCGATTTATTTCCCCTAGACCATACAAAAACGACCGTTGAAAAATGATATCAATTTTATGGTCTAAGGGAAATAACTGTAGAAAACGAAATATATCTGTAGCACGAGTTATCTCCCTTAGACCATTCAATTTCTGAAATCGGTTCATTGTCTAAGGGAGACAAATTTTGAAGATTGATATTTGTTTTATGGTCTAAGGGAAACAACTTTAGAAAATGAAATATATCAGAAGCACGAGTTATTTCCCCTAGACCATAAAATCATTGGAATACAAAATATATTTTCCAGTAAGATAAGAGGATAAGATGACATTTTACATGCATCTTTCTCTATGTCGTTATACGAAATCGTAGAGGCCAACTATATCATTTGCTGCGTCAAACTATCAAACATCTTTAATTGTCAAACATACATATTAAAGGTCAGTATTCTTAACCATTTACCACATCTAGACGCTTTCTGACACCTCTGCAGCAGACGACCTTTGAAAACATATGTGTCAAAGGGAGAAATTGCTCAATACGAGCAATCTCTCCTTTTGCCAAAAAGTTTTCAACTCTTTTCAGGAATTATACCTTCATTATCAGAGATTTTCCATAATTCTTTCTATATGTTTTCAAAGTCGTCTGCTGCAGATTTGTTGTATGTGGGGAAAGGTTATTACGCCTATTACGTACACATAAGATGAACTGTTTACGTTTAATTGGCATTGATCACTGATCTTCTCGATTCTTAACCATAACCCCGTTGTAAGCTACTTAACCCTTTCCCACATACGGCAAATCTGCAGCAGACGACTTTGAAAACAACGAAAAGCTTTTTAAGTGTAGGTATACTTACTGAAAATAGTTGAAAACATTGCGGCAAAAGGAGAAATTGCTCGTTTTGAGCAGTTTCTCCTTTTGCCACAATGATTTCAAAAGTCGTCAGCTGCAGAGGCTTCAGAAAGCGTTTATATATTGGAAAAGGTTAATACGAAATTTACTCACGATGACTTTCGATTTCATTTGCGAACAAAACAGGCAATTAATCCTCGCAGTCTAATCTTGATCTACAATGTTCGGTAGTCATGTATTAGAAGTAAGCAATAACGTCTCCATTACATTATAAGATCTAATTAGAATCAATGAGATCGGCGGGTTGATGGTCGACACAGAGTGTGCGATTTATAGTCTGTACTGTATGTAATATCAGATTGATTGATTGGTGTTTAAATCCGTTTTCAACAATTTGTCAGTCATATCAAGGCGGCCAGCTCACCTACTCATGTGTTTCCTGGCTTTCCCACACCAGTTCTCTACACGACGCTTTTTCATGCAACTGGCTGCTTTTCCACATATACTGTTAGCCCATTGGTGGAAGACGAATGCCGCTAGCCACAGTGACTTTTGTCAAACGTCGGACAGAATGTTGGCCAAGCAAGGGTTCGAACTCACAACCCCTGAATTGACAGCTTACGTCGCTACCGACTGAGCTACCGGGGCTGTACTGTATGTACTATCAAAACCGGGGAACCAGACCACATTGGTTGGCGGTGATAGAGGTCAGCGAGGGTTTCCACCGTGGAAGTGTACGACTGCAAACATCGAACACAAGTATGCACTTTTTGTTTGAATTTGTTCGCCTTATTTGTTTAAGGACAGTGCATAGACTATACCGAACGAGAGCCAGAAAAGAGCATCTGGCTGTGAATAAGGTCAGCCTATGTCCAAGTAGGGCTCACTCTAATCTATTTCTAGTTGACCAAAACGTCAGAGGTGTCACTTAAAATACCAGTTTAGCCAATATAATGAATGAATGACTCTTATTGTTTTAAGCAAATCCGTTTTATTTCCCTTTGACGATTATGAAATTTCAATTTTATCCTTTTACTCAAAATATCTTTCGTACAGTTGAGTGCGGTAAACCCTTTCAAAATTGTTTCCCATAATGTTTTTCAATCCTATCATATAGTTAAACATTCATTTATTGAGTGTTTCTAGATGTGTGCCAGGATATTTTCAAAGTCATCTGCTGCAGCTTTGTTTTATGTTGGAAAGGTGGACTATAATAGTCATTACTTTTTCAACTTGTTTAATATACACTGATTCATTCTCTGTCTGAGAACTACGGTTTCACATTTTACTATCACCTGTGTAATTTGTATTCAATTTAGGAAGAGTTTAAACGGAAAACATGGGGTAACGGGCCAACTTACTGCAGCTGGTGCGTTATCGCTCGTTTATCTGTTGACTGAACTCATTTCTAAACGGAGGTAACTGTACAGCGTGACAAAACACAGATACGCGTGTATCGTATTAACATATGTAGATGGATGAACTAAATATAACTCAGATGAAGGGGTCGCAACGTATTATACCCAGATATTTCGCTTCACACGAACATTCGGACTTTCCCTGGATGCCTTCCATCAAGTAGGACGGACCAAAACACAACTAGAATTGTAGCCCCACCGCGGTATCACATCCATGTGTCACGTGATGTCCACGTGGAGATAAAAACAAGTGTCCTTTAACCCTTTCACACATACAACAAACTGCTGCAGGCGACCTGGAATCCATCTAGGCAAAAGTTTAGCAAAAACGTAAATGAAAATATGACAATTGAATTGTGATGAAAACATTGTAGCTAAAGGAGAAATTGCCCATTATGATTAATTTTCTTCTTTTGTCACAATGTTTTGGAAAGTCATCTGCAGCAGAAGTGCCAGTAAGCGTCTGTATGATGTAAACGGTTAAGGCCTGACGCAGATTTAAAACAAATATTCACAACAACAATCTTTACGAGGGAGACACATCATTCACGTGAGTAGTTGTTGCACATTTAATATCGAGTATACTTTACGCTGGTTATGCAGCATTTCTTACACTATATTTGAGTCGTCCGTACAACATAGGTTCAAGTTTGCGTTTGTGAAAAGTGTAGATACAGATCAGAATTTGCATTTTACAATATACGATCAAGATCTACACTGTTCACGTACAACTTGTTGCAAACATTAGGTGAATAGGGGACTGCATGCTCACTTTAGCCAGTTAGCCTTTTTCACAGTGTTGAAAATGAGGCTTGCTGCTCCTGCATAAGTCGTCTTTATCATTTTAAGGGCATACTAGAAGTAGACCTAGAATATAATTTATATAGAGAGCGAAGACACTATAATTTACGAATTAATATAATTGAAGTGAGATTATTAATCTTTTCTTACATGTACAACCATTTTGATGCATATGCAACAGCCGACTCTACTTAATAAATTAATTATGCATTGACTTAAGATATTGATAAGAACTTTGCCTAGATGTTTTCAAAGTCGTCTGCTGCCGATTTTATGTTTGTGGGAAAGGAGGGTTAAACCAAGGTCGGTTTCGTAAACACATATGTAAATACATGTAAATGTATACAGTATACATACACAATATCAAAAGCATATATTTTCAGTATAAAACGAATCCATTTTGTATTCAATAGTCAGAAATAGTGAGTTGTTTATGCTCATAATCATTTACTAATAAAATGTAATGATAAAGTTTCACACCTGAATGGCGACTAATGTTTATTTTGTAAAGTTTTGATAACGCAAGCAAAAACGAACTTTATCTCTTATTCATAAGTTCAATGTATGTTAAATGTCAACTTTTATTCCTAAGTTCAATGTATGTTAAAGGTAAACTTTTATTCCTGAGTTCAATGCATGTTAAAGGTCAACTTTTATTTCTGAGTTCAATGCATGTTAAAGGTCAACACTTATTCATTAGTTCAATGTATGTTTAAGGTCAACTTTTATTCCTTACTTCAATGTATGTTAAAGGTCAACTTTTATTCCTAAGTTCAATGTATGTTAAAGGTCAACTTTTATTCCTAAGTTCTATGTATGTTAAAGGTCGACTTTTAATTCTAAGTTCAATGCATGTTAAATGTCAACTTTTATTCCTAAGTTCAATGTATGTTAAAGGTCAATTTTTATTTCCTAAGTTCAATGTATGTTAAAGGTCAATTTTTATTCCTAAGTTCAATGTATGTTTAAGGTCAACACTTATTCATTAGTCCAATGTATGTTAAAGGTCATCTCTTATTCAAAAGTTCAATGTATGTTAAAGGTCAGCTCTTATTCATTAGTTCAATGTATGTTTAAGGTCAACTTTTATTAATAAGTTCAATGTATGTAAAAAGGTAAACTAGATATAGAAGGATACGACCACATATCACTTTTCGCCTCCTGTGGATTTTCTGTTTAAGGAATAATCACTCTATACATCTATCCCCCTAAGACAGAATGTGTCGGCCGGATCAGTCTGCGCGGACAGCGCAGGCTGATCTGGTCGATACTTTACGCAGATGTCTATCGTCGCAGCTGCATTTTAGGGCATTTTGAGAAAAAATGTGTAGGCACGTGCCTACAGTGCCTAAAGGGAGCTACGCCCCTGATAACCGCATTCTTTGTTCCTTTCTAACGTATAGCTATATCGTTCCGGTAAGAATGGTTATGTAAGGCATATTGAGTAAATATGATTTCCTTTCCATCTGGTTTGATTAATTCTTTCTTTCTGACAAATTGTTTGCATTAGTTTTACTTTCAATTATTTTATTATTTTACTGTTTTCATTTAGAGCATCCGTCCCTGTTGTAATTCATTTGTATTTACCCTGTCTCTCTTACATCTTTAATTTCAGCAACCAATCTATATTAAAGACATATCTTAAGCTGCTGCAATGGATCAGAAAACGTACATATCTGGTTTCCATGACGACGCTAGCGTTAAAAGGATGAAGTATACAAAACTTGGCAACACCGATATGTCTGTGTCGACCTTCTCACTTGGTACGTATTCAATTCATCACATGTGCCTCATATACACATCTTATACATTTCTATATTTGAAACATTTGAGGAAAAGGGTGAGAAAGGGAAATAAAGTCGCAGCAGTCACATTAAGGCTATTAAATAGTATTACCCATGTGTCGTGAATATCGTGATCGGCCTGTAAAATGTCACAGTCTGGTCTAATGAATATTGAACTAGCACTCTATGTGCATTCAAAAGCAAAGGGCTCAAAGATATTTTCTGTGGACAGCGGTTGCTTTGAAAACGAAATTAAGAAATGGATGAAACGTCAGTGCATGGGGGAGTAAACTGGCGTTTCTTATGACTTAACTTTACCCTATAAGACAACTCATTTGAGTACCTACAACATATGGTTAAAGATGAATAAGGAATTTAGAATATGACAAATGTCCAATATCTAGAGATTTGCTTTCATGTAACGAATTTGTGAAAATCGTTATTGTCACAATGACAGATATAATTCATTATGTATATATGACAGGTCAGTATTACATGAGTATCCAATGGTTTCAGGCGCGTCTTCGTTCGGCAGCGTGTTCAGAGAAACGGACGATACCGAATGTCACAATGTGCTAGAATATGCGCTGAAGGCTGGCGTGAACCTTATTGACACGGCACCGTGGTATGGTCATGGTAAAGCGGAAACTGTGTTAGGCAAGGTATTAGTATTGCTCATAAAGTTGAGGTATATCAGGTGTGCACAGACGTGTACAGCAGACGAAACAAATTGTGACAAAATAAGAAATTGCCCGTCATGAACAAGCTCACCTTTTGACACAATGTTTCAATGTTTCCCTTAAATTACTACATATCTACTTGCATAAAGAGATATTTTTTTCATATTGTTGCTTAAATGTTTTAAAATTGTCTACTGCATATTTGTTTCATGTGTGAAAGGTTTAAATGCACAACTGTTACACAAATGCCTCCCAAATTACTACGGTGCGGGAATTAATATTGTCATTATACTCGGACGGGAGCATGTCGAATCCACCAACCAAATAACAACCTTTAATTAGCACATGCCCGAAAGATCAGTGTGTTAGGACAATCGGAATACACCACCCAATATGCGCTTGAAACGTTATGTAAAATTGTATTGGCTTAGACGGGTTGTATTACCAGGGGCGTAAAAAATGCCCCAAATTGCAGCCGTGGCGATAGACATCTGCGTAATATATCGACCAGATCAGCCTGCGCTGTCCGCGCAGACTGATCCGGCCGACACATTCTGTCTTAGGGGGATAGATGTATAGAGTAGTTATTCCTGAAACAGAAAATCCACAGGAGACGAAAAGTGTCTATCCGGATAGGCCTGTGTGGCATGCTTAGGCTGATCCGGGTCGATACTTTACGCATATTCCACACTGTTGATTTTCTCACGAGACGGCCTACACATTGATTATTGCAAAGCTACGCCCCTGATTACCTTATCGATTAGGAACTATGGTAAAGTCATGGTTTGGCAAGGTATATAATTACTGTCACGTAACAGGTTTATTCGTGAAATAGAAATATGTGGCAGGTTCATCAAAATTTATGAGAAACATCCTGAAATGTGGATTTGTTTTGTTTGCATGATGTTACCCCGCTTTCAAATGGAAATAATGTAACCATCTATATCGATAGTGTATACTATTGCGTTATTTTCAATATTTTATAAACCATCCACGTCTATTTCTTGCATATTGCCGCTTATATTGGTAACAAAAATCTGTCGCTTATATTTGTAACACGAAACTGTCGCTTATATTGGTAACATAAACCTATCACTTATATTGGTTACATAAACATGTAGCTTATATTGGTATCATACAATTGTCGCTGGTATTGGTATCATACAACTTTCGTGGATAATGGTATCATACAATTGTCGCTGGTATTGGTATCATACAACTTTCGTGGATAACGGTATCATACAATTGTCGCTGGTATTGGTATCATACAACTTTCGTGGATAATGGTATCATACAATTGTCGTGGATAATGGTATCATATAATTGTCGATTATATTGGTAACATACACCTGTAGCTTATATTGGTATCATACAATTGTCGCTGATAATGGTATTATACAATTGTCGCTTATATTGATATAAAAAGACTGTTGCCAAACAATGATGATTGGCTACACCTGTTTGATTGATCTAAGTGTACACAGGCAAATCTAGTTCATTGGTGTACAACAGGCCTCTGAGATTTCCGTTCGCGAACATTTGAAAAAACAACAACATAATAATTGCCTATCTATACGGTATATTTTCATTATTATTATTATTTTTATAAATGAACCGTGCTATTTTTAGAATAGGAAATAATGGCGATGTTAGAAACAGGTCGTCTCAAAAACAAACTCAGACGCTTGTGGATGAAATAACAATTATCTTAAGAAACTTGTGAAGTTACTTGTGCAACTCAGAACAGTGAAATAGTGTAAGATATTAAATGAGTTGCTCTTTATCCGATGGTAAATGCGATATAATCGCGCCGATAAAATGCGTACTTAAATGTTTTTTTGTTTTTTTTAGATTCTTGCAAAAATGCCAAGGGAAAGCTATTATCTGACGACAAAAGTTGGACGTTATTTACCAAAGCCGTCCGAAATGTTCGACTTCCGGGCAGAACGAGTCATTAAAAGTGTTGACGAGAGTTTACAGAGACTAGGTCTTGATTACGTAGATATCATACAGGTAAATACACCTTTCATTTATGTCTCCCTTAATATTTGCTGTGCTGCTTGGATAGGCTATTGTAACTTTCCGTATAGACAAATAGATCTATATTGTATTTCATTCATGCAAATAAAATAGGACAACTACATGTAGAAAGGGTACACACAAACTATTCTAGTTTTGGTCAATATGACTGTTCCCTAACCTAGTCTTACAGTGTAACTATTCCATTTGATATAACATACCATAAGCTCAATATCTATCAGACATATTGTGTAGGTATATATGTATTTACTTTTCTACAAGCCATTTATTCTTTCACTTTTTAAATGGCCATAGATAAATGGTGTCAATATTTTCCAATAAAGGATTGAATTGAATTGAATTAAATTGAACACATGCCAATATCTATTCCGTTTCATATATTGCACCAACTGGATTAAATCGATCTTCCATGAAGTCCATCCGTGATGTTTTAGCAAAGAGGCACTCATCAAATACATTAAAATCACATACACTGTAGTATGAACATTCAACTGGATATTTGTCTACACTTTTTAAACCAATCTTAGGCTGGTTTACGTGGATCACGTAAACCAGCCTAAGATTGGTTTGAAAAGTGTAGAATTTTTTTCTTTCAGGTACACGATATGGAATTCGCACCCAATTTAGATGTGATCATTAACGAGACACTTCCAGCCCTACAGAAGGTGGTGGACAGTGGGAAGGCCCGGTATATAGGTATTACAGGGTATCCATTGGAAAACTTTAGGTAACGACTTATTATACTCTGTTCTCTCAAAGTATATGGACAAACTGCATTAGTCTCGTTTTCAAATACACATGAATATTCATAAGGGGAGGAGTGCTATGAGCATTTTTTTTTAAATGACCTGGGTAACTTGATTGAAACAAATATATCTCGACGTCTGTGGAAATGTTTCACTTCTGGCGGACATTTAAACTCGTGCACAACGATACAGTAAAGCACTGTTGTTTTTTCCATTGCCATGTTCTAAAATCCTTATTTGATACTCAAATCCTTAAAACGTTGTGGTACTCAAACCATCTCAGTGAGACGATTCGTTTGAGTAACCAACACTATAGTTTACGCCCTTTATTTAGTCATTTAGAAAACGGCAGTGGACTACATGTAACCTATTAAACATTGTACGTATTTTCAGGACGGTTTTGAACAGAAGCACAGTAAAGATCGACACCATTTTGACTTACTGTCGGGGCTGTTTGAATGATAACGCACTGCAAGATTATATCCCATTCTTCAAGGTGTGTTAATCGCATTAACTATTTCCAACAAGAACAAATCTGAAACAGACGAATAATAAACTATATGATATATAAAATATATATAGATCTGAAAAGGAAATAACAGATTGAATACAGTTGAAAACATTGTGGCAAGATGAAAAATGTCTCATTATAGGCAATTTCTCTTTTTGTTTCAATTTTTTCAAAAGTAGTCTGCTGCAGATACGTCGAAAAGGTCAAGATGGAAAAGGGTATATGATAACAAAGGCTGACCTAGATATACCAGTACAGAGATGTCATGTTAATAACTATGTATGCCGTGGCCCTGGAAATCTGACTTTGAACAAGGGGGGCCAAGGCTCAACATTGATCACCTGAATAATAGTAAAGTCGTAAAGGTGAAACTGTTAATATCTGGGATAATTTGATCTAGAGTGGAAATAAAATGGCAAGGTGTGAACACTCTAAATGATCCAGCTTATTAGTTTGAAAGGAATCCGCTGTGGTCGAGTGGTTAGCGTCGGGGATTTCGAAACCGGGTGTCCCGGGTTCGATCCCCAGTCGCGGCAATTCGGTCATGGTGGAGTGCTCTTGGGCAAGGCACATTTTCTAGCCTAGTACTGGTTTGTTCACCCAGGGATCATGAATAATTAAATTTAAATGCGCGCTAAATGACCTTAGCTGACGATGCGCCGTAAAACAATATACATTCATTCATTATTAGTTTGAAGTTAAAAGTTCACTTACCCCTTTTTCTGATGCCGCATTGTGTCTATCGTTATATAACAATTAATATGGCTTGAACACACGTTGTAGATGGTCACTGAAATAATACAAGAATTTTCATAAGAATGAAATATAAAGTTTTGTCATTTTGCCAAATGGAGTTATGACAATATTTTATTGACATAAGGCCTCCGACCCATAACAATAACAATTGTGTGCACATCATATTTCATTTGCAAATTTTGCATGCAACACATGTTTGACCATTTACCTGATATAATATTTTAAGAGCTGTCTGTATTGAAAAATATACAATAATGAAACATTTTGGAACATAAATATTGTTCATATAAAACGTTTAAAACATTGATGCGCAATGAGAAGTTGGTCATTTTGTTTCCGTGTTTCTACTTTTACCATCATGGTTTTAGATATTATCTAATACAGACGTATTATATATGAGGACAAATGTCAAGGTTAACATATATACATAGGCGGAACATATGATGTTTTTTTTTATTCTTGACTAGGAAAAGGGAGTAGGAATCATCAATGCCTCTCCAATATCAATGGGTCTCCTGACACACCGTGGACCCCCAAAATGGCATCCTGCAAGAGATGAGATTAAACTAGCATGTAAACAAGCCGCAGAATATTGCCAGGTAAAATATGAGAATATGTCTGAGTACTGTCATTAGCTGGATCCCAATTAAGCGAAAGAAATAACGCGAAGTAAAGCGTTGAATCACAGGCATCTGAGTTTTCGATTGAGAACAAAAATGAAGTAAACAAAACCCCAACAAGACCGTGTTACTATAAATAGCCTCTCTAATGGTATCATATAACTATTTACCCTTTCCCACCTGCAGACACATTTTGACGCAATAGCAGCAGACGACTTTTGAAAACATTGTGGCCTTAGGTGAAATTGCTCATGATGAGCAATTTCTCCTTTGGTCACACTGTTTTCAACTTTATCTTACAATTAAGCTATTTTTTATGGAGATTTGTCAGGGTTTTGTCACTATGTTTTCAAAGTCGTCTGCTGCAGATTTGTTGTATGTTGGAAAAGGTTAATGATTAAGGTTTAAGGAATACACCCTGCTAGTTTTTGAATATGATATAATGAATCTCATTCGGTGTATTGCTGTCGTTTTTAACAGATATGTCATAAATCTTATTCCTATGTTACGAGCCATTACCAACGTCGTTGATTAATTAATTTGGTATTAATCCTTTCCCACCTGTAGACGCATTTTGACAGGTATACAGCAGACCGCTTTAGAAATATTGTGACATAAGGCTCAAAACGAGCTATTTCTCCTTTTGCCACAAAGTTTTTTTTAACTTTTTCCAGTTATTATGCCTTCATTTATAGAGATGTCCGTGTTATAACGTAGAGGTTTTCAAAGTCGTCTTATCTGCTGCAGATTTGTTGTATGTTGAAAAGGGTTGACGCCATTTTCAACTATTTTCAGTCATCAATCTGGCGGCCAGTATCTTTTGTCAGACTGTTTTTCAAAGTCGTCTGCTGCAGATGCTTCGACATGCATCAGCATGTGGGAAAGGGATTAGACGACATCTTCTGAAAACTGGTCCTGTTTTACACATGCAATTGTTTGATTAATGATTTTTAATATTTCTCTGTTCAACATATATTGTAAATTTGCCTATCAACATGGATGACAAGAGAGATAATTATTGTAGTTTCGGGAACTACGTATATATACACGGCCAGGTTGAGTCTGCAGAGCTCGCGATTTGTTTTGAGTTTGGTTTGATTAAAAGAGAAATATTTTGGTGAAAAGAGCTCCTTCTTATCTGTCAGTATTGTTGAGTAATTTGTGTGTTTGTTTAATTGGGGTTTTACGCCGTTTTCAACATTATTTCAGTTAAATTACGGCGACAGTTCACTTATTCATGATCCCTGGGTCAACAAACCAGTACTAGGCTAGAAAATGTGTCTTGCCGAAGGGCACTCCACCATGACTGTCGTGCCGCGACTGGGGATCGAACACAGGGTTACAAATCCCCCGACGCTAACCACTCGACCACGGCGGATTGCTTTGTTAAGTAATACGTTGGTTTTTATTTTGTAGGTCGAAGGTGTGGATGTATCAAGACTTGCACTTAAGTTTACAATAGACCAACCCGGTATTGCAACAACTTTAGCCAGTACAGCAAGGTACACAGTTAACACTTTCTTCCAGATGCAATAAATCTGCAGCAGACGACTTTGAAAATATTCCAAGACATTGTAGAAATCATCTATCAATGAAAGGACAATTAATGACCTAAATACTGCGACAATTTGAGACATTCAGCATATCTCTCACGAATACCCTGGCTGTACAGACTTTGTCTACACGTGTTATATCAATATTTCCGAAAGTGGTCAGCGCCAGAGTGTATTCGTTTGCATTTGGGGAAGTGTTACACGATCTCTAGTATAATCATTTGGGATTTTATTGAAGTGCAAAAATAAAAACCGTTTATTTCCGAAAATTTGAATGGATGTACAGTCTAGTCTAGATTTTCAACGTTCAATATGTGATTGTTAATTCTTAGTAATGCACGAAGATCAAACTTACTGTATCGGACCGTATAATGCCACGAAAATGCATAACATACGGTTAAGTCGTCTTTATTTAGATTATAGTTTTATTTACGTTTATGTTCAGCAATAACAAACGTAGTAGACATTATTGATTAACGATATTTATACATTCTATCGTAGTTTACAATTCGCGAAACTCAAGCTTGAAAATCCTAAACCAATATGGAGACTGGCAATATAATTATTATTTTACTTTCAAAATACCGGATATTTATTACTTTTTTTCCAGTTCACAAAACATAAAGAAGAATTTAGATTCTGCTTTCACACCCCTTACTGATAAGGAGTCTGCCACGCTGAACACCATAATGGAAAGGTACGTTTATACTTTGATTTCGAACTATGAGCTTTCACATATAAACCGGTCGAACAGATATGCTTTTTGGAATAAGTCGGCATCAATACCAAAAGACCATAAGGCAAAGATATATATTATCCTGACACATTTTTCAATAGAATAAAAAGAATGTCCTTCATCTTGTCATAAGTTTTCGAGACATGAATCAAAAAGTTTACAATCACGACATAATAATAATTGTAATTATGCATACTTGTCCTTGGTTTAATATCGATTTTTTTTTTCGGGACGAGCATATAGTCGCCGCTTCGTCTGTTCGTCCGTTCGTCTGTCCATTCCCGCTTTTGTCCGGGCTATTTCTCAACAACTTATGACTTGAATTCAATGAAACGTTATGGAAAGCTTCACTAAGAAGAGGAAATGGGCATATTATCACCATGTTACGGTTTAATGATTTTTTTTAATGAGTAATTGCCCATTTAATTTCTATGTAATATCACATAGGACAATTTTGTCCCGGCTATTTATCAGCAACTACTGATTTGTATTCGATGAAACTTTGTTGGTAGCTTCACAAACAAGGGGAGATGTGAATTTTATCACCATGTTTCGGTTTTTATAGAGTTATTGCCCTTTTAAATTATATATGATATGACCGGGCTTTTTCTCAGCAACGATTGAGTTCAATGCAATGAGACTCATGGGATGCTTCACTTACAGGAAGAAAAGTTGAGTTATTGCCCTTTTTTAATTTCTATATAATATGACATAGGAAAATTCCGTTCCGCTTTTGTCCGGGCTATTTTTCAGCAAACTCCTAAGTTGAATTCAATAACAAGAGAAGATGTACATATCATCACCATGTTCCGGTTCGATGATTTCCACCACCCTTTTAATTGCTATATAATAAAAGATAGCAACATTTTGTCCGGGCTATTTCTAAGAAACAACTGAGTTGAATTAAATGAAAGTTTATGGAAGCTACACTTAAAGAGGATATGTGCATATTATCACCATTCCTGTGTCCTGGCTATACTTTGGGGAGCATCCATCTATTACACCGATAGACAGGGACACTATATTACATATCGAGGGCTTGGCGTGAAACGGTTGTAACTATAAACATATTTTGAAAACCTTGGTTTAGGGGCAATTTTGCCCCCTTTGTAAACAATGCAAATTTAGGTGCCATTGCTAAGAACGAGCAATGGCACCTAAATTTCCATGGTTTACCAAGAAAAATGAGTTAACGCTAATAAAGACTTTATGGCGAGGTGATTAACCTTGGTAAAAAATACTAATTTTAGTTACAACCCTTTCCCGCCAAGCCATCGATATAGCGTCCCTGGTTAAGTATTGCACTCATGATTGCATCACTCATGATATCATTCTATATTATTCCATTTAGATTCATGAAGCCGTTAAACAATATGCACTGGGAAGGCCTAGAAGTAGAGAAGTACAGACAGGAATTAAGCGGCGATACGAACTCAAGCGTTCTTGGTTAGAAGCATGATCATAATGGATTCATCTGATTGAATTGAAATAGTATACACGGACCGGATTTACATATAAAAAAGTATGCAATACGTCTTCGAAAATTATGATATGTTTTTGGCATAAAACAGTAAACACAGACCATGTCTTCTCTGATAACGTTAACCCTTTCATGCACAATGTGCAATTTCTCCCTTTTCCACAATGTTTCCAACTTTTAGAATGTTCATACTTTCATTTATAGAAATGTTTCATATTTTTGCATAGAAATTTTCAAAGTCGTCTGATGCAGATTTATTGAACGTGGGAAAGGGTGAACATGACGTCCAATTTCAATATTAAGTTATGACTTGAATATCTAAAGCGAACTTAATCTGTACTTATGCACGTATATAATGTTAAAATACGTAAGTTTCAATACCTTTCAACATTGAGTAATGCTTTATCCATGATCCCTGTGTGACTATCTGGTTCTGGATTAGTACCATATGTGACAATCTAGTGCTGGATTGGTACCCTGTTTGACTGTCGGATTCTGGATTGGAACCCTATGTGGCTATCCGGTGCTGGATTGGTACCCTGTGTGACAATCTGGGGCTGGATTGGTACCCAGTGTGACTATCTGGTACTGGATTGGTACCCAGTGTGACTATTTATGGTGCTGGGTTGGTATCCAGTGTGACTGTATGAGCGTTTTCGGCTTTTGCAATCGAGTAACTCGAATCTGGACATGCGCAGTACACGACACGAGTAACCATTCACGAACGCCTAACCCCAGTCTTGTGTTGTTTACAAAATGGCGACATTCTGTGCATCAGCCGTCGCCATCTTGGATCTCGTGGCACCCGTTAAATAGTGGGGGTCGTTCGAGTAGATTAGAGATTTAGCGCATGCGCAGTTCGCTTACTCGATACGTTCGACTTTCAACTCCAGTTACTCTCGTTACGCGAGTAAACAAGTCGAAAACGCTCAATGGTGCTGGATTGGTTGGTACCCAGTGTGACTCTCTGGTGTTGGGTTGGTACCCTGTCCTATGTTTCACACTCAATACCTTCGCTGCGAGTAGGGAACATATACCCCACCATATACCCATATAATGGCTAATCCAATTGATTATGCTATTTCAGGGTATAAGTAAACATTCCTCATCTGACACATCATTCGTCGAGCCGCGATGAATTCGAGCACGGTCGCGGCCATTCATACTTCCCGATAGCTTGACAAGCGTGATTCACCTTCAACCAATTGGGTAAATCATGAAGAATGCCTAAAAAATGTGTAACACATTAGCTGACTGCCGAGATATGACTTGGAAATACACTTGGGCACGTGCATACCGTACTCACACAAGAGTCGTCAATTTCCGCCTTCGTAATTAGTTGAATATGTAATTGTTGAATATCGTCATGAACAACTAGTGTACTATGTGTACTATGATATTGAAACCAGACATAAACTTCGCTCGCTCGTATATCGATCCGATGACTGTCCCATATAGGTCGTCTTTGATTGACCTTTGCGTCAACCAATAGAATGACACAATCGTTCGGTACAAAACAGGTAGTATAACCCATACAAATAAACGATATCAAAAGATGTGATTGTCGAGTTTTCCGATTGTATAGAACCGAGTGTTGATTGTATCGTTCGGTTCCACTGGACAAGACATTAGGGCACATGCTTATTAGTATTTAAGTGTATAGGCACAGGCGTCCGAATTTTTATTACAGCAAAAAATGCGGAAAATTTCACAATACCTCGTTGAAATACTCAAACAATATCTCTATATTGTCTATACGCTATGATCAAAATTATCGTAATGGTAATTTGGGGAATCCCGCACGTGTTACTATAAATAGCCCCTCTATACGTCCATATAGGGTAAAATGCCGCTGCACACCTTGTCATTATTATAACACTATATGGACGTATAGAGGGGCCTGTGGTATAGGGTCAAGCCGAGACGACCTTTGATGCGGTGTCGTCAGACCTAATACATGTACAGCGCAGTATTTAGGTCTGATTTTAATTTGATTGACCGTAACCAACCGTAAGGTAATTGCGACCAGTGTAAACCCACAGAGTCTGAACTGGGTATACACTACAATGTACAGAACAATTCACTAAGGTTCCGATCCTACACACATCGTACACCCATTTAGACCAAATGACATGGATGTTTCAGAGACATATTTATCTATACTTGTCACAAATGTATTTCGGTTGTTTTTTCTTGAACAGAGCTCTAGATATAAGAAGCATTTTTTACGATCTAAAATCCCCATTTGACACTACAACTTTTAAGAACCCAAAACATATGGTTTGGTTGAGTATTAAGAGAAATATTGTGGGGGAAAAAAAAAAAAAAGTTTACTCCCCCTTACAATCTTCTGCACTGTACATTTCATATGAGCCGTTCCATGAGAAAACCAACATTTTGGACTCTGCGTAATGTATCGATCCAGATCAGC
This sequence comes from Serripes groenlandicus, assembly GCA_031761405.1. Lineage (NCBI taxonomy): Eukaryota > Metazoa > Mollusca > Bivalvia > Cardiida > Cardiidae > Serripes > Serripes groenlandicus. The sequence goes on from JASEVX010000015.1 coordinate 12,195,815, forward strand.
CTGTGAAGCCAGCGCAGGCTAATTCGGGCGCACATTTCGTCTCAGGAGGATATAGTAATGATTCCTGAAAAATAAATCCACTGAAGGCGATGTCCGGGTAAACCTGAGCGGTATGCTTGTCGATACTTTACGCAGAGTCCCCTATGTTCGTTTTCTCGTGGAACGGCTCATACATTGTATAAAACCCTCACGAAGCTGAGTTATACAGGGCGGAACTATGCTAGAGAATGAGAGAGAGGGAGGGAGGGAGGGAGGGAGGGAGGGAGGGAGAGAGAGAGAGAGAGAGAGAGAGAGAGAGAGAGAGAGAGAGAGAGAGAGAGAGAGAGAGAGAGAGAGAGAGAGAGAGAGAGAGAGAGAGAGAGAAGATAGAGAGAGAGAGAGAGAGAGAGAGAGAGAGAGAGAGAGAGAGAGAGAGACGGAGAGAGAAGAGAGGAGAGAGAGAGAGAGAGGAGAGAGAGAGAGAGAGAGAGAGAGAGAGAGAGAGAGAGAGAGAGAGAGAGAGAGAGAAAGAGAGTGATAGAGAGTGATATAGATATTGGATAACATCTAAATTCGCTTCAAATCACATCAGGAGCGCATAACATAACAGAACATATCTTTAGTTAGCATTAAATAGTATAATCATGGCCAATACACATATAAACAGTTAATATAAAAAGGTTGTGTGTATATCAGTAAGTGTTTTCCAATTTAAGTTTTTAAACGTTTTGAAAACATTGGGAAAAGTTAAAGCATATGAAATGATGTGTGTACAATAGTGGAATGGAGATATACGGAGATGTTTGTTTTACAACTGCATAAGACAAGCAATAGTTTCGTGCAAAACACGACACTTGGCTTTTTGAATTATATATAACTGATAAAAACCATTTACCCCGTATGCAAATTTGGGTTAGTTTGTAAAGATCAGAATTATAGTATTTGATCTGGTTCGAGAACACCACTGGAAATGATATCCCATTCATATTGATCGGTCTCTCATGTTTCTATAAAGTCATTAAGTGTAACTGTCGTATAGAAGTTAGCAGTAGTCCGTATCAGGTAAAGGCTTAAACCTCCGGTTAGTGGGGTGAATGACTAGAAACGCTAAACCCATTCCCTCATACGACAAATCTGCAGCAGACGACTTTGAACATATTTTGTCAAAAAATAGAAAATCTTTATAATTGAATGGATAACCTATGACTACAAGTGGAAAAGATTGTGTCAAAAGGAGAAATTGCTCGTTTTGAGCAATTTCTTCTTTTGTCACTATGTTTTCAAAAAGCCGTCTGCTGCAGAGGCGTCAGAAAGCGTCTGTATGAGGGAACGGATTAACCGAAACGAAAAGTAAAACATTTTTTCTTAAACCATTTGACAACAAAATCAGGTCTAATTTTAGTGAACCACAGTGCCGTAAAACCTTCATAAGACACATACGGGTTTATGGCCGTAAGTTATGTTGAGAGAGTTTAAACTAAATTGAGACTACATGTTCATTTAGTCCAATATTTTGTTCTTTGCTAGATATTAATTAATTAATTAATTTATTGGGGTTTTACGCCGCTTTTAACATTATTTCAGTTATATCACGGCGACAGTTCACTTATTCATGATCCCTGGGTAAACAAACCAGTACTAGGCTAGAAAATGTGCCTTGCCCAAGGGCACTCCACCATAACCGAGGTGCCGCGACTGGAGATCGAACCCGGGACACCCGGTTTCGAAATTCCCGACGCTAATCACTCGACCACAGCGGATTCCTGCTAGATATTAAACAGCACAATTTATCGAGTTGATAATAGAAAGAATATACAGTGTTTTGATTGATTAATTTTGGGCTAATGAAAATAGCAAAACATGACATTTGATATTATCTTAAAAATGGCATTTGATTATATCAAAATCTGACATTTGATTATATCAAAATCTGACATTTGATAATATGATACAAATACATGATATGACCATTATTTCACCAGACTGCATTTTCCCGAGAAATGGAGAATGTTATTTGATCCACGGCATACGAAACCCGACCTTCGAGATTATGGGACACTCGAAGATCCCGATCAGTCTTTGCGTCCGCTGATCATGATCGTCCCTGTTCGCTAGCTGGTAACACAATCATCATGATCGTCACTATTCGCTATCTGGTAACACAATCATCATGATCGTCCCTGTTCGCTATCTGGTAACACAATCATCATGATCGTCCCTGATCGCTAGCTGGTAAAACAATCATCATGATCGTCCCTGTTTGCTATCTGGTAACACAATCATCATGATCGTCCCTGTTCGATAGCTGGTAACACAATCATCATGATCTGCATGTTCGCTAGCTGGTAACACAATCATCATGATCGTCCCTGTTCGTTAGCTGGTAACACAATCATCATGATCGTCCCTGTTCGTTAGCTGGTAACACAATCATCATGATCTGCATGTTCGCTAGCTGGTAACACAATCATCATGATCGTCCCTGTTCGTTAGCTGGTAACACAATCATCATGATCGTCCCTGTTCGTTAGCTGGTAACACAATCATCATGATCTGCATGTTCGCTAGCTGGTAACACAATCATCATGATCGTCCCTGTTCGTTAGCTGGTAACACAATCATCATGATCGTCCCTGTTCGTTAGCTGGTAACACAATCATCATGATCGTCCCTGTTCGTTAGCTGGTAACACAATCATCATGATCTGCATGTTCGCTAGCTGGTAACACAATCATTCATGATCGTCCCTGTTCGTTAGCTGGTAACACAATCATCATGATCGTCCATGTTCGTTAGCTGGTAACACAATCATCATGATCTGCATGTTCGCTAGCTGGTAACACAATCATCATGATCGTCCCTGTTCGCTAGCTGGTAACACAATCATCATGATCGTCCCTGTTCGTTAGCTGGTAACACAATCATCATGATCTGCATGTTCGCTAGCTGGTAACACAATCATCATGATCGTCCCTGTTCGTTAGCTGGTAACACAATCATCATGATCGTCCATGTTCGTTAGCTGGTAACACAATCATCATGATCTGCATGTTCGCTAGCTGGTAACACAATCATCATGATCGTCCCTGTTCGCTAGCTGGTAACACAATCATCATGATCGTCCCTGTTCGTTAGCTGGTAACACAATCATCATGATCGTCCATGTTCGTTAGCTGGTAACACAATCATCATGATCGTCCATGTTCGTTAGCTGGTAACACAATCATCATGATCTGCATGTTCGCTAGCTGGTAACACAATCATCATGATCGTCCATGTTCGTTAGCTGGTAACACAATCATCATGATCTGCATGTTCGCTAGCTGGTAACACAATCATCATGATCGTCCCTGTTCGCTAGCTGGTAACACAATCATCATGATCGTCCATGTTCGCTAGCTGGTAACACAATCATCATGATCGTCCCTGTTCGCTAGCTGGTAACACAATCATCATGAATGTCTCTAGAGAATGGTTACGACCAATTTCCGAAATTACAAATATGTCATTGGATCATATTTCTCTTAACCCTTTCCCTCATACGACAATTCTGCAGCAGACGACTTTGAACATATTTTATTAAAAAATTGAAAATCTCTATAATTGAATGGATAACCTATGACTAAAAGTGGAAAACATTGTGGCAAAAGGAACATTGCTCGTTATGAGAAATTTCTTCTTTTGTCACTATGTTCTCAAAAAGCCGTCTGCTGCAGAGGCGTCAGAAAGCGTCTATATGAAGGAAAGGGTAACCTCATTAAGCGGCATTTTCAATATTTAGGTTTTTGAAAACAATACATATTCAGGTTAGTCCGCTCGTCACACTGTCTCACCTGATATCATTACCGTTAGCCTTTAAGTTATACAAATATTCCAAATCTCTTATTCCATAGCAATGGAGCCGTCCGACTTTGAACATGGAAGAGCCTATTTTAGCCAATTCGGTACTGAAAGGGTTATATATTCGAAAACCTCCGAATGAGAGTTTTTCATGGGGCGTACGTGACTCATTGTGTTATTAAAATGGCAGCAATAGGTGATCCAATACTTATGTTGACGAATAGGTTTATAAGTCCTGTTCAAGGATATCAACACAGTATTTCATGAGCTGTAAAATGAGCAGAGATAGTTTGAAACATACTTATTGCTATACATGAATACATCAGTTATACAGTAAAGTATACTTGTCAGTTTACAGAATATACCCGGAAAGCCATAACAAACGTGAAAAAAGGAAATATAGACCCATATTTTTACTAATCTAGGTAGGCAGGGACACTATATTACAGTGTCCCTGGTTAAAAGAAAGTGAATAAAATGAGTTTTAAAAATAAACCTTTCCAAATCACGGAAAACACCCCATATTCACTTCAAAGTTGATATTCATTTATGTTGGTATGATGATAACAAGAGCTATCGGAGGACAGCACGCTCGACTATTCTACTGCTTAATAGTTACTGAGATAAGGACTCTAATGTAGTTGCACGCAAAACATTAACCAGAATTTCTTAAAGGTGTAATTTTTGCCTTGTATGCAGGATAGACAAATTTAACTTGATTATTACAAGGGTTGCAGAAGTTACTGAGCTATGGTGTACTTGCATGCAAAACCTTAACCAAGGTGTGACGCGGACGCCGACGCCAAGGTGAGTAGAATAAAGCTCTCATATTCTCAGAATAGACGAGCTTAAAATAGTCTATTTATATTTCACTTAACTCGTTTCATTTTAAATTACCTGGCGTTAAACGCGCGTGATATAACTGAACAATTCTTGAAAGCGGCGTTAAACAGCCATACAAACACAACAGTATCAGTCTACGTCATTCAATGAATGCACAGACAACCTGCAGTTTCTCTTTGACGACATAGAAAATGTTGAAATTCAACGAAGAACATCCTTTATGGGCTCGGGGTTTTCCGTATGAGACGTCGGTATTC
>JASEVX010000015.1:12200933-12408185 GCA_031761405.1 Serripes groenlandicus
CTGTTCAAGGATATCAACACAGTATTTCATGAGCTGTAAAATGAGCAGAGATAGTTGAAACATACTTATTGCTATACATGAATACATCAGTTATACAGTAAAGTATACTTGTCAGTTTACAGAATATACCCGGAAAGCCATAACAAACGTGAAAAAAGGAAATATAGACCCATATTTTTACTAATCTAGGTAGGCAGGGACACTATATTACAGTGTCCCTGGTTAAAAGAAAGTGAATAAAATGAGTTTTAAAAATAAACCTTTCCAAATCACGGAAAACACCCCATATTCACTTCAAAGTTGATATTCATTTATGTTGGTATGATGATAACAAGAGCTATCGGAGGACAGCACGCTCGACTATTCTACTGCTTAATAGTTACTGAGATAAGGACTCTAATGTAGTTGCACGCAAAACATTAACCAGAATTTCTTAAAGGTGTAATTTTTGCCTTGTATGCAGGATAGACAAATTTAACTTGATTATTACAAGGGTTGCAGAAGTTACTGAGCTATGGTGTACTTGCATGCAAAACCTTAACCAAGGTGTGACGCGGACGCCGACGCCAAGGTGAGTAGAATAAAGCTCTCATATTCTCAGAATAGACGAGCTTAAAATAGTCTATTTATATTTCACTTAACTCGTTTCATTTTAAATTCCACAATGTGCGTTCTGCGCGATAGTGATTTGACGGCATTGTGATAAAAACAAATTGGGTCGATAAATTTACTGGCAATTTATGTAAATGGTAGAAGAAATTATAAATTACAATCATTGAAAAATTGTATTCATCTGAAATTTACCGACTAGTCGACGGACAATACCATTATCTTACGACTTGTGACGGAAATAACCGAATACCGTAAATGAATACCGACGTCTCATACGGAAAACCCCGAGCCCATAAAGGATGTTCTTCGTTGAATTTCAACATTTTCTATGTGTCAAAGAGAAACTGCAGGTTGTCTGTGCATTCATTGAATGACGTAGACTGATACTGTTGTGTTTGTATGGTGTTTAACGCCGCTTTCAAGAATTGTTCAGTTATATCACGGCGTTTAACGGGTAATTTATCAATACTACTGGTCTATTAAGCCTGATATCAGTGTCAGTTAGTCGCAATACTAACCCCATAACCCTGAACGCCAAGGAAGGCAAGCCATTACTGCCATTTTTCATGTCGTAGAATGCAGTATGCTTTAAATTCCAAAAGTTAAATAAGTGATCTATTGAAAAGCGGCATTATCTTTTGGCCAGTATTTGAGTGGGTCCCCAGTCGCGGCACTACGGTCATGGTGGAGTGCCCTTGGGCAAGGCTCATTTTCTAGCATAGTACTGGTTTGTTTACCCAGGGAACATGAATAATTAAATTTAATTGCGCGCTAAATGACCTTAGCTGTCGGTGCGCCATAAAACAATTTACATTCATTCATTTGAGTGGGTTTATTTTTCCAAAAAAGAAAAACGAAAACACGACATACAACATATAGACCTTTAAATATAGGTTGTCTTCTCGAACCTCAGAGCGTTCACCATTACAACATTGTTTCCGACGTTTGACAAAACCTAATAAGACATTCGCCCTTCGTCTTTCACCATGACCTTGACCCAAGGATCCCTCAAAATACAATCCCATTTAAGTTCTTCATGAAAACTTTATATGCAATACACTTGGTTAACCTAAAAAGACATTCGCCCTTCGTCTTTCACCATGACCTTGACCCAAGGATCCCTCAAAATACAATCCCATTTAAGTTCTTCATGAAAACTTTATATGCAATAAACTTGGTTAACCTAATAAGACATTCGCCCTTCGTCTTTCACCATGACCTTGACCCAAGGATCCCTCAAAATACAACCGCATTAAAGTTCTTCATGAAAACTTTATATGCAATAAACTTGGTTAACCTAATAAGACATTCGTCCTTCGTCTTTCACCATGACCTTGACCCAAGGATCCCTCAAAATACAATCCCATTTAAGTTCTTCATGAAAACTTTATATGCAATAAACTTGGTTAACCTAATAAGACATTCGTCCTTCGTCTTTCACCATGACCTTGACCCAAGGATCCCTCAAAATACAATCGCATTAAAGTTCTTTATGAAAACTTTATATGCAATAAACTTGGTTGCATATGTTCACTGTTACAAACATTTCTAAGTTTAGAAGGCGAATTAATCCAGTCAAAATACAAGACAGGGTTATGTAACTGGTGAAACTCTTTCTCAATGATATTCAAGTTACATTTGAAAGTGAACAAGTTTTTTCCAAGTTTCAAAGTGAAAGCTTTGATATTTGCATATAAGTGACCTAAACGCAAACCTTTACCCACGCCGACGATAACGACGACGATCGAGTGACGACAATAGCTGTGCCCGGGTTATATTGAGCCCCGGTAGCGACGCCCGCTGTCAACCCAGGGGCTGTGAGTTCGAACCCAAAATCGGCTTACATTCTTTCCCTCGTTTGGCAAAATACAATTCCACCAGCGTCATTCGTTTTCCAACAATGGGCTTATAGTCTATATTAAAAAGTAGTCAGTCACTTGGAAAGATTAACGTGTGAGGCACTTGGTTAGAAAGCCTGGAAACACAAGGATATGTGAACTTGAAGCTGTGGTATGATTGAACAGTTGTTAGAAATGTCGTTAAACCCACAAACAATCAATATATTGAAACAATTAAACACATAAATTGTTTAAAAGAGATGATCCCAACGCCGATGTGAAAAAGGTTCAAGGAAGCATTTGTGAACAGTGTAGATGCAGACCAGCCGGTACATCCCCTCTATTCAAGATCAACAGTCTTCACATATGACTTACGCAAGCTTGTGAGAAGCTTTTATTGCAATCTAAATGTAGATTTTGATCAGACTAAGCAGATGTACGGGACGATCTGAACATACACTGTTCAGAAATGCCAACTTGTACTTTTTATCCTCGTACGAGCTCAGTTATGTTACCAGCGACCGCAAAGTATGACTGTACCACATCGTAACAATTACCAATGTAATATTCATTGATGTATCTTTTAATTATTTCCTACGTGCAGACGCATGTTGACGCAATTGCAGCAGTCGACTTTGAGAAAATGTATGGCAAAGGGAGAAATTGCTCATAATGAACAGTTACTCCTTTTGCCACAAAAGTTTTTAACTATTTTCATTAATTATACTTTTCATTGTTAGATAATATCCATATGTTTACCTCAATGGTTTTCAAAATCGTCTGTTGCAGAATTGTTATATATATATATTTAGGAAAGGGTTGATATTTACACCGATTGCATGTTACCCTTTTTTCATACTCGGATGCCAAGGTAAGAGGAGGGTTGTTTCATAATAGTTTTACCTAATTACATCATATGTTATAAACGATTCGTTTGAGTACCCACAGCATAAGTTTAGAGGATCAAATAAAGACTTTATAGCATGAGATACGTATCTTGTCTTGAACTCTATCGATTTATTACTCTGAGCTTAGTCTGTACAAATCAATTTAACCCTTTCCAAAAGCAATATACCGGAGACAAATTTAAAAACATATAGGCAATACATATGGAACTTATCTGTAAACAAAAATATATTACAAGAATGATGTTGAAATAGAGAAAGCGCTCATTATGCGCAAGTTCTCATTTAGCTGCAATGTTTTCAAACGTTTTGTCAGCCGCGGATGCTTACCATGATATGATATTTCATAGTATTAACATTGATTGTGTAAACCATGATATAATATTTCATAGTATTAACATTGACTGTGTAAACCATGATATAATATTTCATAGCATTAACATTGACTGTGTAAACCATGATATAATATTTCATAGCATTAACATTGATTGTGTAAACCATGATATAATATTTCATAGTATTAACATTGACTGTGTAAACCATGATATAATATTTCATAGCATTAACATTGACTGTGTAAACCATGATATAATATTTCATAGTATTAACGTTGACTGTGTAAACCATGATATAATATTTCATAGTATTAACATTGACTGTGTAAACCATGATATAATATTTCATAGCATTAACATTGACTGTGTAAACCATGATATAATATTTCATAGTATTAACGTTGACTGTGTAAACCATGATATAATATTTCATAGTATTAACATTGACTGTGTAAACCATGATATAATATTTCATAGCATTAACATTGACTGTGTAAACCATGATATAATATTTCATAGTATTAACGTTGACTGTGTAAACCATGATATAATATTTCATAGCATTAACATTGACTGTGTAAACCATGATATAATATTTCATAGTATTAACGTTGACTGTGTAAACCATGATATAATATTTCATAGTATTAACAGGGACGTAGATATTTACGTTCCTGGTATTAACATTGACTGTGATAAACTGTGAACATTACATCCCACATATCACACATCTGAAACAAGTGACACTTAAATCATTGTACACAAATATAAAAAAATCTTTATGAATTAAAGTAAAGCTATTGTATAGGGTTGAAAACATTGTTGCAAGAATAAATTGTTCATTATTCGCAATTTCTACTTTTGGCCGCAATGTGTTCAAAAGTCGTCAGCTGCAGATGAATCACGATTCGCCTGAAATTGGATAACATGGTTAAGTTACGTGCTGCAAAGACATCTGAAGTTGTTTATAAGAGGTAAAGGTTGTTAATCTGATGCAGTAGCTACTAAGTCAATTCAAATATTTGTACCCCGGTATCTTTGGATTTAAGGGCCTCTGATGAAATCTCATTAACACCAGACCTGTAATTCGCTGCAGTAGCAAACGCTTGTCAAGCGAAGTCTAATAACAAACTAGATATAAACTATTTATAAAAATCGAATTCGTATTTAGAGACAAAATATAAATGTTTGTAATTATTAAAGGGGTGGCCGTATCTTAGTTGTGAGAACTTGTAGCCACACCCGTTTGCCTATGATATGTATATTTGTAAATCTGAATGTTATTCTGTATGCAATACAATATGTTTAAAGTAAGGGAAGTCTTTTGGTCTGATTTCAATAACATGATGATAAATCGTTTTAGGATTAGAACTTAAAAAGTTTGACACATACCAACCGTGTAAACTTCTGTTATCATTGTTTGGTCATTACAGTTCATTAGGTCATTCACTTTCAACAGTTTTTCAGGCATACCACGTATTGTTCCTGGTAAATTACCCGTACTACAGGTAAGCTTATCCTGACACCAGTTCATCAGTCGTTATGCTATCCACATGGTCCTTAGCGCCAAGGGGTGAAGCCACAACTTCACTTTTAAAGTCTTTGGTATGACCTAACCGGAATCACGCCCGGGTCTCCCACTCCCGAGGCGTACGCTATAACCACTACATCATCGAGGCAGTCTCAGGTCATTTAAGTATTCTTTTATGGGTATATGGCAAACAGGGAATGTCCTTATTATATATTGCAGAACTGATGGTCACAGGCTGACAAACGTCGGTTTTTGTGTGGCGTGTATCTAATCGATTATGTAAGTCTCAATCTTTACACAAACTGACTGCTGTAGAAGCGTCAGAAAGCGCCTGTTTGTTTGGGAAGGGCTTAATGTCTTCAGAAATTCCTATGCAATGTTCAATCATTGCTTACATACTTAATTACGCTACTGTCCACCCATTGGTTGCATTTCCATTTCATGTCCACCTGTAGGCACTCCATGTGTTTGTTCTGTAGGTTGCGACCTGAATAAGTTCGATATGCACGATATTTTACAACTTAATATAGTCTGCATTGTTGCACGGAATCTCTCATGCCATATAGTATAGATAAAGAAATTTGCGTTAAATGATATATACATTGCTATTTCAAATGTTAGAATGTATATGAATCTCGTTTTAGTGCTGATATAATTTGGAATATCGAAAGTAAATATTATAACTTTATAGAGTTCAATCAACCCAATGGGAAGTTCCTGTATCAAGAATACAACGGCAATCGCTATGACTATTTTTGAAACTTGTCTATGTTCTTGTCTACGACCTATTACACTTGTTTCATTGACGTATAGTTGACACACAAGCAATACCGTGGTGGTGGTTAACAGTACACACGGAATAATGTGTTGTAATAAGAGTATTGCGAGCAGGTATACACAAGTTTCATAACAAGGACTCTCTAACTCATAACCACATTCGCCGTTATTCACTTTATCCTTTACCAAACGAAAACTATGAAGAATCAAGGCAGAAAGTACAATAACAGCACATACAATAATATTGTTTCGTTTTGTAAAACGTACTTTTCTTTGAAACGGATATTTCACAGAAATACATCTCTGAATGCCTAAGTACGTCGTTAACCAGAATGACATGAATTGAAAAACCATTGACAAATACCTACAAATCCAGTATGATCTACAAAGCGTTTCGCTAATAGTTATTAGTATATATGTTGTATCCGTTATTTTTAATGTGTTATTTCGTGTAGGAATAAAATCTTTATAAACTTCAATACCTGCTGGTAAAATCACCAGAGCGGCAAAGGAATCGCATACCGCGATGAAAATAAGTAACAAAGTTGAACTGTTTCTAAATCCTTTCTGACTGAACACATATATCACAAAACCATTTAAAGTGAGCGTCGTTACCACTAGTATAGGAAGCACATACACACATATCAGTCGGTCAACTTCGAAACTAGAAAACAATACATCCTTATCGCTGGTATCTTTTAAATCACCCATGGTTTATTCATCTTTTAAAAAGACCGGATGAGTTCCCCACACTAGGTATGTCCTTTCTGTCCGGTACTAACACATTATTTGACGTATTTGAATACGATGCGTGTCAGCATTGTTATTGGATGAGGACACCCACATGAAAAATCAATATTAGAAATAATCGTAGACACCATTCAGAGACATGTGAGCCGTGCCTGACGATTTAAAGGTATTATTGTTTGTTTGTATGGTGCTTTACGCCGCGTTCAACATTTACTTCAGTTATACCACGGCGTTTCCTGGATAAGTTATCATTACAATTCGTCCATGTATTCTTACATCAGCGAGTCAGTCGTAAATAACCCCACAATCGAGAGCGCCAATAATGGCTTCACGTTCAACATTTACTTCAGTTATACCACGGCGTTTCCTGGATAAGTTATCATTACAATTCATTACAATTCGTTCATTTATTCTTACATCAGCGAGTCAGTCACAATCGAGAGCGCCAATAATGGCTTTCAATGGGAGACATTGGTCAGTTATCTCCCTTTAATACTCTCTACATCTAGCTAGGTCCTATCATTTGGTTTACTCTGTTTTTATCATTGGTTTCTTTGCAATGGATGGGGCACTTATAAATTGCATTTTCTTGGCCAACTGTTATTAGATTGATTAGTAATTCCACATTTGTTTTCTTTAAACACTGCTATGTAAATTTTCTCATTTGAATCATCACTTTAATTAACACATTTAATATCTCATTGCGAAATAGAGATGAAGACAAAGGATTCCAACTAAAAGTACCTACCAACCATTTGGTCTTCCTTGATCTTTATCTGACAAGGGAGATAATATAATTATCACTAATGTCCCTAATTCTGACGTGCTACAAGTTTAAAGGGACTGAATCCCATATGAGAAAAAAGCGGAAAAAAGAAAATTGTTAACAATTGCTATTACCTTGATGTTTTTGCATGTAAGGCATTGATATTTGCTGACTGATGTACTACAATATATGCACACTATTAATATTGCGGAGATTTTTCGTTATTTTGCATTGTGAAATCTACTGGGTTAGTAACCCAGTAAATCTAAAAATATCGCTGTATATTTATCACGTGATCACTTCAACCGAATTGACAATCTCCTTCGCAGAGTTGTCGTTCCTTACAATCACGCATACATGAATGTAATGAGTCGATAGTGTTAGAGAATGCCGAATTGAATCCACAAATTCAAATGAGCAAGAGGAAATTCGACGGTATTTTTAAACGGGAAAACACGGAGCGGACGTTTTTTTAACTGCTTATTTCCTATGAAATAATGAAAAACAAGACTTGTACGACCTTCTACAATATTCCGTTACATATATATAGACGTATTGTGGATTAATTAGAATAAGTATAAAATATAACGATTTTGGACCATTATGGTGTTCAGTCCCTTTAAACATATTTCGTATGATACGACCGGAGATCGAAATCGCCAACTCTCGCACCCGAGGAGGACGATTTACCACTACACCAGCGAGACTTTTTGGATCTTATTGACTTTTCATGACGGAATTACAATAAGGGATATAGAACAGGTCTAACTTTAACCCTTGGATACGTCAGAGGTCATTTATACATTGATATATCTTTAATTGGGATAAAGATTACAATCTGTCTTTTGACATGCAAGGGTCAGAATTTATAACAAGAGCCAATATATTTCGACCTGGGAACTTTCATCAGAAGTTTAATATGGGTCTATAATGCCTGCAATGGACAGAACCACATATGGCCAGACTCCATGTTTACACAAACTTACCCAAGTCTTCATTGAACGAATATGCTACAATACCACCAAACTGTCAGATACAACTCATGTGTAATTGATTAACGACCAAACTGTCAGATACCACTCATATCACAGGCGTCCGAATTTCTATTACAGCAAAAAATGCGAAAAATCACACAATACCTCGTTAAAATACTCAAAAAGTCTCTCTATAGTGTCTATACGCTTTGATAAAAATGATCGCAATGGTCATTTGGGCAATCCCACACGTGTTACTATAAATAGCCCCTCTATACGTCCATATAGTGTAATAATAATGACAAGGTGTGCAACGGAATTTTACCCCCTCGCTCGATTCGGGCTATAATTTCCGCAGAAAAACGTTCCAAAATTTCCAAATATAATGAACATTAAGCTTAAAAACGCCGGCGTATTTGTCGGTTGGCAAATATTGATGTGGTGGATCACGAGAAAAATCATTTGTGAACCTGTCTCTACCTGGGACCAGGTCGTTTTAGACGTTTTTCTGTTGATTTAATTTTGACCTACATACCTAGTTTTTACCTGACATAACCGATATTTGAGCTAGCCAAATAATAACAAGACAAATCATCTGACTTGGTATCATCATTCTTGAATCAAAGACGCTGCATCTAGTGCGTCCATCATCTTTACTTTTTAATTAAGCCTACTGACAGTATATAAATATCATATGGCAGCATGTGTGACATTGATATTGTCAACCCGAGAGCAGAATGTTTCGAGGGTTGACAATATCAATGTCACACATACTGCCATATGATATTTATTGTATTATACCGAACAAAATTAAGTACATAAAAAAGAAGAATGCAAAGAATGCTCGAAAAGATTTGCTTAATTCCTCGCTTGAAAATCCTTCAAATTCAGTTTTCGCCGAGAAATTCACGAAAAAGAGACACACTTCTTTTTATTACACGTTTTGTGTTTTTTGAGTCTTTCTGTCCATCAACAGTGTCTAAATCATCTTCAGAAATACTTGCAAATCGAGACATGTTTACTTGCTGACAGTTCCTGTCGTCTGATGTTTTTATGTACACATTGAATAGTGACGTCACTGCTGTATGTGTATAACGGAGGCAATCACGTCATGATTTAGCTAAAATATTGAAGCAGTTATTTGCCCTTATATGACATTCAAAATATCACTGCGGACACATGACCTGACAGTAAATTTTCGCTTGGTCACGTGTCAAAAATGTTGAAAATGTTTCTGATAGTCAAAATATCTCTTTTTCGGGTAATGGGATTTTATCATTGTAGACAAAAGTGAGGTATAATAATGTTTTTATCCGACAGTACCTATATTAAAACATAGCCGAACTATGATTTATATAACATTTCTTGAAATCTAGAGCGTTCACAAGATTATTCTAAAATCTCTCCTAGTGACTTTTTACTCAATACTAATTGAGTGATGTATCAAAACGAACGTTCTGGTAAGGTTTCGACATGCTCAAGTTAGAATAGAAGCAATTATGCAACTAATAATATCGGGGACAATTTTATCACGACTGCGAATGAAACTGCAAGGAGTGAACACTTTAAAGTTTAAATGAAACGGAAAAAATTGAAAGAAGACCATCTAATGAACATTCCCGTGAAATTTGGTTGATATTTCTCAAATGGTTTAGGAGATGTAGTTTGAAGCTAAAAGTTCATTTTACCCCCCTTTTCTGATGATGTCTGATGACCATCTTTTTCAAACAAACAATATGGCTTGAACAAATTATGTATAGGGTCACTAAAGGTCAATTTCTTGTTCATTATCTTGAAATCTGACAAGAACTTTTATAAGAGTGGAAGTTTAATTGGTGTCATTTTGACCCTATTATGATGCCAACTGGCCGCAATGTATTTGAAGAGGGTCACTAAACGAAGACTTTTACACACTTATCTTGGAATCGGACTCAAAGGACAAGACATTTTAAGTTTTGACATTTTACTTCCTTTCTGATGACACGTCAATCTAGTTCTACATAGAATTTATATCTATGCATAATTTTGAAAGACGAACATCAACGAAACATTAATGTGTAGTTTATTGAAATGATTAAAGAGGATAAGCATATGTTTGTTGAAACTTAAAGTTAAGTAACATTTTCTTATGCCGCCTCGTTCCTGTCTTTCAACCAATCAATACGAATTGGAAATCGGAACAAAATATGACGAGCGTCAATGCAGGAACATTTCTACACAACTGTCTTGAAATCAGACAGGCACTTTCATAAGAATGGAAATTAAAATGTTGTCATTTTCCTCCTTTCTGAATCCGCCTGGCTGTCATGTTTTTTAAAAAATCAATATGACTGTTTGTAGAGGGTCACCCACGGGACAGTTATACCAAATGCTATTGGAATCAGACTAGCGGATTCAGAAGAGAATCATTTGGCAGTTTACCCCCATCCCCTTTTGATGCCACAACATCATAGAATTTACATTTTTGAACAAGTTTTAAAGATGATTGGTACTTTCCTGTGAAGTTTGGTTTAAATAGGTCAAGTGCTTTAGGAGGAGTTGTCGTTTAAAATAAATCCATCCAACCTTAGATATGGCTCACGGACGGACCGACGACGCCCATCTGTTTGGATTTTCTCTCTCAATGTTGACGCAGTGAACGTTTTTGACCACTCATGACCAGGATTTGATTATGATTGAATAGAAAAACAATCCTTTTTGTAATAGTATATATTTAAGGGAGGTAACCTGTTAACACATAAAGTCAATTAAAATTTAGTTCTTGACAGGTTATCTTTCTTTACATGTAAGACTGAAAGGCTATAAAGTTTAGTCCCTAACCTGATGTACATTGTAAATGACTTAGTGTCTGTGACTTAAATTTTCTTGAATGGAGAAATTGCTGTAAATGAACGGTTTAACATGGATAATAACATTAAAGAACTCACATCAATTATGTCACCCTAATTGCACGGGTGGTAATCCAGCCACTTTGTGAATCATCTGGCTTTTTTTGTATTCAGCCACAATATGTCTTGATTTACCTGGAATCCATATTGTCCAACATCATTTCCCCATATTATATCATGAGATTGGGTAAGCCGCGGTTTCTGTAATATGAACGCGATTTTATAGTTTGACTGTTCGCATCCGATAACAATGCAATATGTATTGTTGTAACGTCGATGTATTGAGACTAGAGATTGAGGGAGGCTCAATTTTCATAAATATCGGATATGACAAAAGTTTTATCAAACTAGTTTAGGAAATATGTTATTATGAATATGCGAGCCTTTGGCGAGCTTAATAAAAAAAATCTCGGACGAGTTTAATAAAAACTTTTAATGAAATGACAACGAATGTCAGATTCTTTTTATTACATGACGAAACACAAAAAAAGAAAATCAGGTTTTCGTAGTCACTTTTCACAAAACAAATATTTTTATGACCATTGTCCCTTTACCTCGTCCATCTATCGTGAAGGTTTGTGCTTACCAGATACAAGTTCTCAGCAATTTTGTAAATATTCACGGATGAATGCAAAAATCGTGATTCGGTTAATTATATTACACACGTAACATATGAAGAAATACGTAATGGGTATATTGGATTGGATACAAGCATTGTCATGTGATAATACAATTTATTAACAATTAATTACTCACGCACAAAACAGGTCAAGCTGAACCAGAGCAAGGGCCAATGAACCCGATACCAAATGAATTATTGAAAATTAGATTAATCTGACAAGACAGCTGAAAATGACAAGTGCAGATAAAACCAATAACAAACATTAGATGTAACGAAAACATCATGTGTTGGACTCTCTCAACATTTTACAAAATTTATAAATAAGCCGAAAGTGTTCTAGTAAAATACTTGATAAATAAAATCTACATGCAACTAGCAAATTAAATTTCACAAAATTTGTGCCAAAAATTGTCAACAACAATGCAAAGTGAAATTTCAACCAACTATAACTTCAGAAGTATTAACTTATTTGAAATTTTTTAAATTTTTTATGGTATACAGAATTAATATTAGTTGGAGTAAGTGATCTACAAATCTCAAAAAACAGAGTCTTAATTTGAAGGTAGTGACGCTCTTTCACAGTTCTTTATATACGTTCTATGCTATTGACGTCTGGTTACTTTTGAGGACAATTTATTAATGAAATTTTGTTTCTGGTTTTCCATCGAACTACCCATCTAGGTGTGAACAGTAGCATTGTCCTTTGGAAAGTTTAATTATAACAGTTCACCGGGAAGTTTGATGTACATTTTTGCTTAATATTTCCACAAAGTACAGCTAATGTTTTTACATATTCATAGGATAGGTAGCCCCAAAACATGACACTAAGGTAGACACTTAGTACTGTATCATTGTACAATCCAAGACATCTTGATTTCAACTTTTCATAATTTTTCTGCCGAACATGAACTATTTTGTTTTCATCAATAACCACTCGTGTAAGAATTACCAGAAACTGCACAATTATTGTCCTCCCTTGCTTTTCAAAGTGCAAAAGAGGATGTGGTTGAGAGGACTAAGAGAATGTTGTTGAGTAGGCTGTGAGAATGTGATTGAGTGGGCTGAGAGAATGTGATTGAGTGGGCTGAGAGAAAGTGGTCGAGTGGGCTGAGAGAATGTGGTTGAGTGGTCTGAGAGAATTTTGGTTGAGTTGGCTAAGAGATTGTGATTGAGTGGGCTAAGAGATTGTGATTGAGTGGGCTGAGAGTATGTGGTTGAGTATTGAGAGATTGTGGTTGAGTGTGCTGAAATAATGTGGTTATTATGATTCTTATATTTCGAGAAAAACTTTTAAATAGTTTTTAAACTTTGACTATACTATCTATAATCTGGAGTTCAGCACTTTTAAAGTAAGGCTTTATTTTATGCAGGAAAGTATTCTTCTGACTTGATTTATTCTTATTTTATAATAGAAAACAAAATAACAGTAGGTTAACTTAGTCACGTTACCATAATTTAGAATATATTTTATAGGATCACTGTTCATCTCTTTTTTCAACAATACAATACAATACAATATGCTTTTATTGTAATATTGGGCCTCCTCTCCACAATTCATATACCTTACGTAAAACCAGGGACATAGATCTTATCTACGTCCCTGATAAAACATAGATGTTATATAATAATGTGTTGCAAGGTTTGACGACTAAACACATGTGTACCTACAATATTGGTTTATAATTAATTATTTGTTATATGTTATAGATAAGTCATGGGGGTGACTATTATAGTTGCAAAATGTACATTTCTAATAGTGTCAATCTGCACTATATACAATACACTACACAATATGTGTATATCGCAAAAACGATATACAAATATGTTTGTATTGAGTTATACTAAGATACTGTTCATGGAATTCAAACATGGTACCAACAACAAAGGTGTGATAAAATAACATACTAGAAAGCATGACGACATTACACAGGTAACCCTACAATATTGGGATTCGCTTCGTTAGATATTCCTTAGTGTCAGGCTTTTCCGGCTGTCTGTCTGTCTGTTTGTTTGTATAGCGACGCTCCACAGCCCAAACCGACGGACCGGTTCCGATGAAACTTGGTGAACAGGTGCCATCAAGGCTCAGGGTGTGCGCGTTTGAGTTTCGTTGCTAAGGACCTACAACCAAGAGCTTTTCCGGCTGTCTGTCTGTCTGTCTGTCTGTCTGTTTGTTTGTAAAGCGACGCTCCACAGCCCAAACCGACGGGCCGATTCCGATGAAACTTGGTGAATAGGTGCCATACGGGCTCAGGTTGCGCGCGTTTGAGTTTCGTTGCTAAGGACCCACAACCAAGGGCTTTTCTGGCTGTCTGTATGTCTGTTTGTAAAGCGACGCTCCTCAGCCCAAACGACGGGCCGATTCCGATGAAACTTAGTGAACAGCTGCCATACGGGTTCAGGGCGCGCGCGTTTGAGTTTCGTTGCTAAGGACCCACAACCAAGGGCTTTTCCGGCTGTCTGTCTGTTTGTTTGTAAAGCGACGCTCCACAGCCCAAACCGACGGGCCGGTTCCGATGAAACTTGGTGAACAGGTGCCATACGGGCTCAGGGTGCGCGCGTTTGAGTTTCGTTGCTAAGGACCCCACAACCAAGGCGAATCCCACGTCGCCTACCGGCTTGTTGGGTTATGACTTATTGATAATTGCATGTTATAGATAAGTCATCGAGTGAATACTATAGCTGCAACAAATATAATACTATGCGTCTCAATCTGCACTTTATACCATATACAATACAATATGTGTATATAAGGCAAAACAGATTATAACAAATATATATATTTGTATAGAGTTATACTACGATACTGTTACTGAAATTCAAGTAGGCACCAACAACATAGGTTTGATAGAATAACATATTGCAATGTATGACGACGTTACACAGGTAAACCTACAATATTGGGTTATGACTTATTAAACCATACACTATATAAAGCATGAAAGCATTAAAAACATATAAGTATTAAGTTATATTAAAATAAGTTGATCCTCAAAAACATGTATGGTAAAAACAACATAGTTCTAATACAATAACTAATTGCAAAGCAAGGAGGACTAAACACATGTGTACCAACAATTTTTGGGTGATAATAAACTACTTAATGTACACTATTCCGCAATAGACAATCTTAAACTGAAATGTTATCATCATGCAATTTATCGAACAAAGTCATTCTATTTAGGTCAATGGGAAGTAAATCGGATCAGCTTGCCAGGCGGACAATTTTGCCCAAGGAATTTCAGATGAATATATAAGACTGAAGTTGTCTCCCATTGGAATAATGATTTTGATGTACAGGCTGGTCTGCATCTACACTGTTCATAAACGATAACTTGAACCTTTTGAATCATACAACAGCTTCAAGTTCACATACCCGTGTGTTTCCAGGCTTTCTAGCCAAGTGCCTCACACATTAGTCTTTCCAAGCAACTAACTGCTTTTCAATATAGACTGTTAGCCCATTGAATGATGCTTGTCGCATTGACTTTTGCCAAACGACAGAAAGAATGTTAGCCGAGTTTAGGTTCGAACTCACAGCCCCTGGGTTGACAGCCCGTGTCACATAGAAAAATGTTGAAATTCAACGAAGGAACATCATTTATGGGCTGGGTGATTTTCGTAAGACGTCGCTATTTATTTACGGTATTCGGTTTATGGTATTCGGTTATTTCCGTCAAAGGTCGTAATAGAATGGTCTTGTCATTCGTGATTCATTTCCCTACAATGGGCTTATAGTCTATATTGAAAATCAGTCAGTTACTTGGAAAGACTAACGTGTGAGGCACTTGGTTATAAAGCCTGGAAACACAAGGATATGTGAACTTGAAGCTGTGGTATGATTGAACAGTTGTGTAAATAGCGTTAAACTATAAATAATCATTATATTGAAACTATTATACACATACGTTTTTAAAAAGAGATGATCCTCACGTCTATGTGAAAAGGTTCAAGTTAGCGTTTGTGAACAGTGTAGATGCAGACCAGCCTATGCATCCCCTATATTCAAGATCAACAGTGTTCACATATTACATACACAAGGTTGTGAGAAGCTTTTTGCCATCTTAGTGTATATTTTAATAAAACTAAGCAGATGTACAGGACGATCTGAACATACACTGTTCAGTAATGCCAACTTGTACCTTTTTTTCTCGTACGGGCTCATTTATGTTACCAGCGACTGCAAAGTATGACTGTACAACATCGTAACAATTACAGCCGAGCCCCGGTAGCGACGCGGGCTGTCAATCCATGGGTTGTGAGTTCGAATCCCAGCTCGGCCAACATTCTTTCCGACGTTTGACAAAAGTCATTCGCCTTTCACCAATTGTCTGTTTAACAGTATATGTGGAAAAGTAGCCAGTTGCTTGGAAAGTATGTTGTGTGGTGCACTTGTGTGGAAAAAAACAGGAAACGCATGAGTAGGTGAACTGGTCGCCGTAATTTGACTGAAAAATTGTTGAAAACGGCGTTAAATAGAAACTTTATAGCATGAGATATCGTAAAATCTTCCAACTTCGTTTGCATTCTAAGATCGTGACGTCATCATTTTCGCGCTGATATCGCGTGACTTTGTCCTTGCAGCCGATTTGGAACTGTAAAATCGTTTCCCAATGGCCAAACTATTTGCTGACATATTGTAACAATTAAATGCATCTTAAACAATTTTCTTTTTTGTTGTCATGTGAAGAATGGCCAAAATACTCTCTTTGTTTTATATACAAAAATTAAAGAACAGTTTTAAAACCCTCAAAAGAAGAAAAATCAGACAGGAAAAAATTTAGTGCGAGAAGGGTCCTTTGTTAATTTTAAAATGGCGGCCAGGGTCATGTGATTTGTTTGACTGAATTAGGTTGCAATTTTACATTCCCTTTCACAAAGGGAAAGGTGCTTATGCATAGAGATGTAAAATTATTAGAAATAGTTAACTATTGTCCCATTAAAGATATGGACATTTTGAAATCTGTATTGATCTTTGTGATGATATAAATATAACTTTCCTATTGGGTCCCAAATACCGATGCAGACCCTTCAGGTTAACACAGAGAAATAAAAAATACGAAAGTAAAATGAACATAACGAAAATTTAAAGTTGAGTTATTAAAAAAAAAAAATACATATTTAAATCAAGGATTATTTCAAATTAATTTGTTTGAAATATATAAAATGTTCAACTGCTCTGTTTTTAAGTTTTCAATATGTCACGATAATGTTTTGTATGTTGCATATTTTGAAATTGAAAAGTTCCAAAATAATGACGTTTCGAAAATATGATAACAATTTAGGCTTCGGACTAGTTGTACACATGTGTATTCAATATTTGTGTACTGAATTATTAGTTTTCAAAGGATTGTTTGTTCGAAACTTGGAGGAAATAAATAAATCTCTCAGGTAAGACACGAAATTTCGTATCATGCATTAAGCCTTCTGCATGTTAAGTCTCTGCATGATTACACTCACGTAGGCTACTTCGAATGCTCGAGGATACGTATCTTACCTTGAACTCTATTGATTAATTACCCTGAGCTTAGTCTGTACAAATCAAATTAACCCTTTCCAAAAAATATATACAGGAGACAAATTTGAAAAATATATATGGAAATTCTCTGTAAACGAAAATATATTTTTAATATATTAAAAGAATGATGTTGAAATAGGGAAAGTGCTCATTATGCGCAAGTTCTCATTTAGCTGCATTGATTCAAAAGCTTTGTCAGCCACAGATGCTTACCATGATATGACATTTCATAGTATTAACAGGGACGTAGATATTTACGTTCCTAGTATTAACATTGACTTTGACAAACAGTGAACATTACATCTGGAAAACTGGAGGAATCAATACAGAGTTAAAAATCGTCATGGAAAAGGGAGATGTTGATAATCTTTAGCAATTTCGAATTTCCTCACAATGTGTACCCACATAACACACATCTGAAACAAGCGATATTTAAATTAAAGTAAAGTTACTGTATAGTGTTTAAAGAATTGTTGCAAAAGAAGAAATTGTTCATTATGAGCAATTTCTTCTTTTTTCCCGCAATGTTTTCAAAAGTCGTCAGCTGCAGATGCATCACGATTCGCCTGAAATTGGTTAAAATGGTAAAGTTACGTGCTGCAGTAGCTACTAAGTCAATACAATTTTTTTCCCCGGTATCTTTGGATTAAAGGGCCTTTGATGAAATCGCATTAAAACCAGACCTGAAATTCGCTGCAGTAGCAAACGCTCGTCAAGCGAAGTCTAATAAAATGCTAGATATAAACTATCTATAAAAATCAAAATCATATTTAGAGACAAAATATAAATGTTTGTAATTATTAAAGGGGTGACGTATCTTAGTTGTGAGAACTTGTGGCCAGTCCCGTTCGCCTATAACATGTATCTTTGTAAATTTGAATGTTATTCTGAATGTATATTTTGTGGGCAAGAAAATATGTTTAAAGTAAGCGAAGTTTTTTGGTCTTATTTCAATAAGATGATGATTAATCATTTTAGGATTAGAACTCAACATGTTTGACACATACCAACCGTGTAAACATCTGGAATCATTGTTTGGTCATTAAAGTTCGCAAAGGTCATTCGCTTTCAACAGTTTTTCAGGTATACCACGTAGTGTTCTTGGTAAATTACCAGTTCTGATGGTAAGCTTATCCTGACACTAGTTCATCAGTCGTTTTGCTATCCCCATGATCCTTAGCGCCAAGACGTGAAGCCACAATTTCAATTTTAAAGTCTTTGGTATGACCTAACCGGAATCGCACCCGGGTCTCCTGCTCCCGAGGACTACGCT
The DNA here is from genome assembly GCA_031761405.1 of Serripes groenlandicus. Taxonomy (NCBI): domain Eukaryota; kingdom Metazoa; phylum Mollusca; class Bivalvia; order Cardiida; family Cardiidae; genus Serripes; species Serripes groenlandicus. Next base: position 12,219,723 of record JASEVX010000015.1, read on the forward strand.
ATAACCATTTGGCACTACATCATCGAGGCGGTCTCAGGTGATTTAAGTATTCTTGTATGGCTATATGGTAAACAGGGAATGTCCTGATTAGACTGTGTGGAACTGATGACCGCTGGTTGCAGGCTGATACAAATGACCGCCGGTCGCAGGCTGATACTGATGATCGCTCGTCGCAGGCTGATACTTATGACTGCTGGTCGCAGGCCGATACAGATGGCCGCTGGTCGCATATGATATTGATGACCGCTGGTCGCAGGTTGATACAGATGACCGCATATGATACTTATGACCGCTGGTCGCAGGCTGATACTTATGACCACTTGTCGCAGGTTGAAACAGATGACATCTGGTCGCAGGCTTAAACAGATGACTTCGTCTCAGGCTGATACTGATGACCGCTGGTCGCAGGCTGATACAGATGTGGCGTAGTTCTAATCTATTATGTAAGTCTCAAATTTTACAAAAACAGACTGCCGCAGAGGCGTCAGAAAACGTCTGTTTGATTGGAAAGGGCTTAATGTCTTCAGAGCAATTCCTATTCAATGTTCAATTATTGGTCACATACTTAAATAATCTACTGTCGACCCATTGGCTACATTTCCATTACATGCCCTCTTGGTGGCACTCCATGTCCAGTAGGTTGCGAACTGAATGAGTTGGTTATGCAGGATATTTTACGCCGTAGACTATTCTGCAATGTTGCCCGGAATTTCTTATTCCAAATAGCATAGATAAAGAAATTTGCAGTGAATGATAGAAACATTAATATTTGAAATATGCGAGCACATATAACTATCGTTTTAATGTTAGACAAATCTGAAATATCGAAAGCCATCTTTGTAAAATAAGTGAGTTCAAACAACCCAAGGGGAACTTCCTGTATCAAGAAAGCAACGGCAATCGCTATGACTATTTTTGAAACTTGTCTTTTTTCATGTCCACGACTTATTACACTTGTTTCATTGACGTACAATTGGCGCACTAACAATACCGTGGTGGTAGTTAATAATACACACGGAATAATGTGTTGTAATACGGCTGTTGCGAGCGTGTGTACACAAGTTTCATAACACGGCGTCTCTATCCTAAAACCACATTCACCGTTATTCACTTTAGCCTTTACCAAAAAAAACACTATGAAGGATCAAGGCAGAAAGTACAATAACAGCACATACAATAATATTGTTTCGTTTTGTAAAAAGTAACTTTTTCTTAATCGGATATTTCACAGAAATATATCTCTGGATGCCCAAGTACGTCGTTAACCAGAATGAAATGAATTGAAAAACCAGTGTCAAATACCAAGAAATCCAGTATGATATACAAAGGGTTTTGCTAATAGTTGATGTTATAAATGTTGTATCCGTTGTATTGAATGTGTTATTTCGTGTAGGTAGAACATCTTTATAAACAGCAATACTTGTTGGTAGAATCACCAGACCGGCAAATGAATCGGATACCGCGATGAAAATAAGTAACAAGGTTGTATTGTTTCTAAGTCCTTTCTGACTGAACACATACATATGTAGATCACAAAACCATTTAAAGTGAGCGTCGTTACCACTAGTATAGGAAGCACATACACACATATCAGTCGATCAACGTCGAATCCAGAAAACAATATATCCTTATTGTCGGTATCATTTAAATCACCCATTGTTTATTTATTTTGTTAAAAAGACCGCATAATTTCCCCATAATAGGTCTGTGTCCTTTCTGTCCGGTACTGACACATTTTTTGACGTATCAGCATTGTAATTGGACGAGGACACCCGCATGAAAAATCAATATTATAAATAATCGTCGATACCATTCACAGACATCTGAGACGTGCCTGACGACTTAAAGGTATTATTGTTTGTTTGTATGGTCTTTTACGTCGCTTTCAACATTTACTTCATTTATATCAAGGCGTTTTTGGGGTAAATTATCTGTACAATTCGTCCATTTATACTGACACCAGAGAGTCAGTCATAAATATCCTCACACTCGAGAGCGCCAAAAATAGCTTACAATTCCTATTTATCAACAGTTTAAAATATTTGGTATGATCCGACCGGAGATCGAACTCGCAACCTCCCGCACTCGAGAATGAAGATTTACCACTAGACCAACGAGGCTCTCGGGGGGGTCTTATTGACCTTTCATGACGGAATTACAATAAGGGATATAGAAAAGGTCTAAATTTAACCCTGAAATATGTCAAAGGTAATATACATTGATATAACTTTAATTGAGATAAAGATTACAATCTGGATCTATAATGCTTGCAACGAACATAACCGCATCTGTCGATACTGCGTGTATACACAGACTTACCCAAGTTCTCATTGAACACGCATGCAGCAATACCACCAAACTGTTAGATACCACTCATGTGTTGCTGATTCACTACCAAACTGTCAGATACCACTCATGTGAAGCCAATTCAGGACCAAGCTGTAGATGCCACTCATGTGAAGCTGATTCACGAAGAAACTGTCCGATACCACTCATGCGTAGCTGATTAATAACCAAACTGTCAGATACCACTCATGTGAAGCTGATTCACGACGAAACTGTCCGATACCACTCATGTGTAGCTGATTCACGACGAAACTGTCCGATACCACTCATGTCTTGCTGATTCACTACTAAACTGTCAGATACCATGATGTGTAGCTGATTCACGACGAAACTGTCAGAAACCACTCATATGTAGCTGATTCACTACCAAACTGTCAGATAGCATGATGTGTAGCTGATTCACGACCAAACTGTCCGATACCACCGATGTGTAGCTGATTCACCACCAAACTGTCAGATAGCAGTCATATGTAGCTGATTCACGACCAAACTGTCAGAAACCACTCATATGTAGCTGATTCACTACACAACTGTCAAATACATCTCATGTGTAGCTGATTCACTACACAACTGTCAAATACATCTCATGTGTAGCTGATTCACTACACAACTGTCAAATACATCTCATGTGTAGCTGATTCACTACCAATTCAATGTTAACTGTTTCAGCTATAGGGATGCCATGCCATTGACCGTGGGAAAATTAAATCCTGAAGGTCAAAAGTGATGTTATTTTTCCCACGATCTGAGGAGCAAACTACAATGCCTCGTGACGCTACTGCCACCTAGTTACCCTTTTAATTATATACTGATTATAAAGAATAATGACAGGCAAAATACAAATTATACAAACTTAATTGTTTTCAATCAAGAAATATCACATTTTAAACAATGGAGCTTAATCAGGCGTGAAATGTCAGCCTTAATTTAACAAAATGGGGAGAGAAGCATGAATAAGTTACGATGCACTCACTTGAAAAATCTTGTAAACAAGTTGGTTATGCTTTATGCTGAAGATGACGCTTTCAAAAACGCAACCACAATCGAACCGTATGTATATATAATAATATTGATAAGTATTACTATTGTTATCATAACATGTCATGTTTCCTGGAACAAGTTATAACAACAAGTGGTAACATATTATACAACACAGGCTGTCAGTCTAACACGGTACGTATGACAATGTTGTGTATTTTAATGAGTTTGATATTTAATGTCATGATTATTTGACTCGGCAGGTTGGGGCTTGATACGGATCTTAGAATAATAATTCTTTAGGAAGATATTTATCAAAGTACTGAAAGTCGGGTTCACGTGAAAACGCCAAAGATGAAATCAATTCAAATATGTTGCAAGTACAAGGAAAACATGGATAAGAGTATGTGAAGGGTAAAGAAAAATGAAAAGGGTCAATATTATGTTATTTTGTTTCGTTTACATGCTTAATGTATACACAACAAACAGAAACTGTTTTTAATTAAAAGAAATGTATATTGAATTTGTCTGGGGTTAAAAACATAATTTCCTTTGTGTTTGAGTGCCTGCATACATATAACAGTACATGAAAATGTCCTTCAACAGTAGATCAACTATGTATGTAAACTATCCCTTGAAAATTTACTTTAGTAAAACAGGAGTTGTGTCCCTTGTATTTTGTAATTGGTAATAAAGAACCAAGCGTGGACTCTCCAGAACTGAAGAGTTATTTTGATACGTTTAACGCCATAAACAATAATAGATGAAGCTTATATTCCTTTGTAAACAAACACAATATTGGATAGTTTTCTGCGGGATATTTATTCATCCAAGAGTTAAAGCGAAGACAATGCTTGACCTCCGATCCTTCCGCCAAAATACTGAGCATGATAACATGTATGTGACTCGTGTGTCCCCGGCCATCTCACGGAAGTAACCGAATTTCTTCAAAATTATCTACTGATTCAAAACTATAAATATTTGTGTTTCAAAAAGGCATGTTCTCAACATTTACTGCGTTATTACAAAGTTATTCATACATGACATTTGCCTATTTTAAGTTTTCAATAATAATTGGTGAACTAAATTAAAATGCGCCCACTTCGTTTTTGGCGACTGTACTGTCAACATCCGCTATAATCGTTTCGATTGCAAAAGTCTGGTTGAATTGCTTTGAACTAGACTTAAACTCGCTTGTAATCATTCATGCATCTTCAATATTGGCTATAAAGGAACATTCTATCTATCACACATGGAAAAGTGCCACCACTTAAGATTTCATTCGAGACAGTGGAACAAAAAGTGCAAGTGTTAAGAGCCAAAAACAAACTAAAGGATCATTCCGGCTACAAAAAAGTGTATCTGTTTGGCAGTAAGTCACACACGGAACGTATTTTGGAATTGAACGCTAAGACGCTACTTTCAGAAATCCCCAATGGAAGGCAGTACAGGGTAACGGCGAACGGACGTATCGTCAAGAAAGATAACTCTGTCCATAACAGAAACGGATCATCGATGAACGATCATGAATTGGAAGGACCCCGGCTAACAGAGGATAACTTATCTATATCTCACATAAATGTAGGTGGATGGACAAAAAGTAACAACATACTCAGAATTAAACTGTGTGAATACATTAATACGGATATAATATGTGTTAGTGAAACGCACTTAAAAAAAGATCAAACTATATATATCTATTGATGGCTATAGGTTCTATGGACACAATCGACAAGGTATACATATTAATGCACCCAAGGGTTCCGGTGGTGTAGCTATTTTTATTAAAGCACACATTTTTGATCAATTTAATGTTACTGTTATTGATAAAACTGTTGACGGTATTATTGGTATACAATTGGTTTCCAAGGAAACGGATCACAAAATGACAGTTTTTTTGTGTATATATGTCGCCCGAAAATTCCCCGTGGGGTAGAAACTCTACAAACTTTGTTGCACACCTCCTTGGTCAAATGTATCTGTTAGAAGACAGTGATGCGGTATTTATTTGTGGCGATCTTAATTCTAGAGTTGGCGGTTGTTCCGACTTAATTAATGAGATTGATAACATACCACAGAGAATTATAATTGATACCACCGTCAATTAGCACGGTCGTACTTTTATTGAATTTTTGAATGACTCGACAATGTGCATGCTTAACGGCCGCTTTTGTCGTGACAGGGACAACTATACCTCTGTAACAACAAAGTGCAAATCAGTGGTCGATTACATTTGTGTACCGCATGACTGTTTTGATAACTGTTGTAATTTTGAAGTAATTTCTCCAGAGACAATAATTGATGAAATGCAGTTACATTGTTTGCTAAGAGAAAGATGTAAAGTACCAGACCACTCATTTTTGAAGGTCACGTATAATTACACGGCTAGTTGCAGTCGGCCAATTCCAGATTTTACAGACAGCAATCACGCATCCCATATAGTACGACGCGGTACAAACTGAATAGAATACCTGATACTTTTCTAAACACTGATTCATCAAGACTTGCTTTACTCAATTTAATTCATAATATTGAATGTTGTAGAGAAAATCAAAACAGTATTGACAATATGTATGATGATTTTTGTAACAATGTTATATCAGATATGAATAAATTCATCCCTTATGTAGATTGTTATAGAAAGACAAGAAAAAGATACAAATACTATAAACCTTACTGGAATGAGCATTATGGAAAAATGTCCGAAGTAAAGAAAAAGAATATGTTAAGTTTCATGGTAATAACGAGCGCAGCTCGTTCTTAGGTATTACCTTTATTATAGGAAATTTCCTATAATCAGTATGGAAAAAATTTGGGTGCAAAATTTTACTATGGCCCTGCTCGTGAAATTCCAAGTAAAATTACATAGAACAAAGCAGGGAACCATGACCGACAATTATCCACATCCGGTGACGTCATATTCAGCCGGTACCCGAGATAACTAGAACAACTGTGCTGTTTACATTAAAGGCTGACAACCATAACGTAATCGGCTGCGAGTTTCTTTGCGTCAGGTCAGAATTTTTATCGCTCTCGTTTCCCATTGAATATCATAAATTTTATTTTGGCGTTGGTATACAATCAAGCTGTAGTGTGAATCTGAGAATCAGCGATGGTTTGTATTCATTGACCTTTTTTCTGTCGATGGACTATTTTGGTTTCACTGTCTGACTAAGATGCTCTTAAGGGTAAATTTGTTTCACCCTCAATGCTACGCAGACTTCGCTGAAGTCGTATGTCCTTCTGACAAAAACTCCTTCGGACTGTCAAAGATCAATGCAATAATTGGCTGAACATAGCGGTTACACGAAACACCCTGTGACCCAAATCAGAGACATGTATATTTATGTCTCTACCCAAGTACACCAACACAGAGTTGAATCACAGGGACGTGCTCCTGTATGTCTAAATGTATGCATAGGGTAATATTCTGTTCTTGATCACACAGGAGCACCTGGTTAAAATTTCGGAATCGCTACCGCCATTATACCCCATTCAGAATTCATGCGACCACTAAAACCGCACATTTAGAAGAAGAAAAAGTAAATCTATTTTTAGAAGTGTTCTTGGAAGTCCTCAAGTGCAGATTGTTGACACAATTTATGACGCAATATCTTACGTTTCTGCTGCATGACATCCACTCCAATTATTTAGTGGTGAAACACATTGCAATGTGGACGGAATATTTCTGAATAATGACTATTTAGTTAAAACTAACATCTTTTCAGACTAAGCGAACCCAAGATGAAACGTCCCCAGTGAATTCAAGAGCCGAAACGGATTTATATGGGCGTGACATTTCCTGTGTGCTCTTAACAAAATTAAAAAAACCTGTTTTTACAAGTAAAAAAGGATGTGCGAATTATCGAAATTGAATCTTAACAAGGCACATTGCAGGTCAGGATCACTGCGATGCTCTAAAGGAACCCACCCTGCGGCAAAACATGATTCATGTAAGTAACATTGCACATTGTCACTAATTTGACCTTTTATCATATATATGGCCGAGCTCCGGTAGCGAAGCGGGCTGTCAATCAAAGGGTTGTGAGTTTGAATCCCAGCTCGACCAACATTAATTCTGACGTTTGACAAAAGTCATTGTGACCTGCGTCATTCGTCTTTCACCAATGGTCTGTTTAACAGTCTAAGTGGAAAAGCAGCCTGTTGTGCGGTGTACTGGAGTTGGAAAACCAGAAAATGCATGAGTAAGTGAACTGGTCTCCGTGATATGACTGAAAACTTGTTGAAAACGGCCTTAATGGCTCCTTTTTTCCGAACATAAGTGGGGAGTTGGCCCCTTTCAAAAAAAAATCATAAATATTGGCCTAACACAATCATGTCATATGCGGTGCATAGAAAATCCCCCAAATATTTACTGAATTCGAAGCAGTGAAGACTGGGATTTTCTGCACAAATGGCGTAAGAACTGGTTGTATCTCAAGGACATGGAGTGTGATTAAAATAAGATTTAAGCTAAAATAGATAAGTTTATAGTAATTGGTTTAAATGAATAATCCAGATAAGGCTGCACAGAGGTACAACCTGATCTAAATCAAAACTTGAACATTATTCTCAGAGCCCAAAGCTTGGCTTTCTGACATAACTAATATACATGTTTATTCTCATAGATCTGTTTTTAGCTCACCTGAGCTTTGCTCAAGGTGAGTTATTGTGATCGCCTTTTGTCCGGCGTCCGTCGTCCGTCGTGCGTCAACTTCTTCTCCTCAGTAACCAGTGGGTCAATTTGGATGAAACTTCACAGAAAGCATCCTCTCATTGACCTCACCAGAATTCCTTCAAATTTTTGGGATCCATGCAAAATTCTGGTTTCCATGGCAACGAAACCGAAAACACTTCAAAATTCTTCTTCTCCCAAATTGGTTGGCAGATTTTCAAATAATTTTGTAGAAATGTTCCTTGGATGACCCTCTATCAGATTCCTTCAAGCCGTGTTGATTGGTCGAAAAACATGGCCGCCAGGGGGGGGGGGGGGGGGGCGGGGCTATTTTGCCTTATATCAGTGCCCCAGATAATTATTTCAACTTGGGAGTAGTTTACCCCCAGTTTTTAGAGCTTGGGGGTAAATGACCAAAATTTGAAAATTTATAGGGTAGTGACAGGCCTAAAAAAAAAATAGGTTTGTTTCTGGTAACCCGACCGACCGTCCATTTTTACCGCCGACCGAAACTTTTTTACGGACCAAAAAAACAACGCAATAAAAAGCTGACCGGGTTCGGGCGATCCGCGATTTACACCGTACCGGAAGCCGTGAATTCGTATTGTTGATAACAACAAAATGTCTGCGCCCTTCTCGCCAGCATTATCAACGCTGTTATTCCAAAAAACAACATGCCTGCACAAATATTTTCGCCGTCCGCCATTTTGAAAATCGGGACGACTCGCAAGAATATATCAAGTATACATCACTTGGAAAATCTCGATCATTATCAAACAAAGAAAACCATCCTACGTACAAATTAACCGTAACCGATACGTGGGATCATTTAAATTCCTCTTTCGAGGCGAATTTCCAAACATGCCTGCACAAATATTATCGTTGTCCGCCATTTTGAAATTCGGGAAAATCGCAAGAATAAATCCCAAGTAAATCAAGCATACATCGCTTCGAAAATCTCAATCATTGTAAATCAAACAAAGAAAACTATCCTACGTACAAATTCACCGTAACTGATACGTGGGATAATTTAAATTCCTCTTACGAGGCGATTTTCCAAACATGTCTTCAAAAATATTTCCGCATTCCGCCATTATGAAAATAGGGAATCACATGTACGATTAAAATCTTAGTTATTTTTAGTAGTATCCATATTTATTCACCAATCAAGTTTGAAAGAAATTATGAAACCTATTCTGATTGGATGACGGCAATTATGGATGTGCCTTGATGGTGGGAATTCCCCACAAATTGAGGTGCGTAGTCACCTTTGAAAACGAGTAGACTGGTATACTGTTCCATTATCGAAGAATTACTGCGCATTTTGGGTAAAATAGTTACATTGTTGCAAACCGTTTAGCGGATGTTTATATCAAAATGAAAGTAGGTAATTTCAGCATTGACACATTTTAGTTTACGCTGTTTTATTTGATCTTATGCGTATTTATCAAAGTACTTGCGTTTTAAGTACGCTTATAAAATAAATCTCTTGCGTATCTTAACATATTTGTAGCGTCAATGACGCAGATACGCATCTTATCTGGGGCACTGTTATATGGCTATAGTGAAAACTTAAAAAATCTTCTCCTCCGAAAGTGTAAGGCCGATTTTCAAATAATTTTGTAGAAATGTTCCTTGGGTGACCCTCTATCAGATTTCTTCAAGCCATGTTGATTGGTCGAAAAACATGGCCGCCAGGGGGGGCGGGGCTATTTTGCCTTATATGGCTATAGTGCAAACTTAAAAAATCTTCTTCTCCAAAAGTGTCGGCCCGATTTTCAAATAATTTTGTAGAAATGTTCCTTGGATGACCCACTTTCAGATTCCTTCAAGCCATGTTGATTGGTCAAAAAACATGGCCGCCAGTAGGCAGGGCTATTTTGCATTATATGGCTATAGTGAAAACTTAAAAAATCTTCTCCTCCAAAAGTATCTGGCCGACTTTCAAATAATTTTGTAGAAATGTTCCTAGGGTGACCCTCTATCAGATTCCTTCAAGCCAAGTTGATTGGTCGGAAACTGGCTGCCAGGGGGCGAGGCTTATATAGCTAAAGTGAAAAAAAAAAAAAAAATCAGGTGAGCGATTCAAGGGCCATCATGGCCCTCTTGTTTAATTAATTTATCATCTTATTTTATTAAAAGTCATTCTTATTTGCAGTTATTGTCATGTATTAAAACAGCAGTCAATGATTATTGATATTAGCATCAAGTTTTATTTTAAAACACAGAATGGATACAGGATTAAGAACATCCCATATAATCATGGAATAACAGTTCTTATGGCGATTACTGGAGAGGAAATTCATATCTATATAGGCAGGCAGTTAGTGATATACCCTTTGGTCATTGGTACCTGTCAATACAATGAAAAATGCATGCATCTTTGACTGTGGGGTAATATTCTTTCCTGCATACACATCAAAACAGTAAATGGATTGAGATCAACCTGTACAATCATGGAATCACAGCTGTTATGTCGAAAATGGGAGAGGAAGTTCATATATAATAGGCAGTTAGTGATATACCCTTTGGTCATTCGTGCCTGTCAAAACAATGAAAATTGCATGCATCTTTAACTGTGGGATAATATAACTTCCTGCATCAACATTAAACAAGGGAATAGATTGAGAGCAACGCATACAATGATGGAATTACAGCTGTTTTGAGGATGACTGGAGAAGAAATTCAGCTGATTACATATAATACTAATGGATTAATACAAGGTAATGTTTATGAACAGATAAGTATATATCAAATTCAAATAAGGTCCTGTTCTTTGATTGCACAGTTTGTGTTTTTCATGATCACAGTTTGTCTGATGTCCTTCGTTCACACGCCATCATCAATTGCCTTGTGAACACTACAGGCAACATTTTACAACATCCAATATGAATGCAAGTTTAGCAGTAGTTCATCTCCAACAAATCTTGGCCCTGTGAGGTGAAAATTTAGGTCACAATGTCAATTTGATGGAAAATATATATTGTAAACACTCTGGAGGCCTTATTTAACTTGGTCATATGAGGTCAAAAACTGGGTCATAAGTTCAAATTGAAGGAAAATCTTGTTAACACTGGAGGCTGCATATTTATCTTTAGCATGTTGGAATTTTGTAAGAATTATGGTCTTGATGTCATTTTGGAGAAAGGCTAAGTTCAATTTTTGGGTCATATCCGGTCATAAACTAGGTCACTTCACCAATCTGAAGGAAAATCTTGTTTACAGTCTAGAAACCACACTTTTACTTCAGCAGCTTGAAACTGTGTCAGAATGTTTGTCTTGACAATACATAGGCCTAGTAAAAAAAAAGGTCATGGTGGGTCAAAAATTAGGTCACAAGAGCAAATTGAAGGAACATTTTGTAAACAATCAGACATTTTTAATGCTGCATTTTTAATTTTAGCATGTTGACATTTTGTCATAATTGGTGTTATGGTCAAATCTAGGCTAAATTCAATTGAAGATCATGTTGGATAAAAAAGAAAACAAGGTCACTAGGAAACATTTGAGAACAATCGTGTAAACACTCTTGACCTCAATGTTTGCTTCAGTATTTTGAAACTTTGTCAGAATGTTTGTCCTGAGGATAGCTAGGCCAAGTTCAAATATGTGTCATTTCGGATCAAACATAAGGTTATTAGACCATATTTAAGGAAAATGTTGTTAACACTCTGAAAGCTTTTCATTTAATGTTAACATGTTGAAACTTTGACAGATGGTTGTTTTGAACATTGCTATAAACCTGTCTGAAACTATGTCACAAGGCCAAATTGAAGGATATCTTGTTAAGACTATTAATATGTTTGACTTTACTGTATTATATATGTGATTGCTTATGTGATGAAGTGAATGTTTAAATATTTGATGATTTGACTTTGCACCAAAAGATAAAGTAGGGATAGTGTACAATAACGGTCCCAGTTCCGACAGCTTGTAACATATTCCTTAATCATGGTAGTCATATACCTACAGCTTAGACCCATTATAGGCGCTGTGCTCGTGACGAGGCTTTGCCTTTTTCATATTAGGTATACTAGACACTTACTTAGGTCTGAATATAAGACAGCCCAGAACATGTTTGACAAGAGCTTAAGAAGGGCTGAGAGAGAATATAACAGGTCTTTGTCAATTGATATTGAATCATCATGTACCAATAACCCCCAACAATTTTGGAATCAGATTGAACAGCTAGGTCCAAAGAAAAAACAATGTGTACCCATGGAAGTGTATGATGAAAACAATATTTTGATATCTGATGAAAATATGGTTTTTAACAAATGGGCCTGCGAGTTTGAGAATTTATATAATCCTTCATTTTGTGACAATGATTTTGATGATACTTTTTACAACACGGTGTTAAATGAAAAGGCGTTTTTAGAAGACAAAAGGTTAGATCCGCCTTTTGAAGAAAACGTTGATTTGAATACAAAGCAGGAAGTTGAAAAGGTGGTATATTCAGCAAAAAAGGGTAAAAGTGTGGGCCCAGATCAGATACCGTATGAAGTTCTTAAATCTCCAATTATAATTGATGTACTCCATGCAATGTTTAATATGTGTTTTGATACAGGTATTTTACCGAGTCTATGGCGGAAAGCAATTATCTCACCCATTCCAAAAGACGCTAAGAACGACAAACGCATACCTCTTAACTATAGGGGAATTAGCCTAATATCTGTCGTAGGTAAATTGTACTCAGCTTTGTTGAACAACAGACTGATTCAATACCTCGATGAAAATAACTTGATAGCGGACGAACAAAATGGTTTTAGACAAAATCGATCATGTGAGGATCACGTGTTTTCATTATCTTCTGTGGTTAAACACCGATTGTTGCAGAAGACACTTTTGGTACTTTTATCGATCTGCAAAAAGCATTTGATTCTGTGAATCGAGATATGTTATTGTACAAAATGATTTCAAATGACATTGACGGTAAATTCTACAATTCATTCAGAACTATATTGTCAAATACTTCATCATGCGTGAAAATTAACGGTTATCTCACTGATTGGTTCCCGACCATGTCCGGGATCAAACAGGGAGATTGTAGTTCGCCAACGAGTTTTGCCCTCTTTATAAATGACCTTATCGAAGGTATAAAATCACTAAACAAGGGAGTTAACGTCGAAGTAACAAATTTATGTTGTTTAGTGTATGCAGACGACATTTTATTATTGAGTGAAAATGAAAACGACATGCAAGACATGTTATATTTTGTATCGAAATGGTGTAAGCATGGCGTATTCGAATAAATAATACCAAGTCAAACGTTGTCCACTAAATAAATAAAGAAATAAAGGTAAAAATCGCAGCAATTTTGTATTTAGACTTGAAGATAATGTTGTCGACTACGTATCTGTATATAGGTATTTGGGTGTTCATATTCATGAACATTTAGACTTCTCCCACACCGTAGAAATGTTGGCAAAGTCTGGTAGAAGAGCTTTAGGTTCCATGATCTCAAACATTCATAATTATAAGGATATTGGGTATAAGACATTTACAAAATTGTACTACTCATGTGTTGTTCCAGTTTTAGACTACTGTTCTTCGGTTTATGGATATGTTAATTGTAACAAAGTGGATAATGTTCAAAATAGAGTCATACGCTATTTCTTAGGTGTTCATAGATTTGCACCAATACATGCTATTATTGGGGATATGGGTTGGACTGTTTCACAAGATAGAAGAAAAATCAATATGTTACGCTTATGGAATCGTATAATAAAACTAGATGACAACAGAATTACAAAATCCGTTTTTAAAACCGACTATGATACAAGAGGTAACACATGGTGCGCACAGATCAAATCCATTCTTGATTCTGTTAATATGACTGACTTTTATAGACGAAAAGTACATGTAGACATCAAAACTGTAGAAACGAAATTGTTAGATAAATTTGAGAATGATTGGAAAAAGAAAACACAGGATATGCCAAAACTAAGAACTTATGTTAAGTTTAAATGTATTTTTTCATGTGAAAACTACTTGTTATTTAGCATGACAAAGATGGAAAGGTCTCACTTGGCTCAATACAGAAGCGGTATTTTACCACTAAAAGTAGAGACTGGACGATACTCGGGTTTAACTGTAAATGAAAGATTATGTATAGTATGCAATAATAACTGTATTGAAGATGAAGAACATTTCATTTTAGTATGTCCAATATACAATGATGTAAGAAGGCCAATGATCTCTAAAGCATGCCTGAGAAACAATGAATTTACTAATCTATAGCTTTCAATTATACCATTAGCTTCTCCATTGTTAAATGCCTGCCTAGCAATTTGTTGATTTTATAGAAAGAAAGACAGACAGACAGACAGTCGAAAAGAAACAAAGAAAGACGTCAAGAGAAAAGAATGGGAGGACGAAAGAAAATGGAAGATAGAAACATGCTTTATAATATATTTATTATGTTCTATGTTAAAAGGCTCATTTTCAATCACACGATGGCATCTTCATACATTTGTCACGTGATGTTTCCATAATTACATTTTTTGTTCATTCCGATTTTCGAAACACAAATAAGACGGAGTTTGGTGCTATCAGGCATTACATAGGTCTCATTAAGAAAAATATGACAGTTGCCATTAAGGATTTTTATAATAATGACATACTACTAAAACCAATCAATATGTTTTTTCCAGGTAACGGAAATTACTGGATTGGACTTTATGATAAAGGTGAAAACGACCAGTTCTACTGGCTGACAGGTGAACAACTGGGCGTGGTGGCCGATTGGGGGGACACACCCACAGCAACCCACGCACGTGTACAAGAACCAACCAGAGGATTGTGTCTATGTGTACAGGACTGATCACTTGCATGATACGTGGTGTTCGCACCACGAGAGTTACGTTTGTGAACGAAATTAAAAAAAATCGAGAACCCAACTTTACTTTTTCCAAAAGTTTATAGAAGCGGCGGTCTGCGTAAACCAAACCGTCAAGTATTTTCGACCGTTGTAGATCCGGTGTAGATCGAGATCACACAGCGCATCTGTGCAATCTGATCTTGCTCTGTACTAATTAAGTTTTAGAAGGTTACATAATACTTCTGTAAAACAGTATTCATTTGGTTCCTTTAGCATGGCAGCGTTTTAACCCTTTCAACGCCAAAGGTAAATTAAGACTTTTACAAACAGTTAGGATTCAGGTGGGATAGCTTTTAACGAAAAATGAAGTGGTCCAATTTTCAAAATGGAATACTATCCCAGGTACCGTGTTTTTGAACACTCCAGTGGCCAAAATTAAATAAGTCTCAACGCGTGGGGAGATAAATCAACAGCGTTTAGATGAAATACTTTCTAATAAAAATAAAAAATCTCCCCGGTGAGATTGTTGAAATTTAGTCTTATGGCAAGAAAATCGGGACAAGAACTTGAGATTTGCGTCTACTGACCAAACGAAAAAAAGATAACCTTTGTTGATAACGTACTCAGTCCGATGTCACAGACGGCATTTCACGAATACTTTCACAAAATATCAATCACAAGCTGTGTCTGCTCTCAAGAATCCGAGTCCAGGTAGCTCAGTCGGTAGCGACGCGGGCTGTCAATCGAGATGTTTTGAGTTCGAAACTCAGTTCGGCCAATGTTCTTTTATCGACTTTTGACAAAAAGTTACTGTGACAAGCGTCATCCGTCTTCCACCAATGGGCTAACAGTTTATTAGGAAATACATATACTATTTCTAGTATCAACTATTTTGAATATGATACTTACACATGTAACATATTCATGAAACATTTATAGAGCCATCTACTTTAAAACGAACACATGGTATTTACATATGTACCATATACATGTACTATTTCTATCGCATCTATACATGTTCATGAAGTCCTCGAGTTCGAACCCGCTGTATTTTGAACTTCTGTGCACTTTTATAACAGTTGTTGAACGTATTGGTTTTGTTGTGTTTAATATTCCCGTTCTGTATTTGTAGACGTAGTTGTTGATTTTCTGGTGTGTACATATTTCTGTCCGGTGGGTAGGCCTTCATAACAATCAGTCTATTTACTTTTGTATTGTTTGGCTAGCATTGTCTGCGTCATTCCTGATGCATTTCGCTTGACTGCCATTTCTGTGCAAAAGGAATGGTTTATGTTGCAACTGTTTTGACTGTAGCTAGCAAGTTCTACTTTAAATAATTCAACTTCTTCTTAAAAATTCATCAGACTTACAGAGAGGTTTTGAAAGGTTTCGGCACCACCGCATTGTGTAAACATCGAAACGCTATTAGATGTTTCAGCTGTTTCGGTGCAGAATACAGAGGATGGAATTGAACAATATTGCAGTTTGTCCAACTTTTGTCTATGTCGCGTAAACTTTTGATTTCCTTGGTTAACTTTTAAACCATATCAAAGTAGACATATCATAGATTTATATATTGTGGAATTAACTAAACCAGATTTGAAGATAGCCCCATGCTGTGCATCCCCTTTCACAATATGAAAATCCGGTTAATTTGTTATGGAGATGTTCAGGAAAGAATATTCACGAGGATTGAAATACCGTTTTATGGAATGACAAAATGATAGTGCCTATTCGTCTCCTGAGATCAGTTGCAACCTGTTACCGAATCAAATAAAGACGAAAAAACAAACTCGCAACCGCACTGTAATTCATGTTACCAAGTTTTCCTTATAATTTGGAAACGTAGCATATATACAATAAAATGTTCCGCTTTTCATTTTCTCTAGTTTAAAGTAACGTTGAAATTATTTCGACAAATATCAATAAACATTAAAAGAAAAGTTGTTAGCCGCGGTGACGTCAACATCGAAAGGTCAGCATCTTGGAAAGGGTTTAAACATTTTAAACATAGGCATACGTTTGAACACATGTGTATACTCCTCCTAAATGTTTTTCTTTTTAGCTCACATGAGCTTTTCTAATCACTCACCGTCCCTCCATTTTCTCATACCAGTACCAACACAACATACTCTCCAAGCAACTGGCTGCTTTTTCACATAGACTGTTAGCCCATTGGTGAAAGACGAATGACGTTTGTCACAGTGACTTGTGTCAAACGTCGAAAAGAATGTTGGCCGAACTGGGGTTCGAACTCACAACCCCTGTTTTGACAACCTGTGTCGCTACCGACTGAGCTACCGGGGCTCGGCGAAATTATTTTAAAATTGGTCCATTTTTCTAAGAGGAAAAGTTAATTGTAAGAAAATGTGAATCGAAGGATGGTAAGTTAGTTAACACAAAGATCACCCGGCAACCTGTGTTCATGTGTGCTTAGAATGGTTGCTAGCCTGATTCCCCGACAGATGTTTTTTTTAATCAATCTATATGTTCTAAATATTCTTTGTAGAGTGTCCCCTGATACCAACTGGTGGCTGCGTTTATTTTACATTTAGTGTAGAAGGTCACCTCAAGATCATTTCTGTCAAATAATTTTGGAATCGCAGATAGATGTCATTTGAAGCTTTAAAGTCATTTTACCTCTTTACTGATGCCATCTGGCACCTAACTTTTTCAACAAATCAATATAGCTTAAACAAATTATGTACAGTTTCACTAAAGGATATTTTCTATTAAAGTGTCTCGAAATCAGACAAGAACTTTTGTAATTTTGCTCTTTTTCTGATGCCATGTGGCGGCCATGTTTTTCAATCAATTGAGAGGCTTGAATAAGGTTTGCAAAGGTTCACTCCCGGACTATTTCTGCAAAATTATTTTTGAATCAAACAAGTTGATTCAGAAAAGAATTTTATTAAATATTTGCATTTACCCCATTTCTGATGCCACAACACCTATAGTTATGTATGGAATTTATATATTTGAACAATTTTGAAAGATAACCCTAAAATAGGTTTGGTTGAAATAAGTTCAATGGATAAGATAAATAATGAGATGTAATTTGAAGATTACGTTGATTTCACCCCGTTTCTGTTGCCACCGGTATGTTGTGTCTTTCAACCATTCATTTTGCTTGAAAAAAATATGTAGATGGTGACTGAATGACTATCTACACATTTATCTTTAAACCAGACAAGCCCTTTCATTAGAATGGAATTAATAACAAATAATATTTTATCTCCTTTTCTGATGCTGTTTTTTGTAGAGAGTCACTTTAGGAACATCTCTATCAAATTATATTGGAATATGATAAGCCGATTCAGAAAAAGAATATTCATGATTGGCAATTTCCACCCTTTCTGATGACGCAGCAAAAGGATGAGCTCTTCATATAATTTAAATATTTGAACAATTTTGAAAGAGAGCCACAAAAGGATCATACCTGTGGAGATTGATTTAAATTGGACAAGTGATTTATGAGGAGATGTTGTTGAAAGGTAACAGTTAATGACGACGAACTGAGAGTGATTAGAACAGACTGAGAGTGATTAGAACGGCTCAGGTGATCTAACAACCATATGATAATGAGAGTACCTATTGCCGACCACACAGTCAACCACATTAACTCATGTTATGGTCAGGTAAACTAAACAAGACGCCCGAGATGGCCAGTATCGCTCCACTGCCATTAGGGAAATATCTCCAAACAGCGCTGCCCCCTGGTGGCCATATTTTTTGAAAATTGGCCAAATAGTTCGACAGCAGAAGATATTTTAATTTTTCACTCAAGCCATATAAGGCAAAATAGGCCCGCCTTCTGGCAGCTATATTTTTTGACCAATCAATATGGCTTGAAGGAATCTTATAGAGGGTTACACTAGGAACATTTCTAAAAAATATTTGGCATGACACTTTCAGAGGAGAATATTTTTCAAGTGTTCACTATAGCCATATAGTGCAAAATAGCCCCACCTCCCTGGCGGCCATAGTTTTTCGACCAATGAATATGGTTTAAAGACATTTCTACACAATTATTTGAAAATTGGCCTGACATTTTTGTATGAGAAGATTTTTTAAGTTTTCACTATAGCTATATAAGGCAAAATAGCCCCGCCCCCTGAGGGCCATGTTTTTCGACCAATCAACATGGCGTGAAGAAATATGATAGAAGTTCATCCAATGAACATTTCTACAAATAATTTGAAAATCGGCCAAACAGTTTGGGAATAGAATCTGTTCCTCTATAAATGAAAGTTTAATCATAGCATAGAAGTGAAATACGGTGTCAAAGGGAAATTCACCTTTTATCACCGTGCTTTCAAAAGTCGTCTGCTACAGAGGCATCAGAAAGCATATATTATATGTGGAAAAGGGATAAGAACTGCTAAATTTTAGATCAAACAAGGCATTTAAAGATCTGGCTTGTTATAGCAAATGGCCCAAATATAATACCTACAGCATGTTCACCAAGTTTGATGCAAATCAGATGAAAACTATTCGTCTTAGAATGCGGAGAAGGCCAACTTTGTATAATTCAATGTTAAATATCAAAAAGTGTTTTGAGATGTTGGCTGGTTCTGTAACTTATGCCTAGCAATTATGGCTATAATCATGTTCACCGATTTGGTGTACATCTAAAGGAAACTAGGAGAGTAGACGAGGCTAGTTTGGTAAATTAAAGAGTCATTATCTAAAATTGCCTTTGGTAATTTGACATTTTGTCAAGACATTATAGCAATCAAAGCACTGCAAGTGCTCACAGCAAGGGGCTAACTGCAGGTAACATTTGGACATGGATTTACCGATCCCAAAAGTCTAACTTGAACACTTTACACTAGCAATGTGTTAGTTAGCACTTTATATCCATATATTAAATGATAAAGGAGTAAAGCAAAACACTGTCAACACAGTATGATGCTCTATCGATATACTAAAAGTTGGCATACACATGCGCATCTGCTATCTGGATAGTTTCTGCTTAGCACACCTCCTGGTTTACAATGGATTTTAGTCGTGTCTTTTTTTAATGCAATTAACACATATACATTTCATATCAAAATCACAATAACCTAACAATGATAATTATATTGAGAGTCCAATTTTACTTTCAAAGCAGAAATAAAATCCTGTGTTATCTACATTTTCTTCAGCGTGCAATGACTGAAATATTGTTAAAAGCGACGTAAAACATCATACACACGATTTAATCATTTCTTAGTGTTTCACACCGCATAGGTGAATAGTTTTAAATGCATTGCTTTTGAA
Organism: Serripes groenlandicus; assembly: GCA_031761405.1. NCBI lineage: Eukaryota > Metazoa > Mollusca > Bivalvia > Cardiida > Cardiidae > Serripes > Serripes groenlandicus. Next base: position 12,239,804 of record JASEVX010000015.1, read on the forward strand.
TTCATTTTAAATCCCAACATTTTGAAAGAGTTTATTGCAGCGGTGGTAAATGACAATTGCACCACTGATATCGGCAATTTATAAGACAAAAAATATTATATTTTTCTTACAAAAAAATTATCTGCCTAGAGCGGGAATCGAACTCAAGTCTGCCGTTTCACGGCCAAACAGTCTAACCACTACGTTACGCGGCCACTTCGTTTGGTTTCATTTATAACATAATTATAAACCAATACACGAGTTAGCGAAATATTTAGTATGAAACGTTTTATCTTGATAAAAAACAAATGTCATTTAAATCATTTTTTTTATAACTGGGACTTGACTATCTTATTCCGTCTGCTGAGGTTGTTCAGGTTAATTTTGGTTGAACATTTGATGTATTTACCTAGGAATCTAAAATGAAATACTCTAGTACTTAGATTCCAGATTAACGTTTCCGCTGATAATACATTTTATTCGAAAGGATTTTTGGAAATTACGACGCCTAGGCTCACTTGCACATTTATCGTATATATGTTATATTTTTCATCTGTTTATTTTATTATCATTTAAATAATTTGAATGTTTGAGTATATATATTATCATTGGAACTCATTTACCTTAATTTGTTTTTGAGTCGGAATCGAAAAGTTACCTTTACTCCATTCGATTTACAATATTTAGGAATTACCAATGAACTTTACGCGCGATCAAGTATGTTGAAAGCGTAGAAATACATTTTTATTATTAATAATGTAATTCATATGTTTTAACATAAAAATTATTTCGAGTTATTCCTTTTGGGTTATTGATGTCGAATCAAATCAATTTTCGGCTTCATATGTCAACAAGTTACCGCATTTTGATTTTTAGACAGGAACTATTGGCAGTTCAAGATGACCAACATGGAAATTAGCTGGCAACAGTCATTTCATTTTTAACAAACTATTCCACAAATCATCCACTTTCATTGACATTATGTACAATCTGCAACCACCAATACATCTATATGAAGTCGAGATGGTGTTCTGAAACGGAGAGCTGATGTAGAAAGACAGATGTGAAGTAATTCCATGCCGATATCGTAAAACCTCTGTCTAGATTCCAGTCTCAAAATGATGCGTCGTTTCGAAAATTAGCTACTATAGCAATTGGCTCTAAAGAGCCCCTTGCTAAAAACCAATACATCATCAAGTATGGTAAGGGTGGAATGAAAAGAATATTGACTTAGAGATCAGACAAGGCTTATTTGAAAAATGTTGGATTTTTAAGGGCAAAAATCGAAGAGTGCCCTGTGTGATTGTGCTGGTTATAACAAGTTTGGTGAGGATCGAATAAAACTGTTTGGCTAAGTCACTAAGAAAGATGACAATGTCAGGACACCAGCCAGTCGACTGCCATAGGTTTCCCCATAATCCAGTCCTATGGGCGAATAACAAGGTTTGTTCTGAGTAACATCTTAACACTTTCCAACATATAGATATTTCTTTCAGATGCAAAATCTCTATAAATGAAGGAACAATTATGGAAAAGAAATGTAAATAATGTGCCAAAAGGACAGATTGCTCATTTTTGAACATAAATTGACACAAGGTTTTCAAAATCGTCTGCTGCAAAGGCATCATAAAGTGTCTATATGAGGAAAAGGGTAAATAATATGAATAAGAGCTCGGAATGTTTTCCAAAGAATTATTGATGGTAAAAGAGGTATATATATATTCTCTATGATATTTAATGAAGTTGTCTTCTGCAATAGTTTACAACAAGTAGGGTTTATTTTAGTAATCTTATTAATTTATTAATTAAGCATCATGTTATAAGAATGTGTGCATTCTATTCAATACATACAATGCTCTTATCAAATCCGAGATTAATTTTAGATTCACTGTCATTTTGTTTGACAAGAAGACAGTTTGAATCTCAGTTTGTTTCACATATTTTGTGTTTACTAAGAATATAAGATAATATTGCTGCAGTAACTGTAAGGATTATTGTGAGACCCCTGCTGTCTTTTAAAAAATAAAATACAATAAGACTGTCAGGTCCGTGAAGTTAGGTTGACGAGTGACGAATTGACGAGTGACGAACTGTGACATTTTTTAGGTCCGTGAAGTTAGGTTGACGAGTGACGAACTGTGACATTTTTTCTAAAAACTTTCTTTCTTTCTTTAAGATAATGTATCTGGACGTAGTGAATGCAAATTAGGCCCTATTTCATGTTTCATGGCCATCAGTCATACAGAAGAGCTTCGTCAAGTTCGTCAAGTTCGTGTCAAGTTCGTCAATTCGTCAACTCGTCAATTTAGTTAACGAAATTGACGAACAAATTATTTTTCTAAAACTTTCTTTCTTTCTTTCCTTTAGATAATGTATCTGGACGTATTGAATACAAAATAGACCATATTTCAGGTTTCATGGCGATTAGTCAATCAGAAGAGTTCGTCAATTCGTCAATTTGTCAATGTAGTTGACGAAATTGACGAAATCAATATTTTTCTTTTTTATTTCTTTCCTTTAGATAAGTATCTGGACGTATTGAATGCAAATTAGGCCCTATTTCATGTTTCATGGCGATCAGTCAATCAGAAGGGCTTCTTCAAGTTCGTCAATTCGTCAACTTGTCAATTAAGTTGACGAAAAAAAAAAAATCTTAAACTTTATTTCTTTCCTTTAGATAATGTATCTGGACATATTGAATGCAAAATAGGTCCTATTTTATGTTTCATGGCGATCAGTCAATCAGAAGAGCTTTGTCAATTCGTCAACTTGTCAATATAGTTGGCGAAATTGACGAAAAATCTAAAAACTTTATTTCTTTCCTTTAGATAAGTATTTGGACGTACTAAATGCAAATTAGGGCCCTATTTCATCTTTTATGGCGATAAGTAAGAGCTTCTTCAAGTTTGTCAATTCGGCAACTTTGTTGACAAATTGACGAAAAAAATATTTTTCTAAAAATCTTCATTTCTGTCTTTTAGATAATGTATCTGGACGTATTGAATGCAAATTAGGCCCTATGTCAAATGTCATGGCCATCAGTCGTTCAGAAGCGCTTCGTTTTGTTGACAAATTGACGAAAAAAATATTTTTCTAAAACTTTATTTCTTTCCTTTAGATAATGTATCTGGACGTATTGAACGCAAGTTAGGCCCTATTTCATGTTTTATGGCGATCAGTCAATTAGAAATGCTTCGTCAAGTTCGTCAATTTAGTTGACGAAATTGACGAAAAAATATGTTTCTAAAACTTTATTTCTTTCATTTAGATAATGTATCTGGACGTATTGAATGCAAAATAGGTCCTATTTCATTTGCCATGGCGATCAGTCAATCAGAAGAGCTTCGTCAAGTTCGTCAATTCGTCAACTTGTCAATATATACTAGACAAAACTTCCAACGCCCATATGAACATAAGTATCAATATTTCATTTAATATTATACCAAATACACTGCAATTTAACAAGAGTATCACATAACTATCCTGTAACAGAATGAAAAACAAAAACTTAACAAAATACCACAGTAGATTACAATAAAATGCATTAATTGATTGAAGGGTGCATTTTTAAAGTTCGCAGGATAAGTCAGTAGCGGGTGTGACCACCAGCAGCATTCACCACAGCTAAACATGTTCTTCGCATTGATGCGATCAAGCGACGCACACAGTTAATGGGAATGTTACGCCACTCCTGGATAATCGCATTCCCACGGCCGCCAGTTCATCTACTCATGTGTTTCCTGACTATATCACACCAGTACTCCACACAACAGTCTTTCTTAGCAAATGAATGACTGCTTTTCTTCATATACTGTTAGCCGTTTGGTGGAAGACGAATGAGGCTTGTCACAGTGACTTTTGTCAAACGTCATATAGAATGTTGGCGGAGCTGGGGTTCGAACTCACAACCCTCTGGATTGACAGCCCGTGTCGATACCGATTGACCTACCTGGGCTTGGCACGAGACAAGTAGAACATATTGTTGCCTAGATGTTTTCATTTCCATCTACTCCAGAATAGGCGTATGTGGGAAAGGGTTAAAATGGGTCCTTCTTAGGTGTAGATGAGTTTATTGAGCTTAGACCTTATCAACATATAACAAATCTGCTGCAGACGACTTTGAAATCTTCTTGACAAAAATATGGAAAATCTTAGTAAATGAAAGTATAATAATTGAATAGAGTTGAAAACATTGGAGCAAAAGGAGAACTGATTGATCACTATGATTATTTACTTCCTTTGCCACAATGTTTTCAAAAGTTTTGACTGCAATGGACTCAGAAGGCGTCTATATGTATGAAATATTTTTGTCAGGTATCAAATCATTTCTATGTTTTCATAGTTACTCTTTAGAAGCAACGGTAAAGGGAAAGAATATCTTATTCTTATTCGGATTCTTTAATTATATGAATATTTCTCTATGATCTTATAAAGCCTTCAGTACAATTCAAGAAATGTTGATTAAGACATTGTTTATTTGATGTATATATAATTGCCGTATTTGCATGTTCTCTGTATAAAAAAGGCAAAACATAAGAAGAAACTGATCATTGAAATTAAGACAAAAGAAATAATGATCAATATGGCAAAATAATATCATAGAATAAGAAAAGCTAGAAAAATAAGATAATTACTGTTTGATTCTAAGAACGTGATCGCCAAGGTCAGGCCTTATATGGCTTATAATAGTGAATTATTTCAAAATCTTCTTGTTCGATAACATCTAGCCAATTTCCAAATAATGTTGTAGAAATGTTCATTGGGTGACCTTCTACGATACTTCAAGCCATGTTGATTGTGAAAAAAGAAAGAATTATTGATTTTCGAATGACAGATCACATTGTATTACTCAGGTGAGCGATTCAAAGTATTGAATATTCAGACAGGGATTTAAACCTGGGTGAACTTTAACTTGAGAGACAACCACTTCAGTGCAGTAGTAGTTTATGCTTTCGTGAGAGACCAGGCTTACCTTCTTGGTAGCCAGGATAGTATTATGGATGTATGCACTGGAGTCGCGATACATATACCAGTAGCACTTGGCCTTTACCTAGGAATATTTTTTGTTTTATTGCGATTACTCGGTGCGGGTAAATTTGAGAATGTATCAACCCTGCATCTTTTGACAGTAGAATAATGTTAGTTTGCCAGAATGTTGTCTTGGTGATTGTTTAGTTACGTTCTGAAATTGGTCATGATGTGTTCAAAATTAGGCCATTCCAAATATTCCTAGGTAAAGGCCAAATGCTACTGGTACATGTATCGCGACTCCAGTGCATACATCCATAATACTATCCTGGCTACCTGTTCCCACATACAACAAATCTGCAGCAGAAGACTTTGATAACATCTTGACAAAAATATGGGAACTATCTATTAATGAAAGTATGATCATTGAAAGGAGTTGAAAACATTTTCACAAAAGGAGAAATTGCTCATCATGATGTCAAAATGCATCTGCATGTGGTAAAGGGTTGAACTAAATCACTGTTGAAAGCAGCTAGTGTATACTTAATTTCTTACAAAGCTTACAATTTCCAACATGCAGTAGCCTACTTAGTAATGCATCTGCAAACGATATATTTTTAAAACATTGTTGCAAAAGAACAAGTTGCGATTAATTCTCCATTTGCCATGATGTTTATACTTCTAATTACTAATTATATTTTATAATTCAATTTATTTGCATAGATGTTTTCTAAAGTTGTTTGTGTCAGAATAATCGGTTATGTACAGACAGTACACCCCCTTTGTATATAGTTTCTTTTCAATGTAGTACCAAGCGTATTTTGATTTTGTAATGATTTACGTTGATAAAACACAATTTGTTGATTTTTATCAGTTTTATTATTATGTAAGTTTAAGTTTCATGTTTTATGTTATTAAAATGGTGTACTTTAATGTATAAAGTATATAACAAAGTGTGTTATCGAATGTGGCTAAGTTGAATTTTCATATAAGAACAGTATAAAGAATGCATATTTTCCAAGATTAAAAAATAGAGGAACCGCTATGCTATCGTTTAACACGAAATATTGCGATTTCTCCATCAATGCTTTACATGTCTATTGGACATAAACAGACCACGCTTCCAGACGAGTATCAGCTGAAATCCTACATCGGCTGAGCAGCTCGAATCTACATCCGTGGTTCGGCAGGACACTTAACAAAGGGTGCTTAGAGTTAGAGTTGGTTCGGAAGAGACGGTTCCAAAAAGACGCTTTGTTTGATTCCAGAGCATATACGTTGAATAGATAGGTTCAACACCGTTCCAGATCCCATACGCTGAACAGATAGGTTCAGCACCGTTAAAGATAGCTTAAACCACATATCCAAGGCAGTTTCAGACGAGTTGATACTTCGTCACAGATCAACAGAGGCCGGGTAGCCCGGGGAACATTCTATATATCGTCTACATTGTACACAGTCTCAGTTCAGATATTGTCACTTGCGAAACAACTCGAAGAACTTGACAGAAATCTCTTGACAGTTTGTTGCAGAAATTCTTTCTTCGAACTCGCAACTTGTCACCATAAATTGATCGCTATCCAACGAATTGTGTTGACATTCAGATCACATTCTTTAATCAATTCGTCAATGGTTAACCAGTCGGTAAGATAAGGGTGATACACCACCCCATCTATTCCTTCAGCACTCAATTTACACCTGGAGTGTATCGTTCGATGGCAGGTCTCCAATGATAAAGTTTACCGACTCGTCGTTAAGTGCTATATCAACTGGCGGGAACAGTTAGAATGTCGTAGTAGCCCGCTGCTGACGTGAGATAAATCGTTTGAGGAATTCTTGGAGTACATGATCCAAGAATGGGAGTTATAACGGGTTTCATCGGGGTTGTTGTTACGGCGTGTCTGTCGGCTACATAAACCGGTATAGTAGGTACTATATGCCGACGGATTAAAAAATAGTCGCAGCTTCCTGAAACGCCTGCTGTATTCAAAGGTTAATATTGAGTGATAACATGAATCATGAATTATGAAATTACAGTTCTCATCTTTGCCTTGAAGTCATTATTAAGCTGAGTGATAGCATGAATCATGAACCATGTATTAACAATTCTAATCTTTGCCCAACATTTAATATTAAGTGATAACAAAATAAGTGATACGGGCCCGCGGTAATTCCGCCACTGAATTTGTCACGCGACTTCTTTGTTTACCATTTATGTTTCGGCGCAAGGGCCCTACGGGTCCCCCCGGTAGATCCACCACTGCATATGTCTCGCGCCTTCTTTGTTAACAATTTATTTTTCCATACGCTTCCATATTTGGCCTCTCGGCGCATTCATTTCTAAGCATTTGGGGTGATCTTTTAAATGCAGTTTTGCTTAATCCATGATGAATCAAATCCGTTTTAAGGTGTTAACAGCAATTGGCAGGCTGCCAACTACGAAAATATGTTTTTCCTACTATGACCAGGGGGCAGCAGCCCCAGGCCAAAAACGGGTCGGTTCTGAATCATCTGCTTTGAAAATCTGTGAGGAAACAAATAATTGTTATACAGTATTAAAAAAAAAGTCATCTATTGCAGAGGCATCTCTGTTTTCTATAACGGTAGTGGGATAATATATATTTGCAAAAGGAATAACTGTTCATAATTTCTCCTTATGCCACAATGTTTTCAACTCTATTCAGTAAGGATACTTTCGCTTATAGAGATTTCCAAAATAATTTGCCTGAATGCATTAGCGGCGTTTTGCATGTTCTAAAATGCTTATTTGACCCTCAAGTCCTAAGTTGTTGGTATTCAAAAGAATCGCCTCAATGAGACAATTCTTTTGAGTACCTACATCATAGAGATTGGTTGGATGATAAGAAATAAATTGTGGGGAAAAGAACTATATACTCCATATCTAGACCGCTGAATGCATGTAAAGTGGTCTGCTGCAGATTTGTTTAAAGTTGAAAAAGGTTGATCTACATTTCCTTACAGTTACATGTGTAATTCAATAGGCCTCAATTATGTTATCAACGGCATTGGTTGTTTTATTGGGGTTTTACGCAGTTTTCAACATTATTTCAGTTATATCAAATCAACAAACCAGAACTAAGCTAGGAAATGTTCCTTACCCAAGGGCACTCCACCATGACTGTAGTGCAGCGACTGGGGATCGGACCCGGGACACCCGGTTTCAAATCCCCGAGGCTAACCACTCGACCACAGCGGATTCCTCAACGGGATTGAAGACTTAATTTCCATCATGCCTTCCGAAGTTCTTTGCAAGGCAGGAATAACAAAGCTTTCGCAAAGGCGTACTTTCCATGGAAAGTGATTTAATTCAAGTTTCTATTACATTGAATCTTTTTGATCTTGCAAGGCTGATTGCACTCTGTATTGTAATATCTCTGAAAACTTACAACTTTTCATAGATTTATCAAACTGCAGTTGTGCAACACTTTGGGTTATCTATTCATGATATGTGAATGTTGACATTGTGTGTTTATATCCCATTGTTTGCAGTCAGCATTTAACCCATTGCCTTCTTAACCCTTGCCAACGAACAGCAAATATGCAGCAGACGACTTTAAAAACGTTTAGGAAAAATTAAAAATCTCTTTATATAAAAGTATAATTATTGGGTAGGGTTGGAACCATAGTGGCAAATGGAGAAATTACTCATTGTGGGCAATTCCCCCTTCTGCAACAATGTTTTCAAAAGTTGCCCGCTGCAGATGCTTCAGGTCTGTGAGTTGTAAAGTGTATATGCTGTTTGAGCCATTATTTATGAAAATTTGAAATGAACAGCGTTTTGCACTAGGTGATGACATACGGTTTAGCTCTTTCCCACATACAGATGACTTTGGGACCACTGAAGCAGATTTTTAAAAAGTGTTTAAAAGAGAAATTGCTTTAAAGAAGCATTTGCCTCTAACTGACTGAAAGCCAGTCAAGCTGATGTCATGTGAATTGTCTCTGCGCATTAACCTTTGGCTTAAACCACTTCTGCTTAGTAGCCACTTAGTCAATTGTAATTGAGCTTCACAGCAATCATCCAATAAATGTTATATTTGAAATACCTTGAAGGATCTTTTATATGTCAGCAACTATTGCCGCAGTTGCAAAGAGGGGATATGAAGAAGAAGAAATTCTTCAAAAAGCACTTGTTGCCAAATTTTGATATAATAGCACAGGGATTCTTTGTTGAGGAACCCACTATCCCTTATCTTGATTTGTCAATAATCATGGCTGCCAGTGGGTAAGGAATTTCCGTTTTAATATTGCAATAGCGTAAATTTTAAACAAGATTATTCTCCTCAAAAACCATATGCACAATTTTTATATTATTTCACAGGACTTTCTTCATATCATTTTGATTGTTAGCTCAACTGAGCACGAAGTGCTCAAGGTAAGTTATTGTGATAACCTTTTGTCCGGCGTCCGTCGTCCGTCAACATCTTCTCCGCAGTAACCAATGGGTCAAATGGGATGACACTTCATAGAAAGCATCCTCTCAATGACCTCACCAGAATTCTTTCAAATATTTGGGATCCATGCTTAATTCTGGTTGCCATGGCAACACAATGAAAACAACTTTAAAATTCTTCTTCTCCCAAACTGGTTGGCCGATTTTCAAATAATGTTGTAGAAATGTTCCTTGGATGACTTACTATCACTAGATTCCTTCAAGTTATGTTGATTGGTCAAACAACATGGCCACCAGGGGGCGGGACTATATTGCCTTATATTGCTAACTAAAAACTTAAAAAATCATCTCCGATTTTCAAAATTGTTTTTAGTGAAAACTTTAACAAACTTCTCCCAAACTATTTGGCCGATTCTCAAGTTATTTTGCAAAACGATACCTCGAGTGACATTCTACGAGATTCCTTTAAGCAATGGTGATTGGTCAACAAACATTGCCACCAGGGTGCGGGGCTGTTTGGAGATTTATGTTTTGTCTAATTGCAGTGGAGCGATACTGGCCCTCTTGGGCCTCTTGTATTAGCTTACCTGACCACACAATGAGTTAATGTGGTTGAATGTGTGGTTGGCATGACAAATCACATGCAGAAGTCAGGTGATCGATCCAGGGCCACCATGGCCCTTTTGTTTATTGTTAAATATTTGATTAATTTTGTATAGCTCTCATTCTAGGCTGTATTATAATTTCCCTACTGCATCTTTGCCTCTGTAAATAACATGTGAATAAGCATGTCCATAATATCTCGCAACATAGAACCCAAAGCCACTTACTTCGTGGCTATTTATTTCATGTTTACCTTCTTCAGGCATTTAAATTATTGATGAGTTTCCTTTCATGCCGTAGCATTCTCCCTTGAGATTTGTAAAAGTTCAGATGAAAATCCATATGTATAAACATATTTTGGTTCATCTTTTTATTAAGTACAGAACACATCAGAAAATAATTGTTAAGTAAAGTCCCCATCTTCATTTAAAGTCACTCTGAACTTGATGCAGAAATATTGAATGCTTCTATAGCGGACTATTGCAAAAGATACACCTTAGAATCACAATAAATACCTAATCATAGTTTATGCTACGCATCCGTTACACACACGCAGATAATCTTTGATGCATATGCTGCAAGCGATAGTTGAAATAATTGTGGGAAAAAATAATTTAGTCATGAGGAGTTATTCTGTTTTCATCTCCCACAATGTTTTCTACTCTTGTCGCAAATTAAGCTTTCTTTAATAGTATGTTTGAAAGGAGAAAAGAAGATTTAAATAAATAATAAAACCAAGACCAAGGGAAGTTCAATTTGAACCCTTCTTCGAATTCAACAAATGGAAAAAGTTATATAAATAAAACTAAAATTATTTAATTGAGTGTTTACATTGAGGCGAAATATAATTTGTTAATTATCAGTAATTGCTTTTTTTGTGACAGCATTTTGCCTAGACCAGATGTTTGAATTGGTGAGAACAAGAAATAATAGCGTTTTCAGTTATTAGTGAGAACAAGACATAATGCCGCTTTCGAGTCATGTTAGTTTTACTCACTATTTAGGTTCAAAGGAATCTGTCGTTGTCGCCATGATAACTGAAATAATGTTGAAAACGGCCGAAAACTCCAATTATACAAAACACTGTGACAGGGAATCTTTCTACTGTTGATATAGTTCTTTTTTTAACAACTCTGCAGCAAACATAATTTGAAATTATATTGGAAAAGATCTATCTCAACAGAAGAAAGATTTCCTGTCACAGTATTTTCAACTATCAAGTTATCCACATAATGATTTTTAATCAAATGCTTTGAACAACAAGTATACACTTTACAAAGAAAGCATATAAATGGTAAACCATTTCCACCATACAACAAAACTGTATTAGACAACTTCAAAAACATCTAGGAAAAGTATATAAACATTAAATGTTTCTATAATTAAACGGGCATTTGTTGAATACAGTTGAAGTTATTGGGGGAAAGGAGAAATTGATCATCATGATACAAATCAGCCATTGTCATAATGTTTTCAAATGACATCTGCTGCAGATATGTCAAAATGTATCTGAATGTGGGAAATAGTTATGAACCTATTTTCTCAAAATGAAATAATGATATAAGCTGCATCTAGCAGTTCAGTGTTGTGTACCTGCTTAACGGTAGCACATGGTGACATATGTAGGATAACAGTTCTTATTGTTTGACTAAATTTAAGGCTCTGTGTCTTGAGTCTGTGCATATGCCTATGCTAACCAGAGTAATCGATGTAAACCAGAAATGTATAGGCTTCGTGCAAAGCAGTTGTTACTTCATCCGAGTTAATCGGTGCTTGGTTTAAGTTGTATCAAACGAAAAGCGGTCTTGTTGCTTTTCTGTGACCGCAATATATACAGGTGTATTATAGGCGTAACACCACTAGAATTATAGCTTCACCATCCGTTACTTTGAATGGCTGTAATTGCAATGAATGCGTGCAGGGAAGGCTCTGGAAAGACTGAGAGAAGGAACAAATTTGCCCCCAAAAAACAACACTTATGGCAACTTTGAAACGTTTACTTACTGTATGTGAAATCTAGCAACGCCATAGACGTGCCTCAAGATAAAAGACTCACATGGGGATAGAAAACTAACGATTTAGATCAAGTGGCATACAATATTCTGGTGTCAGTAACAGCCGGATACAAATTGAATAGCGAAGGATGTTGCCCCTAATTGGACAACACAAAGGTCAGGGCAGTACCGGTCATCACCGATCGTAAATGTCTTTGTTGGGTTGGTTTTCTTTTGGTACATTCTTATCTTTGACTGACCGACAGCATGTATTAAGAATTTGGTCAAAGACGAAATTTATTTGTGTAATACGTGTAGCCGAATTGACGGTGGTTTTATTTTTTTGATTTAGCTCAAAAATTAATTTAAACAGCCATATAACTACAAACATATATGTATGCAGATCAACCAGAAATAGTCCATCTAGAATGACAGGTTTTTCCGTATCTTACAACATGTCTAACGTTTACAAATATATGGCTCCGAACACAACGGTTGTAACTATCTCTCGTAACCAAATGTAGTTCTAACGGTCTTGCATGCAGCCAACGAGTTGACATTACGTTGTAATGCTAATGCTGTTGTACTTAAATAACCTACATGTGTACCTGCTATACATGTACTATTTCTAACGTTATCTCACCGCATCGGTGTTGTAGTGGTAGTGTGTCTGCGTAACACTCAGAGTTGCGGTGTTAGCATTCCGACTGATAACTTACGTAGGAAACGCCGTAATTTAAAATTGTAGAAAACGGGGTAAAAAACAAAAAACAATCAATCAATTTAGCGTCATCTACTTTGAAAACATCTAACGGAAATATTTGACCATCGGGTTTTTAGAATGTCAATGTTAAAACAGATGAACATTTCTCCTTTTCTCAGATTGTTTCAAGCAGTGGAATACGACTGAAGCTAGTCACACTTACTTTTGTCAATCATCGGAAAGAATGAGTTAGTGAACAAACGGACGTTTGAACTGACGACACAGGCCCCCTGTGTTACCGACAAGTGGAAACAAAACCAACTTAAACAGATAATTGTTTTTTTGTTCAAAGTCTGTGTTCAATATCCAACTCTTACTCACCTGTGCCAAAAAAATGGTTACTGTCAATTTGAAATATAAGATTATTATGTGGAAAAATAGTTGTAGATACGATGTGTGCTTATGTTCCTAAATCCTTAAGTGACTTTTTAACCCTATGTTGTAGAGACTCAAGCCAAATGTTTAACTGACACGAATCTTTCGTGTACCCAAAACATAGGCCTTTGTTTATTACATTAGATATTGAACGCAAATTTCAATTAGATCTTCGTATGGTACCAATGTTCCGTTTCTTCATTGCCGTATAGCTCCTATTCGTGTACACAAAGCCAGGTAGGCAGACTTTATAAGTGTGTTTGTTTTAAATTAACGTTTTCAAGATACGATATTTCTGCTGATACATATAGACGTTTTGAACAATGTTTTTTTTTTCAGTTTGCATTAGTGTGGACAAAAAACATCTTCAAAGACATAACAGATTCTATCTTCAGTAATCAGATTTTAATTAAAGAGAAATCAAATCAATTACCCTGTACTGTGAAATCATCGTTGGACCTTGTCATCGTTGGCTTGGGTTGACGTTGCCGAGCTTGCGAACGAGGTCCAACGATGATTTCACAGGACAGGGGTGTCAATAACTTTGTGTATTGCATACTTTCATTTTGTAAACTATTTGGTTTACACGTTTGACTTTTTTTCATCTAGACTACATTTTTATGTAAACAAACATGACCTAACTATCATTGATATGTTAATAGGCAAAGCCTAGGTCGTGTGAAACCAAGAACAATTAATTAAGATGTGTCAGTCCTTAATTAAGAAAGGAACGTATCATGTATTTATTATTTTAAGTTTAATTAGTACATATCTGATTTATCTTTTTATAGGGTCAGGAGTGTAACAGACGGTGAGATTTCCAGGGATGTTGATAGAAAACAACACTTGAAGGCATTCAATAATGTTCGGATTTCTTTTTACAAACGGCAGTTATTTGTAAACTAGTAATACATATAATTGGAAACTGACTCTTACCATAGCTGATTGATTGACTTGAGCTTAACATTATTTTCAATGAAATTTCAGTCCACCTAACATTTTTTCCCTTGATTTCTAGAAAAAATACTAAACACAACAATCTTCGAAGACAATTGGCTAACTTTGCATGATCTGGCTCAATGTTTAATATTGAGACAAAGATGAAAACACTATGCATAAAAACTGGGTTATCTGTAGTTTTTGACAAATATTTTCAAAAGTCCAATATAGAATATATTTCAATATGGTATGTCTATATAAGAGAAATAACTTCAATTATGTAGGATAAATAGAATTTCCCCATATCATTCTTTAAACTATTTACCTGATATGCTGCTTTGAATAACCCAAGAAAAGGCAAAGAAAGGTTTAAGGCATTTTGAGTTAAAATTGTTAACGCATGTGAAAACACTGTGGAGAAAAGGACCACTTGCTCATGATCAGCTAGTTCTCCTTTCGCCACAAGGTTTCCAATTCTATTCATTAATTAAACTTTGGCTTTCCATTTTTTACCTCAACATTGTCAATTTCATCTTCTCCAGGTTTGATGTATGTTGGAAAGGGGTAAATTTAGCCCCTTGATTTGATGTTTGTGACTAATCTGAATACATTGTCGGAATGGTGTAATTAGTCAAAAATTAACAATATCTTCCTATCCAATAATATCTTCACTTTGAACCCCTATCTCCTTCGCTTGTCTATAATTTGTAAAACATGAAACAGCATCAGTTTGTTTGTTAATAAGTACAAGTGTCAACAACTGATTATGTATACATGTATATGAAATGTGTAGTTTGACAATATGGATATGGAATGATATGATCAGACCTTGAAAATGATCAGCTTCTCAGAGTCATCATTCTTAATCAACTTCAAGTTCCCTTTTCTGATTGTTATTGTTCAATTATAAAAGCTTTTGAAAAGAGTACAGGTAGTAAATAACTGTTATCGTGTTTTCACTAGAAGCCTGAATAATGATGTGATAAGTGTTTAAGTAAGACAAACTCTGATGATTCCTCACAACGAAATGGGTTCATGTATACATTTTTAAGTTTAGTTGCTTCTTTCAAAACAGTTCCTGCTGAGATTTGAACTCAGAACTCTTGTTAGACCATATGTTTTTACCGTTAAACTACTGTTTGGGTTTGAACTTTTAGCAGCAGCTCATGAAAATATATGTAATTTCATAACCAGTATGTAAAATAAAGTACAAGAATTTATTTGATACAATCAGGAATGTAGAGTACAATTCTAGATTCATGATACAATGTATACCAGTTTTTACCATTTTTAATGTATATATTAGACAATTTCACACAGAAAAATGTAATTCACAATACATTACACAGAAAACTGATACATTTAATTATGTGGTAGTTCGATTATATCAGAGGACAGAACACTTATGTGAGGTCCCTGGGTGATTTATTACTGACATTAAGTATGAACTGCCTCTAAGTTTGTTTTATAATATAGCCTTTTCTGTTGAAAAACAAACTAAGTTTTCTTCATTTGTCAAACAAAATGTTTATATATATTCATTCGAATAAAAAGTATCTTGAGTGTTTATTGAATTAAAAAAGAGATTGATCCTCTTTATCTGCAGGTCTCAAGGTTCAGTTTGTTTTTACATTATTTTAGTTTGATATAGTTAGTGAACATTGCCGTGTTTCGTAGATTGACCTAAATCGGTGACATTAAGAGGCTTTTTATTTTGCAATTGCTCTTCAATCGCCAAATAGTTCATCTGCACGGCGAGGATAAACAGAAATCAAATCAGTTCAGTTTGTTCTTCAATTTGAAGAGTTCTATGGCATCATTGGTTGATGTGGTCTCAATATAGTATGAACATATTCCTTTCAATAGCTTTTTAATCTTTTGTAAATATAGTTTAATAACACACATACGGTATTTTTAATAACCTAGTGAATTAATGTTGAAATTCTTAGTAACAATTTTGTCCAATAATGTGAATCTACTAGAAATTCAGCCTGTTAAAAGAAAATGTATGTGTATTACTAATTGCCCACATGTGACATCATTTCTAACAAACAATGGGCTCATTTGAAGGCTTGAAAGTCTTTCCTCTCTATCAGGTTGGAGGTTATATGGCTTAAGAAACTTACTATGTATACCCAAGAACCAGGGTGCACTGATTCTGGTCTTTCTTTCATAATTTGACAAAGACTAGATAATACACATACACTGTTCAATGTAAAAAGGTGTAAATTAAAGGCACACAATTTGAAATTGACTGTTATTTTGTTTGTTTGCTACATTTACTGCAATATATAGATAACAGTTTTAAGGTCAATACAAATGGACAGTCACATATCGCCGTTACATATTTGAATTGATGTGAACAATCAAAATATAAAAGCGCATTCCTAGTACAGAAACTTTCGGATACAGTTTCAACATGCTCAAGTTAAAACTGCAGCCTCCATGATGTTAACAAGATTCCCTTCAGTTTGGCCTTGTGACCTAGTTTCTGACCCAATACGACCCATATTCGAACTTGACTTAGATATCATTAAGACAAGCATTCTAACGAAAATGCCGTTGATACCTCCACAGCTATTGTGGGCACCTGCACATCACGATTGAGGACGAGGTTTGCACGCTACCTCTACAACTTATTTATTGGTGCATTGGTGGCTGAAGAGGTGAGGTTTTATTCCCTTTACTGCCACTCTCCCTCTCTTGTGGGTACTGCCCTCTCCTTCTCCTTCAGACCTCCCTTCTTTTATAGGGCATCTTGTAGTACTGTTGATCTGACACTTTTTTGATAAACTGTGTGTTAAATTGCTACCTCCTGTGAAGAGCGCGACTAGAATCTGATTAATGATGCGATGATCCGGCTTTTATAACCTGCGAGCCACGTTGGATGGTCGGCCAGACGCCGCCTTTCCCCGGTCAATGTCTGCCAGATGTCCGGCCGGGCTCTGAGCGGTGAATTTGGCCCGGCGCTCGCCAGATGTGTATAATGCCCGACCGGGTCGGTTTGTCGTGGGGTGGCGGGATTCGGGCACGGGCCCTATGGGCCCCCGCTAAATCTGCCACTACATTTGCTACGTTTTTTCTTTGTTTACCATTAAGTTTTCGACGCACAGGCCCTACGGGCCCCCGGTTAAGCCGCCACTGTATATTTCACGCGACTTCTTTCTTTTTTTCCATTCCTTTTCGCAATAATGTTAACAAGCGTCCATATTTGACCTCTCGGCGCATTAATTTTTAAAGCATTTCTTAAACTTATATTGGAGTACTCACGCCTTAAGTTTTCACTGATATTCCAACAACATTTAAATGATATTTATGGGGGAGATCCTAACCTTTTAAATGCAGTTTTGTTGAATCTATGATGAACTATTTTTCTCGCGCAGTCTCAACCTAAAATGCGTTGTTTGGTGATAACAGCAATTGGCAGGCTACCAACTCCGGAAAAAAAATATGGCATTACTACTATGACCAGGGGCTAAAGCCCCAGGCTAAAAATAATTTAGAAATGCAGTTATATGTTTAAGCAAATTATTGATATAATAAAAATATTACCGAAATACAGAAACATTTTTTTTTTCAGAAAAAATAATATCCGATGTCTCGCGCAGTTAGCCAGTGAAACGAACGATAACTTCCGTTGAAATGTTTGCTATCATTTTCAAGTGTTTATTGCTTCTCTATAATCCCAAGATATAAATTCCAAAAAATAATGATGACAGGTAAAAAAGAATAGTCGACATACCTGTCATAAAGTTCTTCTAATGAACGAAAGCCATAATTTACGAAACTAAATTTATGACGAGTCAAACTATCCTTTCCTACCATTTCTGTTGTTTTCCTTATGTTATTTATTGATTACTTACCTTACAATGACATCACTTGCGATCTAGAGATTCATAGAGAGGGAGAGACAGATATTATGGAGGGATAGAGAAAGAGACAGAGAAAAACAGAGAGACATAGACAGAGAGAGAGAGACAAAGAGAAAGACAGTGAGAAATAGAGAGATATAGACAGAGAGAGACAGACATAGTGATACATAGAGACATATACATAGACAGAGACAGAGACATAGACCGAGAGGGAGACAGAGAGGGAGACAGAGAGGGAGACAGAGAGGGATACAGTGGATGAGAGAGTGAGAGAGAGAGAAAAAACCATGATGGAACGGTGGACATACGTACACACCCGGTAATGAATAAGCGGAGTTACAGGCTGATCTGAATATCTAAGATTCGGAGATGCAAACATGGTGTTTCCCAACATCAATCATGTGCAACGTGTAGACACAATTTAGCACATCTGCAGCAGATGACATTTGAATGGATTGTAGCAAAAGGAGAAACTTCACATCATGTACTATTTCACCTTTTATTAATGCGTATAATAGCACTTATTCAAAAGTTTTGTCTTGATGTTTTTAAAGTCGCCGGCTTCAGATTCGTTATTGTTTGTGAAAAGTTTAACTCCTCCCTATACGAGCCACGCGCTTGTGCCTTTTCCTAAATATCCTCGTTTCGAACAGTGTTGTCTAAATACAAACAATAGCATTGCTGAAGGAAAGAATTAGGCGGTGCTCGGCAAAAACCAACAGGGCCTTTGCAAGTATAACAATTAAATCTGACTCCGGATTGTTCGCTCATTAGTCATAGAATGTTTCAAGAAACTTCAAGATAGCTCAATCCATTTGTATCGTTTAATATGGAAGCACTAGCAGATACCTGTATACACGTGCAATACTTGCATGGTTGTTTTTCCTGTAGCATCGATGCAATACTTATGATGCAAGATACCTTTTCCTATATTGCTTTCAAAAAGGTCATCTCGAGGGCTTGGCGTGAAACGGTTGTAACTTAAAACCTATTTTGAAAACCCTGGTTTAAGGGCAATTTTGACCCCTTTGTAAACAATGCAAATTTAGGTGCCATTGCTCAGAACGAGCAATGGCACCTAAATTTCCATTGATTACCAAGAAAAATGATTTAACGCTTTTAAGACTTTATGGCGAGGTGATTAACCTTGGTAAAAAAAATACCAATTTCAGTTACAACCGTTTCACACCAACACCTCAAATGTGGTGGTGATGAGAAAAGGAAAAGTTGAAATTCATTTCAATAAGGGTTGGTATGGATGTTATAAAACAGTAACATGAGCTTCAATGGTTCGGTGATGTACCGCTGATTTGAGTAAGGGAACACCAATTACGCGGCTTCGTTTTGATACAGAAAGAGACAACTATTAATTTGCCCAAAAGAAAATGGTAATGAAAGGAAGATGAACGACCAAAAAAAATTATAATTACCTAGGTCTAATACCAATCCTGCTTGCAGAATACAATGGAATAATCTATATTGGTATATAGGATAAGTCTATTGAAACGCAATAGGGTATTTGTCGATTGTAAAAAATAAAAATTAAGTTCAAACATATAATTAGATTATTAATTTGAATATAAGGTTTTAAATGTTGAATACCAAATTCATATGACTTACGCCGATTGTAAACCTTTAACGCGTATTGAGTTACAGTAACGACATGGATATATAATTGGAATTAATCCTTCCCTATATACAAACATTCTGAAGCTATCGACTTAAACAAAACTATCAAGATAAACATACGAAAAGTCACTGTTAATGAAGTACAATGATTGAAGTGTGCTCAGAAAACGGTGAGGATCATTATTAGCATGTTTTCCTTTTGCTGCAATGTCTGAAAACACCGTCTGCTACGATTGCGGTAAATGGGCCAGCCAAGGGTAAAGGAATATAACTTGAGCGCTCAATGGACAATATACATTCGAGGGGCGATGCAAAATTAATAGGACTTATTTCTATTACTTTTGTAATAGTTGATAAACTTTCATAAAATGCACGCCATGTATGCTTGTTTATGCTCTATTTCAATGGATGCAACTACTCATCACGGTAAAAACATTTGTATGGAGGCCCCGTTGTATTTAAATGTGATAGTAAAGTATGGTTGTATGTGATATTGTGTATCCTATAAAAAGTGTCGTTAAAGATTTATATTGAATTGAAAATGTTAATTATGTAACTGCTTATAGATGTGAACGTATTTACATGAATTGCATTGGTTTAAAAAACCTTATTGGGACAAATTATTCATATTTCTCTTCATTGTTAATCTGTCATTCTTATAATGGCTTTCATAACTTTGTGATAAAATACATGGCTGAGAAGATTAATCGAAGCACTGAAAGTACTGGGTGGACGGTTTTGTTGGTATTCGTAAATTAATATCAGACAGGTGGTTGCATGTGTATGTACACAAAAGGTCACTCGAACAAATCAAATGAAAAATTTGTCAACGGTGTGGAGTCACATATAATACCTAATTGTCATGCAATTTGGTCAGAGTCTTAGTGTGGATCAAATGAGATTGACAACAAGGTAAACAGATCATCCCAAGGAAAACCTTATTGATACTATAGAAGTCACATTTTATAGCAAATAATCATGTATATTAGTCTTAGTAATTGTTTGTCTTGTCAAGATAAAACAGAATTTTAGAGCTTACGGTTGAATGATCTATGATCATAAATATGTCACAGGTGAGCCATCAATGGCCATATCGACCTTCTTGTTTAATCTTTAACTGGAATATGCCAAAATTCACTATTCCTTTACTAAAATTGTGCTTGCACACCTATACCTGAAGTAATCATCACAACCTGCTTGTTTTAATGCATCGGTTTGGATCAATTCGTATATATAAGATCTTCTTATATTTCAGACCACCTGAGCAAGAAGTGCGGGTTGATCTATTGTGACCACTCACCGTCACGCATCGTCGTTGTCTGTCTACCAGTCCCTTTACATTTTTATATAAACAACTGATCCTCCTAAACCTACGAAACCAATTCAAAATAATTCCACAGGAATGATCATTAGGTGATCTTCCTTCGATGATGTTCACTGAAATGAACTCCACGTAGAACTTTGGTTGCTGCGGCATTAAAAAGGGACAAATTGCAAAAACTTTGAACATATTCTTGTCCGAAAAAACTTTTCGGATTGAAAATAGTGTTCCTTGAGTGACTCTCTACCAAGAGTATAACTATCAATTGAAAAACATTGCCGCCAATGGTCAGAGCTTGTTTTCCTTACATGTGTTTAGTACAAACTTAAAACAAACTTCTTGACTTATTGCATGGACACCTACCTAAGTTATGTCAGGTGAGCGAAGTAGGACCATAATGGTCTTCGTGTTTATAAATATAATTTAAATGAAAACTACGTAAATAGTCCATCAATAGTCCATTAATGACCAGAAATTATGTTACATCCTGCAGACTGTCACTTTAAAATCTACAATAACATGCTGAATACTTCCCTTGTGTTATTATCAACCCAACCCATCACACGAGCATTGCAAACCTGACAGTGGTTATAATGGAATCTGGTCTGAATGTTGTTCACAAATTCAATTTTAAACCCATGGGCATACTAAAGTCAGATTTCTTTTTCAAATTGACTAACCCCATTGGTAAAGGAAGGCATTCATATTTGACAAACAAGTATTGTATACATACACATGCAACCGTCTGTCTAACCTTAATTTACGGATACCAATACAACGGTGCCACCACTAGTTTCAGTGCTTTGACCCCCTAGTACTTACAGTGCTTTGATCACACCATGTGTTTGGCGTGAAAATTACTATTTGTTTTTAGGAACGTGGTAACTCCGAAAAACCGTTCTTATATGATGTAGTTTGTTGGCTCTGGAACGGATGTCTGTCGCCAACCGTCTAAAAAAAGCATTAATTTAAAACTAGAAGCACCAACAAAACAGAGTCAAACACTGACATATTAAAAAAAAATACATTTCGGTCACTATTTTCTTAAAAACAATGCTATAGCCGAGAAAATGTCACATAATGTAATCATGTGACTTCCAGTTTCTGTGCTTTTATTTAATAGATAACATATTCAAAATTGACAGAAAATGAAAACAACTGTTTTTCCACCAACAAATTGGACGTTTTTGCTAGTGAGAGGTCACTGCATGGAGGATTACGTTAAATATGACAAACAAATAAGATGTGTCGTACTTTCCGAGAATGTTGAACTTTTTAAGAAACGTTTAAGAGTCGTGATAACTGGGTTTCCAGACGAATTTTAAAACAAATGGTTGAGCGCGCGCAACAAACGCAACCCGCCGTAATTATGTTTATTGCGTTATTCGTCAAAACGCCAGCGATATTCGTCAAAACGCCAGCGATATTCGTTAAAACGCCAGCGATATTCGTCAAAACGCCAGCGATATTCGTCAAAACGCCAGCGATATTCGTTAAAACGCCAGCGATATTCGTTAAAACGCCAGCGATATTCGTTAAAACGCCAGCGATATTCGTTAAAACGCCAGCGATATTCGTCAAAACGCCAGCGATATTCGTTAAAACGCCAGCGATATTCGTTAAAACGCCAGCGATATTCGTTAAAACGCCAGCGATATTCGTCAAAACGCCAGCGATATTCGTCAAAACGCCAGCGATATTCGTCAAAACGCCAGCGATATTCGTCAAAACGCCAGCGATATTCGTCAAAACGCCAGCGATATTCGTTAAAAAGACTATACGTCAATTACAAATTTACGTCAGATGAAAAGAAATATTGATATTAAGAACGAAGACAAAACAAATATAATCTCTCGACATGATACGTGTATGTAATTGACCAGAAGTCATGTGCCCACAGGCAAAGTATTTATAAAAAAATAAAACTATTTCATGTTTGGAGGAGATAATTCTGTGTGAAATTGATGCAACTCTTCAAGAAAGCCAGTAATGACTCGGATAGAGACAGACAAATGTCGTTTTACAACCTAAAACTTGTGTTACATTTGTTATACACCTATTTGGTGAATACTGGTTTAGAAGGGCATGCAGGAATCCGCCGTGGTCGAGTGGTTAGCGTCGGGGATTTGCAACCGGATGTCCTGGGTTATATCCAAAGTCGCGGCACGACGGTCATGGTGGAGTGCTCTTGGACAAGACACATTTCCTAGCCTAGTACTGGTTTGTTTACCCAGGTATCATGAATATATGAACTGTCGACGCGATATAACTTATATAATGTTAAAAGCAACGCAAATTCCCAACAAAACAAACTAAAGGCATTTAATCAAGGATAACTGGGTGCAAATCGTACGAACATACAACTATCACAAAGACATCGTTAACGATTTTTCTCATCAAAATGCGACGTCAAAATGACGTTTCTATCGTGGATCGTCACTGCAATATTATCAATATTGATAATATTATATGGTTTTTAATTTTCGAACAATTATTCAAATGTTTGTCATGTGATTAAGAGAAATGTGAGGTTTTAAAAAATTCGAGTTTATTTTCTAGAAATTCATCTGTTGGAATTATAACAAAAAACCTACTATTTTTGTATCACCCCTCGTAGATATGAGCCGTTCCACGAGAAAACCAACATTATGGACACTGCGTAATGTATCGACCCAGATCAGTCCGCGCAGGCTAATCCGGGCCGACGCATTCCGTCTTAGGGGGATAGAGTAATGATTCATGAAACAGAAAATCCACAGTAGGCGAAAAGTGTCGGTACGGGTTAGCCTCCGCTGTATGCTTAGGATGATCCGGGTCGATATTTATCGTTGAGTCCACAATGTTGGTTTTCTCGTGGAACGTCTCATATAAAAGGACCTGTTTATGTAGCACACCTCCATTATCGTGGTTTATCTTTTCGAAATTATTCGGTGTGAATACCAACTATATCGCAATGAAAATAACGTTACATATAGTTGTGTTGACCACCTGTCTGTTTCTTTATTCTAAAAGCAATTTAGCACAATTAAACTGGACAGATGTTCTGCCTTACATCAACATTTTGTGTGAAACAACAAGCAGCTGTGACGAGTTTTACAATGCAGAGCGTGAGGGACAGAGCCGCGCTAAAAATCCATGCTGTAAAGGTATGCTTTATCACTATCGTCTTTGTTTAGTATTATCACTATCGTCTTTGTTTAGTATTATCACTATCGTCTTTGTTAGTATTATCACTATCGTCTTTGTTTAGTATTATCACTATCGTCTTTGTTTAGTATTATCACTATCGTCTTTGTTTAGTATTATCACTATCGTCTTTGTTAGTATTATCAATATCGTCTTTGTTTAGTATTATCTTTAGTATTATCACTATCGTCTTTATTTAGTATTATCACTATCGTCTTTGTTTAGTATTATCACTATCGTTACTGGAGGACCTTTAGCAATAATGACCTGTGGCCTAAGAACAATCATAGCCTGGTTATTTCCGACCAGTGAAGATCCAGATCTACATGTGAGTCTGCTCATCTTAATCTGACACTGTACTATTTGACTATACTATATGTCATATTGCTAGATTCACAATTAGACATTGTCAAACTTTTTTTTATCAGTTGTTTTTGTCGGAAATACGCTAAGTTTGGTTTACCTGAGCGCCGCCTAATTTGGTATTATTACTTTTGATATAATTATGCTATTAATAATTCCTCGACTTTATCAATGCTATCTTATGTAAACCATTTGATAATTAGTATCAATTGATTATCCGTTACTATTTTTAATTTGTTTTGATCAATTGAAGGTGATACTAGTGTTTTCCTTGGATTGCTCTCAGCAGAGCACGGCCAATCACTTTTTCAGCAAACTTCCTACACCATATATACTTATAAATGTATTAAGCTCCTTGGTGGAGGACTAATGATGTAATGCCCTTGTCGGGATTCGAACTCAGATCTTCTAAATTGACTGTTATCGTCTACATAAGATATCAAGACTCGACATTGAAATACAACCAATATGTGAGCCGTCCCGCGAGAAGGCCTCTGCGTAATGTATCCATCCAGATCTGCCTGCGCAGTCCGCGCAGGCTAATCCGGGACGACACATTCCGTCTCAGGGGCAAAGAGGTATATAGTAATGACTCCTGAAACAGAAAAAAAACACAGGAGGCGAAAAGTGTCTGTCCAGGTAAGCCTGCGCGGCATGCTTAGGCTGATCCGGGTCGATTCTTTACACAGTGTCCACAATGTTGGTATTTCTCGCGGGCCGGCTCATGTTACAAAATGCATCCGCTTCCAATATCCACAACCTTACGTACTGATAAGGAATTTTTAAATACTGAATCGCATATTTCATCATTAGTGTTTCCTTAATATTCAGTAAAAATATGATTAGTGGAATATCTTTAACCCTTTTCCTCATATAGACGCTTTCTTGACGCCTCTGCAGCAGACGGCTTTTTGAAAACATAGTGACAAAAGAAGAAATTGCACAAAACGTGCAATTTCTCCTTTTGCCACAATATTTTCCACTTTTTGTCATAGGTTATCCATTCAATTACGGAGATTTTCTATGTTTTTTACAAAATACGTTCAAAGTCGTCTGCTGCAGAATTGTCATATGAGGGAAAGGGTTAATTAAGTAATTGATTAAGTTGACATAAATCATTAACCGTTGCTGACTAACGATACTTGTTAAGAAATTAAATAGTTTGGCCTTTTTTTTAGGGAAACAATAATGATGAAATCGGTTTTAAAGTTTTACTTATAACTTAACCCTTTCCCTCATATAGACGCTTTCTGACGCCTCTGCAGCAGACGGCTTTTTGAAAACATAGTGACAAAAGAAGAAATTGCACAAAACGTGCAATTTCTCCTTTTGCCACAATATTTTCCACTTTTTGTCATAGGTTATCCATTCATTTACGGAGATTTTCTATGTTTTTACAAAATACGTTCAAAGTCGTCTGCTGCAGAATTGTCATATGAGGGAAAGGGTTAATTAAGTAAATGATTAAGTTGACATAAATCATTAACCGTTGCTGACTAACGATACTTGTTAAGAAATTAAATAGTTTGGCCTTTTTTTTAGGGAAACAATAATGATGAAATCGGTTTTAAAGTTTTACTTATAACTTAGCCCTTTCCCTCATATAGACGCTTTCTGACGCCTCTGCAGCAGACGGCTTTTTGAAAACATAGTGACAAAAGAAGAAATTGCACAAAACGTGCAATTTCTCCTTTTGCCACAATATTTTCCACTTTTTGTCATAGGTTATCCATTCAATTACGGAGATTTTCTATGTTTTTACAAAATACGTTCAAAGTCGTCTGCTGCAGAATTGTCGTATGAGGGAAAGGGTTAATTAAGTAAATGATTAAGTTGACATAAATCATTAACCGTTGCTGACTAACGATACTTGTTAAGAAATTAAATAGTTTGGCCTTTTTTTAGGGAAACAATAATGATGAAATCGGTTTTAAAGTTTTACTTATAACTTAAGTAAGTTTGATGGAATTAAACCCTGTATCGAAATATGCAAATAGAACCCTGCATGTTTCCACGCTAATATTGCCCTCATAATATTATAATTACCCCTTACACTACTGAATTCATGAATCTAAACATGATCAGCTTTGCTTTTGACTTGGTCTAGCATTATTATTGAGATTGATTGATTGATTTATTGATTTATTGATTGATTGATTTATTGATTTATTGATTGATTGATTTATTAATGTATTGATTGTTTGGTGATTGACGTCGCTTTCAACTTATTATGGAGAAGTTATTAAATGAGTAGAGAACATTGCGGACCAAAACTGTACAGGATCAGTGGACAGGCTATTGTCGTCTGACAACGTGCGTAAATGTTACTTAAACTAATTCCCAAAATGTAGAGGTTTCCGACGCCACTGCAGATGCCTGCTTTTGAAAACATTGTGACAAAGAAGCTAAAAAAGAGAATTTTCTGCTTTTGCCACAATGTTTTCATTTTTTTTTTTTTTTTATATAAATTATGCATTCCTTTATGGAGATTTCTATATTTCTGCCAAGATGATTTCGAAGTCGTCTGCTGCAGATTGGTGGGAAAGTGTTTAAATTGTGAATAGCGGGATAACAAAATTCACTGTCCTTTTATGAAAGAATCATTATTGGAGCTCCACGCAAAATCAGTCATTCAATGTATAACCAAATCCACATGCGTATCTACCCAGTCGTATCTAGTTATATATTGGTTTGAAAATCATTTAGGGACATTAGTGATAATTATATTATCTCCCTTGTCAGATAAAGACCAAGGAAGACCAAATAGTTGTTAGGTCCTTTTATGACATAAAATTTACAAAGCAGTGTTTAAAGAAAACAAATGTGGAATTACTAATCAATCTAATAACAGTTTTCCAAGAAAATGCAATTATAAGTGCACGATCCAGTGCAAAGAAACCAATGATAAAAACAGAGGAAACCAAATGATAGGACCTGCCGTGTGTTCCATAGTAAACACAACATAAACAGTTTAAGCTATGCCTATCAAACGGAACGAAACCTACCTGTTTTATGAATGGAAAACAGCCGTGTGTTCCATAGTAAACACAACATAAACAGTTTAAGCTATGCCTATCAAACTTTTTCATGGTCCCTGGGTAAACAAACGAGTACTAGGCTAGAAAAACTAGTTTACATATGCATATTATTAAAGTTCATTTAAAAATTAAACAGCATTGAGCAGAGAGCATGACGCTTATTTAGGCAGCTTTCTGTTTTGGTTGTGAATCAATCGCAGAAGCTTTAAAGAAACCTCTGCTTTAGAGAGTATTCATTTTATTTAAATGAGCCTTCCCGCGAGAAAACCAACATAATTGTCTCTGCGTAATTTATCGACCTAGATCAGCCTGCGCAGTCCGCGCAGACTGACCGGGCCGTAACATTCCGTCTCAGAGGTATGGAGGTATAGAGTAATGATTCCTGAAACAGAAAATACACAGGAGGCGAAAAGTGTCTATCCGGGTAAGCCTGTGAGGCATGCTTAGACTGATCCGGGTCGACATTGTACGTATTGTTCACAATGTTGGTTTTCTCGCTAGACGGCTCAGATATAATTGGTGACTGCGCAAACTGATATTGTTCTACACATATCATATATACTCAAGTTGATTTACGTAAAAATGATTTTTTTCTTTCATTTTTTATACGCTTTTCTAGGCTGTGAATGTAAAGCAGAATGTACTGACAACTCCAGGAGAGAAAACATGGAAAGGTATGCTGAATGTATTTTTCCCATAATAAGATACCAAAAACAATCTAAGCCAATAAAGTACAAATATGTTGTGGACGCACCAGAAGAAGGATGTGTGGAGAAGGCCTGGCTGGAGGACCTTCCCCATTCGTGTAGTCCTGATGACATAGTAGCCCCATGGGGAAACTTTTATCCTGTCTATTCGCATGACAAACAGATCAGTTTTAAAAATGTGAACTGTGCTCGGTGTCATGGCGCAAACGATACGGTGAAATGGAAGACGTATATTTTATATTCTGGCCATCAAGGATATGAAAATATGCTAAGGATACACCAAACGTACAAATCAAAACATGTCGAGATCGAGTTTCAAGCCCCAAACAGAGAGAGTCGGGGTTATGGCAATGTATGTTTCAACGAAAAGAAGGTATGCGATCCAGCATATGCTGGCAGTTTCTATATACCTAGCAATATCAACATGTCACGACAACAGATAATGCAGGCATGTGAGCAGGGTCCGAGATCTCTCTATTTAGCTAATACAGACAAATCGTTCAAGAATGTATTCTGTGCTCTGTGTAATATGTACACGTCAAGATATTACGATTCACCTAGATGTGAATACAAGGACAACTTATACGGTTGGCGAGGAGGGGGGCAATCACTTGCATTGTTATTGAATGATGATTACGTCGATTCTAAGATTCAAGAATTCACAAAGAAAGATACACTGCTATTAGCATGCAAACCCAGTAACGAGAATTCGGTATGTATATAACACAATTTCTGAGACCACGAAATCCAATTAAGTGCCATATTGCATACAAAAAGCTTGTAAAAGTAAGACTCAGGAATATTTCTAATTTGTCACCAGGTTTCTTTGATATCTTTCCAACAGGTTAGAATAACCAAAGAAACCAAGTGTCTTTTATAATCTTGGAGAAAGCTATTGTTTTTCGAGCCGGAGCCCTATGATTACAAATAAAGTAATTGCATTGTATCGTTTTGTGTTGATCATCTATTGTCAGTGTCACATACAGTTGTTTATATTTTCAATCACGATAAAAGGAATTCTGCTTCATTTCAACTTTCATGACCCTGAGATTCAAAGTTGCATCACCTTTCGAAAATCCGTGATCTACCAATTCCTGTTTGACAAAGAGTTATATATATACGTTCCGCTCACCTTAAGACGACACTCTGCATCCGTGAACTTATATAAGACTCGTGAAGGAAATGACTTCTAACACTTACGAATCTCTTAGGCGAAGGAATAAAGTATCTTAATTTGATTCGTATGAACAAAGATGCAAACCATTCAAATAGAAAAGTTAGTGATTGGTAAAGATATGTATCTTAATATAGACAATTACAAATAATTTTAATCTCCATCTTTATTCGGTAAATTGAAAAATGTTATATTGAACTCTGCATTAATTGGTAATACCGATGACGTCATAAGCTAGGTAATAGGTTTGATTTAGTTTTGAAACATCTTTTGACATGAAGGTTAGAATCATTGCTACTCGATACTGGTGCATTTGTTTTAGTCTGACACAAGTGGGAAGCATTTTAGCCGACTTTTGCGATCGAACTCATTTCACCGAATGTTGACCATACACGACCATCAAAACATGTGTCCGCACTTGTGAGTTCCACCTATTTTAGAAGTCACCTATTTATAACACAAAAACGCAAATTAAAGAAATGACATATATAAAACACTACGCACGCCACTAATAGGCAGCACATATTTGAACATCCTCGGTACCCATGTTATTCATAAAATATATTATACCCTGGGCAAATTGGCTGTACACATCTCGTACTCATGAATAATTTATGAGGTGAAATGCAGCCGCTTGATTGGCCGCATGACACAAACCTCGTGCGATACGAAAATAACAGTGTAGTTACGGAGCTAATCGTGGTGCATGCTTTACGAAGTTTCGCTAGACAATTTGCCCCGGGTATCATCTATTGTATTAATAGCCTGGGTACCGAGGATGATATTTGAAGAGCCAAACAATATTCCATATCTTTTCTTTTGCAGGAAGACGACTGTCGTGAAGTGTTTTGTCCGACTTTACAAACGCGATACTCTGATGGTAAGTGCCGGTATCCAAT
This sequence comes from Serripes groenlandicus, assembly GCA_031761405.1. Taxonomy (NCBI): domain Eukaryota; kingdom Metazoa; phylum Mollusca; class Bivalvia; order Cardiida; family Cardiidae; genus Serripes; species Serripes groenlandicus. The sequence continues at coordinate 12,270,028 of JASEVX010000015.1, forward strand.
GACCGTGTTTTATGCGGATATATTGTATTTGTACCTGAACCTCGTATCCTCAGAAGTTGTTAAAGAACTGCGAACAGCCAATCGAACAGGTGCTGAAGCCCTATCTCTTTTTGACAGATTTTCACCATGGCAAACGTACTGGACGCTTGTCAGCATTGGAGTTCGCGTAGACAAAGGTGTTGTAAACAGAACGGAGGCTTTTGTAAAATTGAAGCTACAGACAAACATAGGAGTAGACCCCGGTAAGTTGGTGCAGAGGGTACTGTATACAATGTCTAAGCCGTGGATACTTGATGTTGGCGTGAAGATACCGTTCGACCAGCATATTTGGTCGTACGAAGAAACGGTTATTGATCGTAACATATCAAGTCCAACGTACGGAAAGCGTGTACCAAGATGGGCTGAAACATTTTATGAAGACTTCAATGATACCGACATGGTTATGCCTGTATGGGACGTATTGTATTACGATTTCATTCGAGACCGCGATGGGACTATTGCATCGTCAACAATCACTCTTAGTAAGCTTCTATTTTGTAACCAAGTCGAATTACAAGCCAGTGAGTTCGAGATAAAACCATACAACTCCCCGGCGTATTTGCACGGACAAGACAGATATCTGTTCCTTAATGAATATTACAGGTATACCAGAGAGAATGGGAGCCAGAGTATTACTGTTTGCTTAGAGGATTCAGGATTGGTCCTGATTGGTTCCCAAAATAGTAGTCCTTCAATGAATTTTGATACTTGTCTCATCTTAGGCATGTTAATCTTTTATTTACAGAAGTGAACACTACCAATTATGATCTTCAAACTTTGCTAAAATACATATAGATGGCGTTAGACTCTCCGACTTGGCATCATTTCAAGTTGCATTGGTGAACAAATTGTTGGTTTTAGAAACATTAGCGCTGTGTTTAATCTCTCTGGACATCCCATTAGACATATTAGTCGTCCCGCGAGAAAACCAACATTCTGCGTAAAGGATTGACCCGGATCAGCCTAAGCTTGCCGGGCACGCTTACCCGGATATACACTTTTCGCCTCCAGTGGATTTTCTGTTCCAGGAATCATTACTCTATACCTCTATCCCCTTGGGACGGAATGTGTCGGCCCAGATCAGGCTGCACGGACTGTGCAGGCTGATCTGGGTCGATATATTACGCAGAGGCCATAATGTTGGTTTTCTCGCGGGACGGCTCAATTATTTAATCGGGATCGGGTAGTTTAAGGGGAAAACCCATAATAATATACACTGATGTTTTTAAAATTGATTTTTATAAAAGAAATATAATTGTATTATTAAATTGGGTTGATAACTTTGTGGTTGAAGGATGAGTAAATAAATATGGTTGATTCATCTTGCGCTTCTTGTTTCTATCTTTCCCATGACCACAGCCATTTCTGACACCCACTGCAGTAGACGGCTGTTGAAACATTATGGAAGGGAAACACTCTCCTGAAGACGTGTCATTTCTACTGGCTCCTTCCCATTTTGTTTCCAACTATGACTGCTCCAGATTTAAACATTTTTACCTTAGATGCATTTAATCCTGATTGCCCTTTAAAGCGACTGAAATCCAGATGGCACGAAAAAAAAAAAAAAAATCGAATTCGCCCTAAATGTTATTCTTTATGTTATCCAAGGAAAACCAGGGTAGAAAATGTATCGTTTTTTATCAATAAAGTGAACTCGAGTCGTTTTCAATTGTCCCTATGAAGGGGTTTCCTATTTAAAATTAGTCTTACCCCGTTACTGACAGGGTAGAATTTGCGATGGAAAAAGTATAGAAAACAAGAAGATCTCACCGATTATAGGGGTATGTAATATGTCAGTTATCATATTTTAATGCCCCAAATACAAAAATAACTCATATATACTTAAAATGGGATTTTTTTTTTTCAACAGTTGGGTATCTGGAGTTCAGTCGCTTTAACCAGGGACAATACACGGTCCCTGCTTTAACGTCATTTCGTGTAAGCGGTTATTTTCTTTCCCACATTCAGATGAATGAAATGCTGTATATGTTTTATGTTGTGAAATGTCATGTTACTACGCGTAACCAGGGATACGTCCGTCTATCAGGGATACTGCCATGTCAACTAGACTTACTACCATGTCAACTGGGTATAATAACATAATTTGACATATAATTTACTTATTAGACTTATACCATGATAGTTAGACATAGTAATAGAATTATCGTTTGACATTACAACATGTCGATAAGACATTATATAAATAACACATTGCTTTGAATTGGACAGTAATATTGTCAGCCTGAGGTGACAGTATTTCTCCGAAGGATGACAATATTACTGTCCAATTCAAAGCAATTTGTTATTTATTTTATTATACCTACAAATAATAAAATAATAAATAATAAAATATATATAATAAAATTATCATTATTTTATGATCTGTAAAATGTTTCATAGCACAAAAGTACAACATAGAGCGCTCTACATGTCTAGTTTTAATGAGTTTCATTAACATCCTACCTGCCAGTAAACACATTTGCATACGGCCGTGAGACAGTAACAAATTTGCATACCGCCGTGAGACAGTACAAAAACTGTATCATGGTCACGTGGTACATTTGTCTTGACAGTAAAATAGCAACTTTTTGTCAATGGGAGTTTTATATGGACAATGAAATTGAGGTATAATAAAATAGCATGTCAGTTAGACATACCAACATGTCAGTTAGATATTATAAAATGTCGCTTATACACAATGACATACCAGTGAGACACAATGATATGTAACTTAGACATAATACATTTTCAGTTTACACATATGAGCCGTCCCGTGGAAAAATCAACAGGTTGGACTCTGCGTAAAGCATCTACCCAGATCAGCCTAAGCATGCCACGCAGGCTAATCCGGGCAGACACTTTTCGCCTCCTGTGGATTTTCTGTTTTCGGAATCATTACTCTATACCTCTATCTCTCAGAGACGGAATGTGTCGGCCCGGACTGCGCAGGCTGATCTGGTCCGATAAGTTTAAACTAAACCTTCCCACAAAAACCAATTAGCCCTTTATCAATCATCGGAAATAATGAATCGCTAACGAGCTGAAGACCCCAAAGGCCCTATGTTTCACCGACATTTGCAAACAGAACGAGCTGGTGAGCCCACAGGCCCTCTGGTTTACCGACATTTGCAAACACAATGAGCTGACGACCCACAGGCCCTCTGTTTTACCGACATTTGCAAACACAAAACCAACTTCAAGGTCAGTGTTTTCTTAATCCTGTCACAAATCCAGCTCTTCGTCGTCTTTACAAAAAACTGCAAAGGGTCATTTTGAAAGATAAGATTATTATGTAGAACAAGGCCTGTAGATAAGGTTTCTGTTAATGTTCAAATTCGTGCTTGGTTCTTAAGCTCTATGTTGTAGGCACTCAAGATAACCGTCTCACTGACGGAACTCTATCGAGTACCCGCAACATAGGGATTGGTTAGGTAATTAGAGAGAAGGTGTAGATAAAGACAAATTCACTTCCCATTATCTAGAGCTATTAAATATATATTAAATACTGAATAAGTTTTGTGAACCGATTAGATCTTCGTTTGGTTCGACTTCAGCACTGAGAATGTTCCAGTTTCTTATTGCCATACAACTTCTACTTTTGTACACCAAGCCAGGTAGGCATAGGGTTTATACATGTTTTGTTATATGAGCCGTCCCAAGAGAAAACCAACATTGCGTAAAATATTGACCCGGATCAGCCTAAGTATGCCGATCAGGCTAACACGGACAGACACGTTTCGCCTCCTGTTGAATTTCTGTTTAAGGAATCATTACTCTATACCTCTTTCCCTCTGAGACGGAATGTGTCGGTCCGGATTAGCATCCGCGAACTGCGCATAATGTTGGTTTTCTCGAGGAACGGCTTAAATGACGTTTACCCTTTATCATATTGTTGAATGTTTGTTCCTAAATGTCTGAGGAAACTTGTAATATCTAGAAAAATGAAAGTAAAATTTCGATTCCGAAAACAACATAGTTAGAAAAGAAAATTTTACTTCCAGTGTGTTTCCAAACATCGTATTTTCTCCAATCAATTATAGAGTATTAAAAAAGAGAAAAACATTTGAAACATGTTCCACAAATGTACAGTCAGATTTGAAAAACCGTTTGAACCATGTTCCACAAATGTGCAGTCAGATTTGTGAAACCGTTTCAACCATTTTCCACAATTATACTGTCAGATTTGTGAAACCGTATGAACCATGTTCCACAAATGTACAGTCAGATGTGTAACTCCATTTGCTACACATACACTAGTGTTTCAAGTGCTCCGCTCAGATATTCAGTCACCATATTGTTTACTAGTGTACTTACCCTTTTTGACCACCTTTGTTGACCGCCGCAGATATTGGATGTCGTGGGTTCGATGACCGGCCGGGTCGTACCAGACTTTAACAAATGGTACAAATAATTTGTCCTCCATAGGGCTCAGTTGTGTAACGTTAGCATTACGACTAACTCTGTACCTTTAGGACCAATGGACGAGTCGAACTCAGGAAACGCCGTGATTTAACTGAAAACATGTTAAATGCGACGTAGACACCTTACAAAATAACAAGACTTGCGTTTCCAAGCAGGCCGCGGTCATGGCGCTGTATTATTGGGAAAGGTACATTTCGTAATTATGGTCTTGCAATTTGCTTGCATTTAGATTGTCCGTACACATCAAGCACTGGGGCTTGTTTAAAAACTGCTTTTTGATCAGTTGATTTGGCATAGGCTGGACGATTATCCGGATACCATGATGGAGATCCCTTTCGCAATATACATTTCCACTTCCATTTGCAGTACTTTGTTATCCATGAATCTTTGGTGAGAATATTGTTTCCCTCCTTTTAAAAAGGGCGTGAAACAAAAAAGAAAGTTAGCAATAACACATTGTTACATACTGTTTTAATACAGGAGAGACTGTCCGGTGTTTTGAATGTAACAACGCACCAGACCCAATCGGTTGTGGTGAGAGCACTACTTGTTCAGATTCTGAGGTGAGTGAAATCCGATTAGACACATTTCTGAAACAAGACGAATGGGGTCCGCCTAAATGGCTATGAATCATTGGAGTCAATTCAACTCTTGGACTCCAGCAGTTGGAGATTTGTATCTCGATGTAAATATAAGGTGTAAGACTAATAACATCTTCCTGTTCGCCGAACTATGACCTTTGCTTTTGAAAGCAAAAGCGGACTAATAACATCTTCCAGTTCGCCGAACTATAACTTTTGCTTTTGAAAGCGAAAGCGGACTAATAACATTGTTCTGTTCGCCGAACTATGACCTTTGCTTTTGAAAACGAAAGCGGACTAATAACATTGTTCCGTAAGCCGAACTAGAACCTTTCTTTTAAAAGCGAAAGCGGACTAATATCATCTTCCTGTTCGCCGAACTTTGACCTTTGCTTTTGAAAGCGAAATCGGACTAATAACATCTACCTGTTCGCTGAACTAGAACCTTTGCTCTTGAAAGCGAAGGCGGACTAATAGCATATTTCTGTTCGCCGAACTATGACCTTTGCTTTTGAAAGCGAAATCGGACTAATAACATCTACCTGTTCGCCGAACTGTGACCATTGCTTTTGAAAGCGGCGTAAAACCAAAAAACAAACAAACTATTTATCTATCGCGATCCAATCATTCAGCACGTCCAGTTTATACTAAGAGGGTGTAGTATCAATTTAGATATTCGATGAACACCAAATTGCGAAGGTCGGTAGAATGACATGGTCCATTTTGATTATTATTATAATACCGATTCAGAGCAGTGTTCAACTATTAAGAACGTTCGTCGATTTATCTTACAGGTGTGTGTAATTGAACAATTGGTCACTACAAGCGGTAACGTTATTTATAACACGGGTTGTGAGAGCGAGTCGGTATGTATTGACCATTGTTTTGCTTTTCGATTTTTAAAATAAATGTTATATGTATGTAGTATATTTGGTATGGTGGCCCTGTTTCCAGAAAATGATGTATATTTCTATCTTATTATAATAGTTTTTTCGCACTTCGTGTAAAATGATCAATGTCAACTTGTTTAGTTGTTATTTTGTAAATACCATGAACAACGGTCAGATATGGTCTTATTCTAGTAACTATTTTCATTTCTACGAGCAGAGATCGAGGGCTTGGCGTGAAACGGTTGTAACTTAAAACCTATTTTGAAGACCCTGGTTTAGGGGCGATTTTGACCCCTTTGTAAACAATGCAAATTTAGCTGCCATTGCTCAGAACGAGCAATGGCACCTAAATTTACATTGTTTACCAAGAAAAATGATTTAACGCTTATAAAGACTTTATGGCAAGTTGATTAACCTTGGAAAAAAAATACCAATTTGAGTTACAACCGTTTCACGCCAAGCCCTCGATATGGTCTTATTCTAGTAACTATTTTCATTTCTACGAGCAGAGATGTTCCGCGCAGAGTGGTCGCCGTGCTATAACAAAACGTAATTCCGATATAATAACTTGTCGGGAATGCTGCGACGGACCCTACTGCAACAATAAAGGATGTGGAAACCCGGGTAAGTTATGCGAAGGGAGTGTTTTAGTACTTCAGTTAAATGCCACGTTAAAGGGACTGAATCCCATATGAGAAAAAAGCGGGAAAAAAGTTATTTTGCATTGTAAAATCTACTGGGTTAGTAACCCAGTAAATCTAAAAAATATCGCTGTATATTTATCACGTGATCACTACAACCGAATTGACAATCTCCTTCGCAGAGTTGTCGTTCCTTACACTCACGCATACATGAATGTAATGAGTCGATAGTGTTAGAGAATGCCAAATTGAATCCACATATGCAAATGAGCAAGAGGAAATTCCACGGTATTTTTAAACGGAAAAACACGGAGCGGGCGTTTTTTTAACTACTTATTTCCTATGAAATAATGAAAAACAAGACTTGTACGACCTTCTACAACATTCCGTTACATATACATGTATATCGACGTATTTTGGATTAATTAGAATAAGTATAAAATATGACGATACTGGACCATTATGGTGTTCAGTCCCTTTAACATTCCCGAGTTCTATGTCCGTAAATAAATATTGAAGATATCACCCAACGCGCGTCTGCTAGGGGAATATTTGTAGCTAGCTCACTCAACCCGAAGACGACTCGCTACTTTAACCCTTTCCCTCATATAGACGCTTTCTTACGCCTCTGCAGCAGACGGCTGTTTGAAAACATAGTGACAAAAGAAGAAATTGCACAAAACGTGCAATTTCTTCTTTTGACACAATGTTTTCCACTTTTAGTCATAGGTTATCCATTCAATTATAGAGATTTGCTTGTTTTTTGACAAAATATATTCAAAGTCGTCTGCTGCAGAATTGTCGTATGAGGGAAAGGGTTTAAGTAAATTCAGTAACGAGGTCCGATGTTTAAATGGTGATACCGAATTTGACCGAAGAGCTCCGATTGATCCCGAGCGGTTCGTTCTGTAACCATTGAAGTTGTGGAAACCCGGAAAGGTTATATCGAGGGCTTGGCGTGAAACAGTTGTAACTAAAATTGGTATTTTTTACACCTAAATTTACATTGTTTACAAAGGGGTTAAAATTGCCCCTAAACCAGGGCTTTCAAAATAGGTTTTAAGTTAACCGCCAAGCCCTCGAAATACTCGTCTAGGTTATACGTGGGAAGAATTGCAGTTTACCGCTTCCTTAGAAAATTGCGCTTAAATGTTATACATTTTCTAACGAATTGAGGTAATTATATTGGGATGTCTGTCCCAAGAACCCATAGTTTGTGAAATAATGAAAACAAAAACGAGAGCCTGCCTCCCAAGAATAAAAATAGCGGACAGAGACCGGTAAAGAACTATGTTTCGTAAACGAGTGTTTCTAAAGACAGGTTTGGTGGATTTTCCTACGAGAAGATAAGTTTAGAGTAATCTAGCCACAACAGGTTTGTAATTCAGATCTTGTTTGTGTTTTTGTTTTTCAGAAGTCACCCGTCCTAACAGAGGTGTATATTGTTATGACTGTCCATACCTTTTAGACCCTGCGACATGTGAAAATGTGACAATATGTCATGAATCTGAGGTAAGCAAAATGCATGGGTACAGTTAAGGACATCATGAAATTGACAATCTGAGCGGAACGTCATTGGATCGTGAGCGTGATTGGAACGCAGAGCGGAATAGGATTTTGTGCTCTGAACGAAACAATCATAATGAATGAAAAAATCCAATCACATGAATGTTTCGTTCATTGAGCGGTTGCAACAATTTACTCAATTTACCCAGTGAGCGTAAAAAGGCAATCAATTTGATCGGAACGGGAAAAAGCAATCACAATGATTTGAACGACTGAACGCTTTCAGAGCGGAATAGAACTTGAGCGGAGCGGAACTGAACGGAACGGAGGGGAGCGTGAACGGTAATTTTTATTTCATCAGGTTCTCAACTGTATGTCTATCTTAACGCCGGTCGTTATACGGGCCAACTATAAACGCGATTGAGGAAAGTCTCTTCAACCCATTGTTGGTTGCCATATTTGGAAAGACATGATTGAAGATCGAACGAATGTCTACTGCTCATGAAGCGGATATTTTAACACTGTACCAATTAGTCGGTTGCCAAATCAATACATAACCTCATCTATACACTTACTGCAGCGCACTCCACCAGGGACCGTGTATATATTGTCCCCGACACGACAAACATTATTTAATTTCGTGTCCCTGTACCCCGGTACAATCAATCCCGGTTTGCTGTTGGTGTGCCTCAGTTGAATCAAATAATTTCTCCTTTTTTTTAAATTGAAGATTCCATTGTACGATAAGATATTTTTGCGATATCTAAATAGCCCTTTGTTAAGATTAAAAACATAATTGTTTGGTGGCGAAACTCACTTGTACACAACGAAGAGATATCAGATTTTGTCCATGTTTACATCTCCGATGGGAACCGATTTACTCCATAATAAGTCACACTCCCGCTGTATTCTGTACTGTTAATTTACTTGCGACTTAGACTCTATGTTTGTATTGAAACTTTCTTTCATTATTGTGTTCGTTAGTGTAAGGTCTATGCTTGACACGTTACAGAACTGTTGATATTGTCTACTTTTGGATATATATCCAATCTAAACAAAATAATTGAACAACATATTAATTTAACAGTTTTATATATTGTTCCAATAGTTTTACATATTTAAGCAATATTTTAATATATTCATTCAACAGTTTTACATATTTATGCAATAGTTAAATATATTTACTTAATCCCGAAATATATTCATTTAATCCCGAAATCAGTTAAACAATATGTGTTTGCTAAAAAAGTATTTATTTTATTTGGCAAACTATTGATTCAATAATGAATTCCAATCCGTGAAATTTTTTATATAAAAAAAATATTATATTTATTATTTCTGTTTGAAATAATTGTTAGATGTCTTGCATCAAGCAAAAGTTACTGTTTTATAACGAACGCTTTCTTCGGACATTATAAGCCCCAATATGTCGGCGTCCTGGTACGGCATAATTTATTATCGTCATAATTATGCTGCATTTCGGGATCAATGTGTGACTAATTGATGCAAAATCATTGAACAAATATAATTTCACTCAGAAAGAATATATGTGTTATCTTTTACAGAAAACATTATTTTCACACAGCAAAAACAATTAACAATATCGAAAAAAAAAATATGAAATAATTTTTATAAATATGTTGTGAAAAAGATATATACGTTTGCCTTTTACGAGTAATTACCATTGTTTTACGAACATTTGTTAGGATAGAATAAATGTATCAAATAAATAGATATGTTGTCACATTTTATAGAATATTGTTTAACAATAAATATTTTCAGAGATTGAATGGAACTTAAAATGATTATCAAAGTTATAATATATTTTGTAACAGATTACACTCCATTCTCAATTCACAAGCATCTTTAATACAGTTTTATTTATTAATCTTTCATATGAACATTACTATTTTATCATGAATTTCCTTAATTTTGTAATACTTGATCATATTGTCCAATATTTAGGCACGCATTCAAAGAGTTCTGTCTGGAGATTATTCTGCTTATTCCCCCAACCACTACTCGGTGGCGCAGCCTCTCTCACAACAGGTTGGGTGTGTGACACTTGCATGTATAAATATGTTTTTTGTTTGTTTTGTTTTTAGGTTGTTTTGGTGGTTGTTATTTTTTTTTGGGGGGGGGGGGGTTCTATAAGTCTGAAATGTTATGTTTAATTTCATTTATATTGTATTCTTGTAATCTTCAATATTGGAGGTAATAAAGATTATATATAACTTACTTCTGCAGAAGATGAACTTCACCAGCTTTAACTCTTTCAGCGCCAATGTCAATATTGATGTTTTTTGCAAACACTACAGATGCAGATGAGTTGTCTCACCTGAAATCAGCATTATGTGCCTATTAGTTATCCAAATATTCTTAAACTTATATTACATAAGAATTGTAGACGATCGATGTTGAACATTGAAGAGTCTACTTAAAACAATTCGGTGCTGAAAGAGTTAAGCTTCAAGTTGAATTAAGTGTAAAACTACATGTACCCACTGAGACGGTCATTGCGAATCGAAAGCACAGAGACGTGTGAGTCTTCACTGTTTGTAAATGCTACTCGACTATATATGTCGCTTAATGTGTTTCATTTCTTTCCAGCAATGTCTGACACGTCTTCGGATTGACCTTCGTGACGTGCCCGGACTCCCGGAAAAAGTGTACGCCTCGGAGTGTGAGGCTACTGTAGTAAGATTTTGTTTCAAATATTTGAGTTTAAACTGTATTAGGTCAAATGGAAGCAATTCGGATTGGAGCGCCAGATGAATTCATAAGACTGAAGTGGTCTCCCATTGGACAATAATGATTTTGTTGAAAGTTGAAAACTCTCTGACTGAATTGTAATCAAAACATTGTTTGCTTTGAGCTTTTTTGACAGCATAGAGGCCATTTTGAGAACAACATGTTTTTTCTGAAATTGAAAGTAAAATTCACTGCGGGATAAGGGTAAACCTTTGATTTGACGTCATAGCTAAACAAATAAAATAGGATGACATGTGAGTTTTGTGCGCTTTTTGGTAGTTTGGATAATGAACTTTAATTCAATATAGGTTATACCGGCTGTTTTGAAAGAGCCATAGCCCAAAACGATACAATGGTCGCCTATGGAAAATGAATTGCTTCCATCTGACCATTATCATATTGCTTTGACTGATATACTGTGAATCATCCATTTATTATCTGTTTTTATATGTCAGATTTTAAATAATGTGCATCTCCTGCAAAAACAAAATATCACGCATATAGTTTCATAAATACAAAGTAGCTGAGTTGTATGATGATTGAACAAAATGTCACGTACCTTTATGCATTAACAGGTATGTAACGCACTAGAAACTATACAAGGCGGTAAATGCTGTAACACAGACTTTTGTAACGACAATTACAAGGATATTCATGCGGCGAATCCCATTACCCCCATGCCAACATTCGCTCCGACGGAAGCAGTCACGGCCGCACCAACGGATCCGCAAACACAACCGCCGCTGGTTACGCACGGTAAGGCTACGATTGTATGTATTCTCCAGGTTATCTAAATGGAAGGGCAGGGATTATTCATCTTGACATATTCATACTGAGTCTAGGACATGACAAATTATTTGTGTATATTTAGTGAATATTGGGATTGAACAAATGGCAATGAGGGGTTATTACCTCCAAGAAAATAGATATATAATCCCACGGCGATCCCTACGGCCTCTTAAAGATAGGATACGCACTAGGGTGACCCTTACGCCACCGCAGATCCTCTGCGGCCTCCGCAAGTATCTCTTGACTTCGGGGGCCTACGGCCGCCGTATCCTAGCCCTGGAGCAAATGTGACTGAAGCATAACAGTTGACTCTTGCGGACCCGCAAACAATTGCTTGCGGCGGCCGCAGGAATTCCATAGGCGCCCTAAGGCAGCCTTAAAACGGCCCTAGAGTAGCCTTACTGTGGTCCTACGGTGCCCGTACGGTGGCCTTGCGGTTTGTGGTACATCCTGTTGGCAACGCAAGGCCCACGCCGGCTCCCGTACGCTCGCCGCACACCATCCTTACGGCCCTCGTGGCAGTCTGTGCCGTACATGGAGCGTTTATATAGATAGAGGATATTACATGAGTGGTCATTCAATACGGAATTTATTAAACGAGTTTTCTGAAATTGATATGAACGAGCCTTGGCAAGTTTTTATCACTTTTAGAAAACGAGTTTAATAAATTTCGTATTGAATGACCACGAATGTAATGTTCTTTTTATATCATAAATACTAATTTAATAATTTACAGCGCTATATCCATATAAACGTCGCTATAAAGCGCGCCTATTTACAACGCTAAACGTTACGTTATGACGTCACGTTACGTAGCATTGTTTTTACACTAGTTGAATACGCAATTTATTCAATGGCTTTATTACACTCCCGGCGACGTTATTTATGATATAACAGTTTTTGTTCATATATATATTATCATTCATATCCGTACGGCAGCCGCAGGTTTTCTGTCTCCACAAATTCAGAATACGCCATGCGGCTACCCTAACATATGTGACTGCTACTGTATGTGACCGTGTGAATGCTGCGGCGGCCCTAGAATTGCTATTGGCCGTAGAACTGTTAGGCCCCACGGCCACCGCGGCAAATGTGACTGAGGCATAAATACAAATACATTTCTATGGCACAAACTTAATTGTAAAATATTTCAGTGAGCTTTACACAGTTCATGAGCTATTTATAAAGTCCTTTCACAGTCTAACATGTAAATGATATTCACACCAGACATCAAATCCGCTATCATCGATTGATGTTTTAACCCTTTCCCACTTGCAGACGTATTTCGATGCATCTACAGCAGACGACGTTTGAAAACAATGTGGAAAATAGGGAAATTGCTCATTATTATCTAATTTATAACTATATCATCATTTGTAGAGATTTTCCATACTTTTGCCTAGATACTTTCAAAGTCGTCTGCTGCAGATTGCCAGTATGTGGGGAAGGGTTAATGAGTCGTTCGTCGGTCAATACATACCAACAATGATAATCCACAATAATAAGTTGAACGTTTTTATGTTAATGTATTCTTCAGACTGTGATTTATCTGGCGGTTATACACGGTTATCACTGAAAAACAACCAAGCACTATGTGTGAAGGTCTACGAAGGTCCCGGTAAGGACTGGCCCAACGCAAAGGTCTCTTGTGAAAGAGAACATGCTAGACTGGTCGTTACAAATACAGCAGAGAAAATCAACGTATTGGAGGCGTTTTTACAAAACCATTCTAGTAAATATATTTCATCACTGCGTAATCCTATTCCAACTTTTCTGTTGATAGTTTCAATTTAACTGTGAGCATTGACCCATTCCAGCGTCGAATCTCGATAGCTTAGTCGAGGTTAAATCGAGATTCAACATTTTAGACGAGTTGATCACTGTGATATAACTGCTCTACCGTGAAAATGAAATTCATTTCCGACTAATTTATCAATCAAACTTTCACCCGTCATACATCAGAAACTTTCAATGTAGAATATTGTTATAATATAAATTTTTATTTCACTTAACTTTGCTATTGGTTTGGCTGTTTCAATTTGACTGTGACCATTAAACCATTTCAGCGTCGAATCACAGTGGCCAATCTCGTTTAAAATCTAAAAATAGCATTTGACTATATATTGAATATATAGTCAAATGCTATCTTTAGATTTTTAAACGAGACATTAAATATATAGTCAAATGCTATTTTTAGATTTTAAACGAGACTGACACCTGTGCGTCGAATTATATAAAATGTTATTTCACTTAATCGGTGTGTTTTCAGGCTAAACTATAGATTTAGTATTAATCGGTACAGTTAAACGGGTCCTGATATGTGTACATGTCACGAGACCTCTCCAGTACTCTAGCGATTGAACCAATCAGGCCGTTACATTGAGTTCGTCATACAAATATCTGTATATTTATCACGCAAATGTATTTTAATCTTTTTTTTTAACTCTTTCAGCTCCAAAGGCAATATTGAGGTTTAATGCAAACAATACAGATTCATGTGTATTAGCTCGTAACGAGCTGTCTCACCTGAAATCAGCATTCTTCTTTAGTTATCAAAATAGTCCAAATCTGTTAATTACATGAGAAATGGAGACGCCCGCTTTTTAACATGGAAGAGTCTACTTTAAACAATTCGGCGCTGAAAAAAAAGTTAACCCTTTCCCTGATATAAACGCTTTCTGACGCCTCTGCAGCAGACGGCTTTATGAAAACATAGTGACAAAAGAAGAAATTGCACAAAACGTGCAATTTCTCCTTTTGCCACAATGTTTTCCACTTTTTGTCATAGGTTATCCATTCAATTATGGAGATTTTCTATGTTTCGACAAAATACATTCAAAGTCGTCTGCTGCAGAATTGTCGTATGAGGGAAAGGGTTAAAACGTACATTTGGTGTGGTGAATAACACGCCAAAGTATGTGCCGCGTCTGGCGAATTAAGGTCTTACCAGAACCTTCACTGACCGACTATATGTTGTACAGACCAGAAGGCATAGTTTGATCGAACACCACTAGATAAACCAAGCTTGCCATGAACCAGTATAACTGTAACCCTTTCCCTCATACGACAATTCTGCAGCAGACGACTTTGAACATATTTCGTCAAAAAATAGAAAATCTCTATAATTGAATGGATAACCTATGACTAAAAGTGGATGACATTGTGGCAAAATGGGAAATTGCTCGTTTTGCCACTATGTTTTCAAAAATCCGTCTACTGCAGAGGCGTCAGAAAGCGTCTATATAAGGGAAAGGGTTAAATGATCGACATTAAAGACGCAATAATAACCACACATAGTTCATGCTTTGTATTTCTTTGCACGAAGGTCAGGAACCGTTCAAAAGTGTGTCTAGTAATATTAAACGTAGGTAGTTGATCATCTTCGCTAGCCAAGGATACTTCGTATATTCGCATGCCAATAAATGTCGCTGGCTATGGGAATGTAATTGATAAATCGCAACTGGCTTGAGAAGATGCTAGTCGATACACAAGGGTTCCAGTAAAAGCAGTAGGAATGTAGGAATCCACCATGGTCTAGTGGTTAGCGTCCCGGATTCGATCCCCAGTGGCAGCACGACGGTCATGGTTGCTTGCCCTTTGGCAAGGCTCATTTTCTAGCCTAGAACTGGTTTGTTTACACAGGGATCATGAATAAGTAAACTGTCGCTGTGATATAATTGATATAATGTTGCAAACGGCGTAAAAACCCAATAAAAAAAACAAAAAAAAAACAGGATAATGTTTCATTAATTTCTCTTACAGTTCACAAGCAATACTGGATCGGGCTATGGGATAAAGACAACAACAACCAGTTTTACTGGCTGACCGGAGAGGCACTGAGCGCAGAAGACTGGGGAACCAGTCCCAGACAACCGACTAACGTGTACAACAGTAAAGATGAAGACTGTGTCTACATATATAGCGGAGACAACTGGCATGACACGTGGTGCGAACACCATGTAGGTTACGTTTGTGAACGAGTCTAGACCAAATAAAATGGCATTATCACAATGTGTGTCTGTTTTCATTGTCATGACCTAGGCAACTGACCCGCGTGATAAACAACAAACCTCGGAGTTGTGTTTCATCTATATCTATAACAGGGACCACTGACGCGATACGTTGTATGAACACCACGACTACTACGTTTGTGAACGAGTCTAGACCATATTATCATTTGATTGATTGGGGTTTAACGCCATTTTTAACAATTTCTCAGTTATATCACGGCGGCAAGTTCACCTACTCATGCATTTCCTGGTTTTCTCACAGCAGTACTCCGCACAACAATATTCCCAAGCAACTGGCTGCTTTTCCACATATACTTAGCCCATTGGTGGAAGACGAATGACGCAAGTCGCATTGACTTTTGTCAATCCTCGGAAAGAAAGTTGGCCGAGCCGGAATTCGAACTCACAACCCCTGGATTGACAGCCCGCGTCGCTACCGACTGAGCTACCGGTATTATCATTTGAGCTTTTCCATGAGAAAAACCAACAGTATGATCTCTGCATAAAGTATCAACACGGCGGATTGGGAAGATCAAGAGAAAAGTTAAACAAATCATATTAGAATCAGCTCCACTGGAATCCATTCGAGCTTATAACTGGTATAGCGCATTGTCCGCCATGCTTTAATCTATCGTGAATTGCCCTGTTTCGGTGACGGTACTTAATCGGTGACCTTTTTATTTTGCATGTGCTCTTCAATTTGAAGAGTTTTATGGCAATATTGTTGTGTGTGGTCTCAAGTATAAACATATTGCTGTCAATAGCTTAATTTTGAATCGTTTGTAAATATGGTTCAAATACACAAATGTATCTAGTATTTAAAATAACCTAGTAAAAAAACTATTAAAGTTCTTAGTACCAATTTTATCCTATCTGATAAGCTCCACCAAAAGGTCTCTTTTTAAAAAGTTCATTTTTGTTCTCTTTTCTTTTTACTTCATGTATTTTGTAACGCAGCAATGATATTTTAATCTGTGACAACCTTTTAATCACGTACATGGTGTGCTCTAAAGTGCATAACCATCTTACCTTTAAATTGGAAGAGAGAGACAGTGAGAGAGAAAGAGGGGAGAGATAGAGAGAGAGAGAAAGAAAGAATGAGAGAGGAGAGGGGGGAGAGAGAGAGAGAGAGAGAGAGAGAGAGAGAGAGAGAGAGAGAGAGAGAGAGAGAGAGAGAGAGAGAGAGAGAGAGAGAGAGAGAGAGAGAGAGAGAGAGAGAGAGAGAGAGGGAGAGGAGAGAGAGAGAGAGAGAGAGAGAGAGAGAGAGAGAGAGAGAGAGAGAGAGAGAGAGAGAGAGAGAGAGAGAGAGAGAGAGGTGCTGGCCAATGTTCATGTATACAAGTTATCGTCTCATTCCACCCCTCATATGATATTTTATTGTCGTCTGCTTGTGAAACATTCGGTGAAAAACAATAGCATTTTGTGAAATGAGAAATGGCTCCTTCATCAATATTTCGTCTGCTGGAAAGACACACTATTGTCGTCTGTCTTAAAGAAAGGTAATAGAAAACTTTTCAGTTATCAAACTGAAACGTCATTTCATACACTTTGCTCACGCTCTTTCGCCAAACGTCTACTGGTAGTATGCATGAAATATTCAAGCCTAAATACATTCCTATTTTCAGAACCCATAATGCTGCCAGTTCTAAATACATATATATTTGTATAAACATTAAAAATCGACCAGATAATATGTGTTTATGAAACAAAGTTGAAATACAATTAAAGAAATACCAGCGCATGTGCAGTAAAAAAACCACTCAGTCGTAGGAAATGAATGCCAAAACAAGCATCTTGTTTATGAACAGTCGATTGCCCAAAAGTAAGTGTCCGGAGTAAACCTAATAATTCTTAAACACGTGGAGTGATAAATCAACAGCGTCTACATGAAACCCTTTTTAATAAATAAAGAAAAATCCCACAAAAAACCCAGAAGTTCCAGATTTACTTTAAAATGCCCCCTAGTTGTTTTTTTAAAGCCATCTATGGAATAAGAGTGCATTGTGCCTGCTTGTCAGTTGAAAACAACATTAGGTGCTAAGCTATGCGAATGTAGGTTCAGTTTCTCCTCAAGAAAAAGCTTGCCCTTTAAAATGTTGACATGAAATGTGTATAGGGATGAAAGCAATTTCTCCGAACATCTCAACAACTACGCTTAGATTGTTGTCCTTCTTATGACATGCAAACCGGGACCAAAACTTAAAACAAACCATAAAACATGTATCTTCCGTCCGACATGCTACGGAGAGTTGTGTTTACTGAACAAAATAAAAATATAACGTTTGATAGTAACGTACTCAGTCCGATGTTGAACAAGGCATTTCACGAATACTTTTACCAAATATCATTCACATTATGTGTCTGCTCCCAAAAAGCCGAGTCCCGGTAGCTCATTCGGTATCGACGCGGACTGTCAAATCAGGGTTGTGAGTTCGAACCACAGCTTGGCCAACGTTCTTTCTTTATTTTGACAAAAGTCACTGTGACAAGCGTCATTCGTCTTCCATCAATGAACTAACATTTTCTGTGAAAAAGCAGAGCTAGTTTCTTGGAAAGAATGTTGTATAGAATACTGGTGTGAGAAAACCATAAAACACCTGATCGCCGTGATGTGACTGAAACATCGTTGAAAACGGCGTTAAACTCCAATCAATCAATCAATCAATCAATCAATGCTACAAAGATAAACAGCCCACTGTGGAGGATGATCAAAATGTTGAAACCGTGATCGCAGGAATTGAACCAACAACCTATGGGTCACGAGGTCGATACTCTACCAGGAGGCCAATTTCATTTAACATTTAACCACATACAACACATTTTCAATAGATGAATTAAATTTGTTTGCATGGCGTTTAGTGCCGCTTTTAGCCTAGGTCTTACCTTGGTAAGTTCTTATACTACTGGTCCGTTTATCCTGACATCAGTGAATCAGTCGTAAATCCAGCCGCATAATTTTTAAGACTTGCAGACGACTTTGAAAAAAGATATAGTGAACATTTTATCATTGTTGTAAAAAAATCACTGTGACAGAAGGAGAAATAGCTCATTATTCGCATTTTCTCTTTCTATCGAAATATTTTTAAAGACGTCTGCTGCATATACGTTCACATTTAAACAAGCAAGATAAAAATACGATGAGCTAAAGCTGAAGCCCTATAAATAGAGAATAATAGGTTGGTGCCGTGGATTGAGAAAGTTTATCTGGCAAGGCGGAGTAATTTATCGGGTGAGCCGAAGGCGAATCCGATAAATTACGGTGCCGAGCCAGATAAACTTTCTCAATCCACGGCACCAACCTATTATTCTATTTATCCTGTCGCATTTATTTTTTATTGTTATGGCAGCTTTAAAAATATGTAACCTACTGAATTACATCCCTTTGATTGTGACGTCATATTTTATGAATAAACAGCAGCCATTTGTGATTGATGCGCGGAATGAAATAGTTCTTGTGTTTGAACCGTTATTACAAAATAACAAAAACAAATATGTTAAATGAAATATTTATTTATTAAACAACTGAAATCGCTGTCAATTTATCGACGATATTTGCTGTTGTTATCGATTGAAGTTCGAATTTACAGCGACTTTTGCTAAAACAAGTAGTCCCGGCTAGCAGGTGCCCGCCAGCTTATCACGTGACCAACTGACGTAGATCAAAAAAATATGCGGCACCCTGTTATCGGTTCGAAATTGCTAGACGTGACAGGATAAAACGGAATACATAGTAATGCAACTGGTTAAAAAATTATTGGAGAGGAGGAATAATTTAAGCAATGACGTTATTTTGTCAGTTATATCACGGCGACAGTTCACTCATTAATGATCCCTGGGTAAACAAATCAGTACTAGGCTAGGAAATGTGTCTTGCCCAAAGACTTCATCATGGGCCTCGTGCTGCGACTGGGTTTCAACTCCCTGACCCTAGCCACTCGACAGCGGCGTATTCGAAGGAACACATGTGACGCCTGTGAACAAGGAAAATAAGGTGAGAAAAAGGGCGGACAAAAATATACGAAATAGGGAGGTAATTTCATATAAAATCAGGCTAGAGATATATTCCTTGTATCTCAAGATTCAAGGGTTTAAATGTTGCAACTCTGGCGTGAGTCGTCTAAACAGAAATAAAGAATTGACAAATAAATGCAATGCGTGACGAACAAATTGAGAGATGAGGAAGAAGAGGTCCCTCAGTATATTGCTGTCTAACAGACAAAGAATACACACAGACAGACAATACTACGGAATTCCGTTAGGGCCATCGCCTATGAATGAAATAATCTGAAACGCGAAAACACGAAATCACGAAAGTACAATGACGAAAACGCGAAAACACGATGACGAAAACTCGAAAGTACGATGACGAAAACGCAAAAACACGAAATCTCGAAAGTACGATGACGAAAACGCGAAACTACGATGATGAAAACGCGAAAGTACGATGACGATACACAAGGGTTCCAGTAAAAGCGTCTACATGAAACCCTTTTTAATAAATAAAGAAAAATCCCACAAAAAACCCAGAAGTTCCAGATTTACTTTAAAATGCCCCCTAGTTGTTTTTTTAAAGCCATCTATGGAATAAGAGTGCATTGTGCCTGCTTGTCAGTTGAAAACAACATTAGGTGCTAAGCTATGCGAATGTAGGTTCAGTTTCTCCTCAAGAAAAAGCTTGCCCTTTAAAATGTTGACATGAAATGTGTATAGGGATGAAAGCAATTTCTCCGAACATCTCAACAACTACGCTTAGATTGTTGTCCTTCTTATGACATGCAAACCGGGACCAAAACTTAAAACAAACCATAAAACATGTATCTTCCGTCCGACATGCTACGGAGAGTTGTGTTTACTGAACAAAATAAAAATATAACGTTTGATAGTAACGTACTCAGTCCGATGTTGAACAAGGCATTTCACGAATACTTTTACCAAATATCATTCACACTATGTGTCTGCTCCCAAAAAGCCGAGTCCCGGTAGCTCATTCGGTATCGACGCGGACTGTCAAATCAGGGTTGTGAGTTCGAACCACAGCTCGGCCAACGTTCTTTCTTTATGTTGACAATGGTCACTGTGACAAGCGTCATTCGTCTTCCATCAAAGAACTAACATTTTCTGTGAAAAAGCAGAGCTAGTTTCTTGGAAAGAATGTTGTATAGACTACTGGTGTGAGAAAACCATAAAACACCTGATCGCCGTGATGTGACTGAAACATCGTTGAAAACGGCGTTAAACCCCAATCAATCAATCAATCAATCAATGCTACAAAGATAAACAGCCCACTGTGGAGGATGATCAAAATGTTGAAACCGTGATCGCAGGAATTGAACCAACAACCTATGGGTCACGAGGTCGATACTCTACCAGGAGGCCAATTTCATTTAACATTTAACCACATACAACACATTTTCAGTTGACGAATTAAATTTGTTTGCATGGCGTTTAGTGCCGCTTTTAGCCTAGGTCTTACCTGGGAAAGTTCTTATACTACTGGTCCGTTTATCCTGACATCAGTGAATCAGTCGTAAATCCAGCTGCATAATTGTAAAGACTTGCAGACGACTTTGAAAAAGGATATAGTGAACATTTTATCATTTCTGTAAAAAAAATCACTGTGACAGAAGGAGAAATAGCTCATTATTCGCATTTTCTCATTCTATCGAAATATTTTTAAAGACGTCTGCTGCATATACGTGCACATTTAAACAAGCAAGATAAAAATACGATGAGCTAAAGCTGAAGCCCTATAAATAGAGAATAATAGGTTGGTGCCGTGGATTGAGAAAGTTTATCTGGCAAGGCGGAGTAATTTATCGGGTTTGCCGAAGGCGAATCCGATAAATTACGGTGCCGAGCCAGATAAACTTTCTCAATCCACGGCACCAACCTATTATTCTATTTATCCTGTCGCATTTATTTTTTATTGTTATGGCAGCTTTAAAAATATGTAACCTACTGAGTTACATCCCTTTGATTGTGACGTCATGTTTTATGAATAAACAGCAGCCGTTTGTGATTGATGCGCGGAATGAAATAGTTCTTATTCAAAATGAGCACTTTCTCCTTTTGCCACAATATTTTCCACTTTTAGTCATAGGTTATCCATTCAATTAAAGAGATTTTTCTATTTTTTGACAAAATATGTTCTAAGTCGTCTACTGCAGAATTGTCGTATGAGGGAAAGGGTTAAGTTGAAAGACAACATTTTGTTAAATAAAGACGAAGTTTTGACGGATCTTCAACAGACAATTTTTGAAAAAGATTCGGTAAAAGGAGACGTTTCTCATAATGAGCAGTTTTTCCTTAACTAAGTTTTTTCAACCTTTATACAGTCCTCTGCTTCTCATATGTTGTATGTTGGAAAGGTTTAATTAATTGATACTGATACCAAGATTACACGGTATGAAGACTGAAATTAGAAATATGTTTAAACTTTTCCCACAAACAATACATCTGCAGCATACGTCTTGAAAATAAACATTTAGGTACAAATATAGTAGTGGCAGGTATCGAAACCAATATGGGATATGTATATGATCTGACATTCGTTGTCATTTCATATAATGTTTTATTAAACAAGTTCAAAATAATTGTTCTTAAGCGAGCCTTTGTCGAGCTTAATAACAGTTTTCTTGGATGACTTTAATAGAACTTTATGAAATGACAACGAATGTCAGTTTCTTTTTATCACATGACGAAACGCAAAAAGAAAATCGGGTTTTCGCGATGGGAAATTGTCCTAACATGTAATACTTAATAAACTGTTATGTAATCACAAAAACAATTGGATAATGGTCCCTTCACCTCGTCCATCTATCATGACGTTTGTGTAAACCGGATACACGTTCTGAGCCATTTTGTACACATTCGCGGATGAATACAAAAATAGTGATTTGGTCATGTTATATTACACACATAACATATAAAGAAATACGTAATGGGTATATAAGATCGGATACAAGCATTGTCATGTGATAAATAACAAAAAGTGGTTGTTCATATGTAGTGAAAGAAAATATTAAGCATAAATCAATAACAAAATATATATTTGTTCAAATGTTGTTTGCTGCAGAGGTGTGAAAAGTCATCTGTCTCAACAGAAGAAAGTTTTCTTGCCACACTGTGCTCATCTGTTTAAGTTTATTGACGCCGAGTGGAAAAGGTTTTAATGTTATACCATGGGGTGACGTAATCGAAAAGGGAGCAACCAACATCATTATTGTTAAGAAAAACTCTGTTATATGTTTGAAAAAAATAACCTTTATGATTTATGAATAAATGAATTGTATAAAATGATTTATGAATAAATGAATTGTATAAAATGATTTTTAAAAACAGCAAAATACAAAATACGTATGTCTTCTACCGTTATAATAAACTTTAGACACATTTTATGGGTATTTAATAACTTTTCTCCAACTTACTAGGCTATGCTTTTTTATAGTTACGACCTGATTCATCAAAGCTCTGAAACAAGTTTCTGGCGATGTTTACAATATTAAGATTTTTAAATAAACGGTTTATCTTTAAAGCATCAATGACAGTATAATTCTGGAAACTATAAAACCCATTCTTATTTAATAGACGATAAGGTGTCATCGGTTCCCATAAAATAATTAAGTTGTCTCTGCTTCCTTCCGTTATGAATACTTCGCTGTTTTGACGATTTCATCCGATTTCTAAAATTTATTGGATTCGTACTCGATTTTTCATGTTTCGTTCGAGATGAACGATTCTTACCAACTGGTTTTCGCTCTTTGCTCTTGTGGAACTGACTTGACCATTTTCTTTTGTTTATTTTTTAGTTTTCTACTGGCATGTTCAAAACGATTAAAGTGACAAACAAACAAAACAGACTTAATCATTCTTACTATATACTGACTATACATGTGAACTTTCATAATGCTCAATCTTGATCATAAATATCTTTAATTCTTTTTAAATTATTTCGTATTTTTTGTTTATATACTCCCGATTTTGCTATCATACTAAACTGGAAGGAGAATAGACATTCCCCTCTCCTTCCAAAGATTGTGTCACACTTAACTTATAACTAGAGGCAATAAAACCTTAATATATGTTAATATTTAAGCACCTAATTTTTTTTTTTTTTTATATCTAATTGATCTAGTTAGAGGATTAAAAAACAGTTTACTGTTAAAAAAAAAAAAATCAGAAACTTCAGCCTGTATGACACATTATAGTTGCAGTGAATGTTAAGCAAACTGTAAACCAAATGGTTTCAGGACTAAACTTGTCATTTCACATGCTGAATATATCATATATCGTAGCATATACAGCGTTTAATCCCTACGTCAATATTGACCCTTTCTGCTCTTGGGAACCTTTTTATATAGGCTATGGTAGCCAGGTGAGCAATAAAGGCACACATTGACCTTCTTGTTTAAAACAAAGGGACCTTTGGCCTTCTTGTTCAAAATATTTACAACTTGTCTGTTTTCACAGGTTATTTAAATGTACTGAACTGCATCTGCTTTCTTTAAGTCATGCTTCAAAATCATGCGCGGCGTCTTTGATGCTTTCAAAATTCTTCTTGTAGACAACATTAAATGCCTCCAAAGTAGATGGCACAGTGTTTTCAACTCTATCAAATTAACCACATAATGATATTTAATCAGTTGCTTCGAAAAAACCAAATAGTCTTATAATATTAAAGTATATGAATTGTAAACCCTTTCCCTCATGCAACACATCTGTAAAAGACAACTTCAAAAACATCTAGGCAAACTACATGTTTCTATAGATAAACGTACATTTGTTGAATACAGATGAAATTATTGTGGAAAAAGGAGAATGGCTCATCATTTTAAAATTCGGCTACTGTCATAATGTTTTCAAAAGTCGTCTGCTGCAGATATATCAAACTGCGTCTGCATGTGAGAAATAGCTACATGTATGAACCTTTTTCTCAAAGAATATTCAAATGCAATAAGCTGCACCTAGCTGTTATGTTTGTTGTACCTGATTAACGGTATTACATAATGAAATATGTTCGAAACACATGAGAGACCAAGTTTTAAATGTTTGCCAGGAGTTATCTTTGAATATATCATACATTTAGGGGGAATGTCAAGGTAATGTGTGTTGAGTCTGTGTTACCAGAGTTTTCGCTGTTGACTGAATGTGTGGGCCTCGTGCAATACTGTTGTTACTTCTTTCTCGTTACCAGTGCATGCTTTTAGTTGCTCGAATGATACAAGTTTATCTACATTCCTGCCACACACAACCCATTTGCAGCAGACATCTTTATAGACATTAAGTCAAAACTGTAGAAACAGTGAAACTATATAAATGGGAGAACAATTATTCAATAAGATTGAAAACACAATGACAAAACGTGAAATTGCTCATTATGAGCTAGGCCCTATTTCTCTTTTTGCCACGATGCTTTCAAGTCGTCTGCTGTAGAGGCGTCAGAAAACGCCTGATTGTGGGAAAGGGTTAAAAGCAAATTTTTATGAGAATACTGACATTAAGAATTTAACAGAATTTAAACTTGTTTATATGTATAACAAAGACCTCTCTGTTTATATAAAACTAACCTGGACTTACGTACGTTTGCCAGGAGTTATCTTTGAATATATCATACATTTAGGGGGAATGTCAAGGTAATGTGTGTTGAGTCTGTGTTACCAGAGTTTTCGCTGTTGACTGAATGTGTGGGCCTCGTGCAATACTGTTGTTACTTCTTTCTCGTTACCAGTGCATGCTTTTAGTTGCTCGAATGATACAAGTTTATCTACATTCCTGCCACACACAACCCATTTGCAGCAGACATCTTTATAGACATTAAGTCAAAACTGTAGAAACAGTGAAACTATATAAATGGGAGAACAATTATTCAATAAGATTGAAAACACAATGACAAAACGTGAAATTGCTCATTATGAGCTAGGCCCTATTTCTCTTTTTGCCACGATGCTTTCAAGTCGTCTGCTGTAGAGGCGTCAGAAAACGCCTGATTGTGGGAAAGGGTTAAAAGCAAATTTTTATGAGAATACTGACATTAAGAATTTAACAGAATTTAAACTTGTTTATAACAAAGACCTCTCTGTTTATATAAAACTAACCTGGACTTACGTACGTATCTGAACCACATTTATATTTATATCGATTGAACGATATTGACAGGGATATGTTTTACACTGGAGACAACAAAAATAATGCCACCACACATGAGTTCAAATTAAAACAGACATGCAAAATAGAAATAAAAAGGTCACATATCAAGGCCAGTCATTGAAACGGACAGTGTACGATATATAAGTTCGAGCTGATGTCAACCAAAAACCGCCGGTGCGAAATGATAGTGGTACGCATATACGTTATCTCCATTCGAGAACCAATAAAACGGAAAAAATGTCTGCGCCCATGTTACATGAAATCTGCTACGTTTGGGAATTGCACAATGTGTAAACATTCACATATTGTCATTTAATCCGGTGTACCGATCAGTCCCGAATAAGAAGTGAACTTGAATAAAAGTAAGTAAAATTTATTTAATCAAGAGGCATTGTTAATTTAAATTTTTCGAAGGTGAATTTGACAGATCGATGTCAAACTTGGTCGTTTCGCCCCGAATCATCTTCGCGTCCTGAGTCGTTCCGTCCCGATTTACCGACCGTTTGAACATATTTTTTTAAAACTTTTTTTCAGTATTTGTATTTTAAAAAATTGTTTAATCTTCGGTGATTAAACAACTCATAATAGTCATATACATCATGTTAAAAAATTTGAATATCAAATGCCATAATTTATTGATTATCCCTTTTTAACTTAGTACAAAACATTTAGACTTTTGGTTGCTCGTTATGACATCTGTCATTTATTTGTCAACCAAATTGAGACAATTAGATGATATCGTCTGTGATTTATATGTCAACCGGAGTCTAAAAAGACTGGATCAACGTTATTATGTTGTTGTTTACTTCCTTGACAGCTATCACAACGATACAATAAACCATATTTAACATTAAACTGAACCTAAAAATTATGCAGCTTACAGAAACCTTACCTCTTTAACATTTTAACCTATGAAAAATCCAATTCACAACGCTGAAAATTTTAAAATCTTCAACCATTTCTTTATCGCCAACATCCGGTTAAATAAACTAGACAAAATCAGTAATAAAAAATAAACGAAACATCACCCCAACTCCCTATACCTTTTGTGCTAATAAGATCTATAACTATTTTGTTAAATATCCATTTCATTAAGTATCCATTTCGTCAAAAGGAGAAATTGCTTGTTTTGAGCAATTTCTCCTTTTGTCTATAATCTATATGTTTTCAAAAAGCCTTCTGCTGCAGAGGCGTCAGAAAGCGTCTATATGAGGGAAAGGGCTTACCTGTCAGGAAATGTTAGTGAGCATCAGAGCTCTAGATAAGGGACGTTTTGCATATTCTAAAATCCTTATTTGATCCTCTAACCATAGTTTGTGGATACTCTGTGAGATGATTCTATTGAGTACCCTCAACATAGGGTTTGCTTTAAAAATCAGAGAGAAATTGTGGGAAAAAGAGCTAAAATAGTAAATAACCCTCCTTATCTGAAGCATGATATAACATTACATACATGTATATTTATATTAATAAGTAAGATTTCATTGCAGAGTAAGACTTTTAAAGTAAAGGAATTCCTTTAAATTCTGACACTGGAAAACATAACAAAGAGAAAAACATAAGAATGGCATCAAACTTGATGAAAAAGTTACCAAGAGTCAAACCCAAGACCTACACCACCTGTGTGTTGTACAATACAGAGGAGGCCAATGTGAAGCTGAGAGGGATCAATCTGGCTGCTTGTAATCCAAAATATGAGAAAAAACAATTGGATGCAAGTGATACAGATTCTAGAAAAGGTATTATAGATAAGATAAGAAATTGTTTATTAATGGTATCAAACAATCAGGTAAGGTAACTCCTGACTGAATTTATCTTAAATTATGGCCCTTGTTCAAGTTAGAAATTTGGGTTGAAGTTTTGCATGCAAGGCCTTTTCTCACAAACAGCAGACGCTATTCAAACAAGACTTATCCAACTTGATTTATAGTTCTATACTATCAAGCCACTATCTCAGTAACAACTGTTGACTATAATATCATATAGCTAAATAGTCGAGCATGCTGTCTTGCAGACAGCTCTTGTTATTAGTCCCCTACCGGCGTGCCGAAGGGGACTCTTAGGTTTGCACTCCGTCCGTCAGTCCGTCAGTCCATCTGTCAGTCAGTCAGTCAGTCCGGCAAATCAGTTTTCCGCACTTTTTTTCTACATGCTTTGAGGTATTGAGCTGAAATTTTGTATATGCCTTTGTAATCATGTGTCACAGATCAAGTTCGCGTTTCCTGGGATTTCGTCAATTTTTTAATGAGTTATGCCCCTTTTTGGACTTAGGGCAAACCAGTAGGGGACTATGGTATTGCTTGCAATCCAGTTACTTGTTATTATTGTTTTTATTATTTTGAAGAATGAGTTGAAAACATTGTTGAAAAACGAGAAGATTCTCAATATAAGCAAGTTCACCTTTTGCCACGTCATCCAAGTCGTCAGCTGCATACATATGTATCAAAACATGTCAGCATTTTGGAAAGGGCCAAATACTGATGTTGTATGGATTTTGCTTTTGTTTATCAGTTGAAGAAGCTCCGGCTATGGGCTCCGTGGACCTGTCCCAGCTGACGATATCTGACAAGATGTCCTGTAATTACTGTGATGTAGTATTTGAAATTCGACTTGAGCAGGTACTGTAATATTATTTCTTATAGACGCTTCTCCTTTGTAAATGCTTAGGATTTAATTTTTACATAAATTTGGAAAATTAGCAGTAAAATGTGTAAAAGAATAGAAAATATTGACTGAAATTGTTTTCAAAATTTACCTGCTGCATCAGCCTTAACCCTTTCCCACATACAGACACTTTCCGACGCCTTCTGTAGCAGACAACTTATGAAAGCAGTTTGGCAAAAGATGAAATTGCTCATGGTGAGAAATTTCCCATTTTGCCACGATGTTTTCAACTTTTTCAGAGCCGAGCCCCGGTAGCTCAGTCGGTAGTGATGCGGGCTGTCAATCCAGGGGTTGAGAGTTTGAATCCCGGCTCGGCCAACTTTTTTTCTGAGGATTGACAAAAGTCAATGCGACATGCGTCATTCGTCTTCCACCAATGGGCTAAGTCTATGTGGAAAAGCAGCCAGTTGCTTGGGAAGATTGTTGTGTCAGTCCTCCACTTGTCCCCAGAAATTGTCCAAAGTTTAGACATGGCTTATCAGTCCTGGTAATCAGCTGTATCAATCAATTTGCCATTAACAGGGATTCCCTACTGGGCTACAGTCCCCCATTAGTTATCTCTGTCCGATTCATGACACCATCACAACATCTGCATTGTTTGGCAGTAACATTGCACTGTAGCTTTATCATTGCATTCAGTGTAATATAAAAGCGAAGTCATATTTGTGATTGCTGTTTCTTTTAGGAGCTTTTGAATAACACTTATAAAGAAGTAAAGATGACTTAATAAAATGTAATAGATTTTGTTTACATTATGACTATTATTTGTTTAACCATTTCCATCATACGACAATTCTGCAGTAGACGCATTTAAACATATTTTGTCAAAATATAGAAAATCTCTATAGTTGAATGACTCAAAGTGGAAAACATTGTGGCAAAAGGAGAAATTGCTCGTTTTGTGCAATTTCTTCTTTTATCACTATTTTTTCAAAAAACCTGTCTGCTGCAGAGGCATCCGAAAGCGTCTATATGAGGAAAAGGGTTAAAATTGGATATATGATTTCAGCACAATTTGTTCAGCCTACGAAGTCGTAGAGCTTACATGTTTGTTTTAAGTATTGCTTTACCATGCATACACATCAAATTTGCAGCAGATGACTTTGAAGACGCCTTGGCAAAAATATGGAAAATTTCCATTAGTGTAAGAGTAATTATTGAATAGAATTGTAGACAATATGACAAAAACAGAAATTTATCATAATGAGCAAATATTCTTGTGTAACTAATCTTCTGCACACACGTCAACATTGGTTTGCAAGTGGGAAATAGTTAAGTAGATTTACCTTCACATATTAACCCTTTTCCACTGGCAGACACATTTAATGTCATGTTACTTAAAGAAATTTTGGTAAGAATGTGAATTTAATGTAAAGAAAATAGTTTGAACCTAAGTCATTACGGGTAAGAGATCTACATAAGGTATGCGTAACATAGTGTAAGAATAGAATGAGACGTTCATAAGATAAACACATTTGAGGCAAAAACATAAGCATTTTATTACCTAGATAAGGATACTGTTTTTGGTCAGATTGTCAATTCTAAGACTAGACCAAATTTAAGAAAGTAGTTTAACAGGAGTTGTTCTCAACTCTTAACAGGTAAGTTGATTTTAAAACTTCTATTTCTTTCAATTTGGGATAATTTTAGAATAATTCTAAATGTTCATGAAAAATCTTGGTTTTAACTTGAAACTGTGCTCTATTGATAGGAAACCTATACTCTTAATGTAAATGAAAGAATTGAAACAATAATGTCATTGCTAAACCTCTTTTAAGAATTTCTTCTGTTTATTTAAAAAAAAAATGCATTGTTATAATTTCTTGTAATAAAATCATTTTATGAAGTTCAAATTTTGAAATTAGCTAAGTATTCTTAGTTCAATTACTTACTATGTGTTATGGTTAAGACAAATGCGGAATACATTCTTAGTCTGTAAGGTATTTCTCACATGCAAGCATAAACTGTATATAAGCTCAACCACTACATCTGAAAATCCCTTTTTTAAGCTTTATTTTCCAAAAAAAATTGTATGTTTAAATTGCAACAGCAGTTCTGACTGTTTTTGATGCATAATATATTTAGACCACGCCTTTTGGTCTGTACATGTTGTGGAAAACGTCTTTAAGTTGGCAAATTAGTATGGGTGAGATTGGGGGTAAGTTTCTAGAGGACTTAGAATCCCGAAACTTGGATGCAGAATGAAATGCTGGTAGATACCTTTTATATGACAGCAATATTGATCACAATAAACACCTATATATATATGTTAACACATACAATGAATCTGAAATAACCTGGGCGAAAAAAAGGAAAGTTAATAAAGTTGAAGAAAGATGCTTCCTTACTTCAATGAAACTGCTAACCCTATCCCTTTGAATTTTTGTATGACCGCCCTCTATTTGCGACCATTTAACCCTTTCCCTCATATAGACGCTTTCTGACGCCTCTACAGCAGATGGCTTTTTGAAAACATAGTGACAAAAGAAGAAATTGCTCAAACCGAGCAATTTCTCCTTTTGCCACAATGTTTTCACTTTTAATCATAGGTTATCCATTCAATTATAGAGATTTTCTAGTTTTTGACAAAATATGTTCAAAGCCGTTTGCTGCAGAATTGTCGCATGAGGGAAAGGGTTAAGGTACTGATGCAGATGACTTTGAAAACATTGAGATAAAAAGTAGAGTTGCTCATGATGAGCAATTTCTCCATTTGCCACTAAGTTTTCAAATATATTCAATTTCCTATTTAGTGTTTTGCTGCTATTGTCAACATATATTTTCAAAGCGGTCTGCTGCAGATTCGTTGTATAACTATAAGGGAAATGGTTAAAGCGTATGTTTGTAAGAGTAAACAATGTTGTGTGAGGAGAAATTTCGTTCCTTTTGCCATAGTGATTTCAAAAAAATTCTGCTGCATAGGCTTCAAAATCATACATGCAATTTCTTCAACTATTATTTAGAGTCGTCTGCTTTGAAAAATATGAACTGAAAGATCTATTTTGTAGAAGACTATAAAGGGACACTTTTAGTAGAGTTAAAATTATTTCTCTCCTTTCTCCATAATAATTTCAAAACTTGGGTGTATCAGCAAATACAGCAAAATCCATCTCTGCATCTTCAAAAGTTCACCCAATACCTTTTTAAACGTTTTTTAACAAAAATTCGCCTGCTTTGTATAAATACCTACCAATGCATTTGAGTAATTTGATCCAAATGGACAATATCTGTAAGAAGTTAATTGAAATACTCTGTGAATAATTAAAAGACATATTGAACTTCCTGTATATGCATGTTGATTTCTGGTTGCAAATTGCTAGGTTGCTTTTGCGAGAGCAAGTTTTTGGAAAAAAAGGAGAAAGTGATCGTTATAAGCAATTTCATCTATTTTTATAGTTATTTCAAAATTTGTCTGCAGCAAAGGTATAAAAAGTCATCTGTATCATGCAGGACTACAATGTATCTATAACCAAGCATTTACAGTATAAATTTATCAATGCATAGGTTGTTGTTTCAGAAAAATATTTTACTTTATTACAATTTAGTAAATCTACTCTAATTAAGAATGTATATATTTTAATTACAAATATTACAAATATATTGATACTAGAACATTTTGTTGTATTTCTACCAGAAAAATAATGAAAGATATCTCTTCGGATAAAAACACAGTTATTTAACACAGTTACTCAGGTTAAACCAGCAGTGACCAGAGACACTAGTTTGCTTGGGTAATAAATCATGACCTGCTGTGCTACAGACACCGTATCTAATTTTATGGGCCTATTATAACAGTATTTAAGATTGGACCAAAAGTTGAAAAAATCCTATTTCTTGGGGATGTGTGGAGGAGTGGTGTGGAGTACTGGTGTGAGAAAACCAGGAAATGCATGAATTATAGGTGAACTGTCTGCCGTGATATAACTGAGAAATTGTTAAATATCTTCATTTATAGACATTTTTCATATTTTTTGCCTGGATGTTTTCAAAGTACTCTGCTGGAGATTTGCTGTATGTGGGAAAGTTTTAAAAGAAAATGGATACATGGTGAACATATTTCTGTAAGCATGCATGTAAGAGATGAGAAAACATTCATGTTACATATAATAAGACTTTTGCATGGGTATCACTTTTACTGTATTCCTTGTGTTCTCCGATTGTTAAGCTGCCCAAAAATTGCAGATTAGAAAATATTTTCTGTCATGTTTCTTTGTTTGTCCATTGATATATTCTGTGTGTTTGTCTGGACTACCTGCAGAGCCCCGGTAGCTCAGTCTGTAGCAAGGCATGCTGTCAATCCAGGGGTTGTGAGTTCGAACCCCAGCTCGGCCAACATTCTTTCCGTCGTTTGACAAAAGTCATTGTGACAAGCGTCTTTCGTCTTCCACCAATGGGCTAACAGTCTATGTGGAAAAGCAGCCATTTGCTTGGATAGATTGTTGAGTGGATTACTGGTGTGAGAAAGCCAGGAAACACATGAGTTAACGGGCTGCTTTGATATGACTGATAAATTGTTGAAAATGGCGTAAAACCCCAATCAATCAATTGTCGGGACGGACTTCTTAGCAACTGCAACAGAATTAAAATAATTCTCTGACAAAGATAACATTGGTGTATGATGAGATGACAATTTATAAATCAAGTGATTTGTATTTACAGAAAAGACATTACAGATCAGACTGGCATAGATATAATCTAAAACTGCGGATTCGAGGTAAAGCTGGGGTCTCTGAGGACCAGTTTGAGACTATATCAGGTAATAACCATGGTGACTAGACAAGGGGGAGTAAAATGTCCTTTTCACCACACTATCTCTCATTACTTAACCAAACCCTATGCTGTGGGTACTCAACAGAATTGTCTCAGTGAGACGATTCTTTTGAGTACCCACAGCATAGTGTTTGAGTGTCAAACAAGGATTTTAGAACAGGAAAAAATCCCTTAATTTAGAGCTCTAGATAGTGATACTACATGTTGATATGGGAAGATGTGTTTGACATGACTTCAAGTTCACTAAATATGAAAACAACCCCCTGGTTCAACGATCAGTACCAAGGATCCCTGTTGTGTCACCAGTCTTCAGGGAGACGCTTGGGCATTATATTTCTTGACATATCAAATTTCAATTACCAAATGGTTTTAAAATTAGTAATAATTAGTTTGCTCATGCATGTTATAATGTTTGTTTAGCCTTTGCCCACATACAACAAATACGCTGCAACCAACTCTAAAAACATGCAGAAATAATACAGAAATCTATATTTTAGAAAAAACCTTGTGAATTCATACATTGTAGTTATGAGGACATTTTTGTGTCACCCTGCGTAGCATGGTAGGCACTTAATTTTTTTTTTTTTTGTCCGGCATCTGTCCGTTTGCTGTCTGTTTGTCTGTCCGTCACACTTTTTCGTCACACTTTCAATGAGCAGGTGCAGGTGACACACTTGCTCCGCAGAGCACTCCATTCTAATTTTCATCCGTTCTTCATGAAAAATTATCAGCACATTAATCAGTCAGGTTTGAAACTTGGTATGTTAAGTCCAAAACTAGGTCACTAGGGCAAATATTAGAAAAGCCTTGTGAACACATTATAGGTCCAATCTTTACGTTAAATCGTCAGGTTTATTAAGTTCCATTCAATCCCTGTCCAGTTCCAAACAGGGTCATGTGGGGTAAACAACTAGGGCACTATTTTATTTTATATCATACTTTGTAAATAATTAGAAAAAACATATACAGTCAAACTTGCGATCAGCAGCCACCCAAGGGACATGATAAAACTGGCTGCTTAAGACAGGTGGCTGCTGATGACAAATTTCATCACTTGGTCGGATTTGTTCAAGTTTTGTCTGTTCACATAATATTACATGTAACTGTTAGGAATAGTGGAAATGGGAATATAAATTGATTTGGGGCTTCAAAGTGGACATTAACTTTCATTTTAACATATAAATGGTCTAAAACGCTCATAAATATCTCTTTCAATTTATCAATTTTGCCCGACATCGTAGACAGAAAAGAAACCAAAATCGCAACTTCTTGTTGATAAATCATGCAATTATCATTCGGCTTTATTACCTGTATGTATTATAAACACCGATAATTTAACACCTTGCGAATCCAAGTCGTGTGTTGGTTGACCGTTGAACACATTAAGATTACAGTAAATCTTGACCAATTAGTGTGGCCGCTGGCCGCGTTTCAAAGGGGAGCGCTGATCAAGGCAGTTTATAGAGTATAATTGGTTGGGAGGGATTTAAAGTGACCGTTTAACGCCGCTGATCGCATGTGACCGCTTACACAAGTTTGACTGTTTCAATTTCAAACTTTGCATGAAGGTAGCTCATGATCTACAAGTGTGCTCTATACTAGAATTGTAACCCTTTCACACCTATTATCGAAGTTATCTTCCTTTTCAATTTGTCTTGTTTGCCCATTTTGTCACATATTTACCAATGTATGAACTTCAAACTTGGTGTTTAAATAGCTAGTGATCTATAGATCTACAAGAACTATAATTCTAGTCTGTTTTTCGAAGAAAACAATTCGGCACAAAACTTTAACCTTACCTCATTACTCAAAAACTGTTTAATAATTTCAAATGAAACTTGGTACACATGTTCCTAGGAACAATGGGCATGTCTTTACCAAGTCATATAACTCTGGCTTTTATAATCAGTAGTGCCCCTTTTTTGACTTAGAAAAAACGGACGAGCATTGGCGTTGGTGCTCTTATTTATTTGACATTTTTCTGTTTATCATCCAACTTCCTACAGGCAACATTCGTGGAATGATTCTGTTCACATTTATGCTGACATGTTTTCAAAAACGTTTCCTGCTGATTTGCTGTATGTGGGAAAGGGTTTAACTATGCTTACATATATTTTCATCCTATTTTTCTAAGGAAACATTTCAAGTTTGTCAGGAAGTGATACTGATGATGATGCTACCTCAGATTTTGAAGCGGGTACTGAAAGTAGCCTATCAACTCGCCGCCATGTAAATGCATCATTTAAACTGGATCCCTGTGTCTATAGTAGTACAGACAGTGAGAGTGAAACGGCTTATCAGGTAAAATGATATTAATACTCGAGCTGCGCTACTAGAAAATCTACCATAGGGTAGGCTGACAGTTGTAGGGTGTTAGTATATGGCAACTTTTCTCCAAGAGATTTTTTGAAAGTTTTCATTGTTAAGAGTCATCTAGATTGTCTGCTTTGAAAACATAATGAAAAAAATTAAGTATAATATCTCAAAACATGGAACAACTATACTGATTCTTACTTGAAAGCCTTGTGAAAAAGGAGCATTCGTTCACAAATTATTTTTCCTTTTCTCATAATATTCAGATCTGTGTATTTCATATTATTCAATTATTATTTTACCTCAAATTCTGTGTTGTGAGTTTGCAAAAGAACTGTTTCGGTGAGATAATTTATTTGAGTATCTAAAACAGAGGCTTTGGTTATGTTATAAGAAAGAGAAATTAGGGTAAAATCCAAGTTTACTCCCTTTTATCATGACCTGTAACTGAGGTAATGTCAGTTGAACTATAACGCTTCGCCACATACAACAATTCTGCAACAGATTACTTTAAAATAATTGAATGAAGCTGAAAACATTGTGGCTTCTGCTGCAG
The DNA here is from genome assembly GCA_031761405.1 of Serripes groenlandicus. Taxonomy (NCBI): domain Eukaryota; kingdom Metazoa; phylum Mollusca; class Bivalvia; order Cardiida; family Cardiidae; genus Serripes; species Serripes groenlandicus. The sequence goes on from JASEVX010000015.1 coordinate 12,306,106, forward strand.
AGGAAACAGAAAGTGTCGGTATATGGGAAAGGGTTAACTATATTAATCCTTGGTTGTTGATTTGTCTAGCTTTCTTGTTTACCTTTGCAAGACTTTTAACCCTTTCCCTTATATGACAATTCTGCAGCAGACGACTTAGAACACATTTAGTCAAAAAATAGAAAATCTCGTTAATCGAATGGATAACCTATGACTAAAAGTAGAAAACACTGTGGCAAAAAGGAGAAATAGCTCGTTTTGAGCAATTTCTTCTTTTGTCACTATGTTTTCAAAAAGCCGTCTGCTGCAGAGGCCTCAAAAGCATCTACATGAGGGAAAGGGTTAAAAGAATAGTAGTAAATGACTTTCCCTCCTTGGAGCTCAGGATTGTCGGGTTAGCATTTTGACTGACTCGCTAGTGACTCACAGTGTTTTAACCCTTTCCCACATACAGCAAACCTGCAGCAGATGATTTTGAAATTATCAAGGTCAAAATATATAAAATCTCTATAAAAGAAAGAATGATTATTGAATAAAGTTGAAATCATTGTTGCAAAAGTAGAAATTGCTCATTATGAGCAATTCCACCTTTTGCCGTGATTTTAACCCTTTTCCTCATACGACAATTATGCAGCAGACGACTTTGAACATATTCTGTCAAATAATGGAAAATCTCTATAATTGAATGGATAACCTATGACTAAAAGTGGAAAACATTGTGACAAAAGGAGAAATTGCACGTTTTGTGCAATTTCTTCTTTTGTTACTATGTTTTCAAAAAGCTGTCTGCTGCAGGGGCATCAGAAAGCGTCTATATTAGGGAAAGGGTTAAAAGTCATAAAGCGTCTACAGGTGGGAAAGGGTTAACTAAAAATCATAGAGAGTGGCGTTGAACACCATACAAACAATTATTGTTTACCCTTGAAAGATGGAGGAAGCAGCCCGACGTTTGCCCAAGGTTTACTTTCGGAACGAGGCAGGAGAACTGGTGTCTCTGTATAGATGTGTTATCAATCACAAAAAGGTATTTCTTAATCATATCAAGTATATGCTGAACCCCGGTAGCTCAGTCAGTAGCAACGTGGGCTATCAATCCATGGGTTGTGACTTCGAAACGCCAGCTCGAAATCCCAGCTTGGCCAACATTCTTTCTGACATTTGACAAAAGTCACTGTGACAAGCATCATTCGTCTTCCACCAATGGACTAACAGTCTATGTGGAAAAGCAGCCAGTTGCTTGGAAGGTATGTTGTGTGGAATACTGGTGTGAGAAAGCCTGGAAACACATTAATAGGAGAACTGGTCGCCGTGATATGACTGAAACATTGTTGAAAACGGCGTTAAACTCCAATCAATCAATAGATCTCAATCTTTTAATCCTGATACTGACCTTTGTGCCATGACAGAGCTCAAGATAAGGGATATTTGTCATGTTGTGGGTATTCAAAAGAATTGTCTCACTAAAGTAATTCTCTTGAGTACCAACAACATAGTGTTTGGTTGAATTATAAGAGATATTGCTTGGAAAAGATCTGTTTAATCCCCTTTGTCTACATGTAGTCCTCGGCAATGAATTTAATTATTAAGGCATTTCTTTCGTCAAAGTGTGGTTTGTCTATGAAAGACACATAGTGAGATATATAGATACAGGATTTTACTTATTAGCTCACCTAAGCACGAAGACAAGTGCTGGTAGAGCTATTGCGATCACTCACCATCCGGCTTCATCTGTCCGGCCATCCATCCGTATGGCGTCATCTGTCCAGCCATACGTCTGTATGGCGTCATCTGTCCGGCCATCCATCCGTATGGCGTCATCTGTCTGGCCATCCGTCTGTATGGCGTCATCTGTCCGGCCATCTGTCTGTATGGCTTCATCTGTCCGGCCATCCGTCTGTATGGCATCATCTTTCCGGCCATCCGTCCTTATATGGCGTCATCTGTCCGGCCATCCATCTGTTCAAGTTTTCCTACAAGCAACTTCTCCTTCTAAACTAATAGACCAATTTCAAAATTATTTCACAAGAATGTTCCTAAGGTGGTCCTTTTTCAATACTGTTCAAAGAATTTAATTCCATGTCGAACTTTGGTTGCGACGTCATCAGAAATGGGAAAAATGTGATTTATTTCCTTTTACGTAGATTGGAAGCTATTTAAGTTCTGTTAAATTAGGTGAGTGATTTAGGACCATCATGGTCCACTTGTTTAACCCTTTCCCTCATATAGACGCTTTCTGACGCCTCTGCAGCAGACGGATTTTTGAAAACATAGTGACAAAAGAAGAAATTGCACAGAACGTGCAATTTCTCCTTTTGCCACCATGTTTTCCACTTTTTGTCATAGGTTATCCATTCATTTATGGAGATTTTCTATGTTTTGACAATATACGTTCAAAGTCGTCTGCTGCAGAATTGTCGTATGAGGGAAAGGGTTAATGATGACATAACACTTCTATTATAACAATACAAGGAAAGAAGCATTACATTGTATATTTTCTCTCCAGACTCCGCCTGACTCTGTTGAGTGATACCCCAAAATCCTGAGTCCCTTTTATCACGCCCCTTTACATGATTTGACAGAAAAGGCTGGTCTTAGATTGTCTTTCAACACCTTTTAACCCTTTCCCATATTCAACAAATCTGCAGAAGGCGACTTTAAAAACCTGAAAAATCTCCTTAAATGATAGCTTAATGGTTAAAAAAAGTTGAAATCATTGTGGCCACAGGAGCAATTTCTCCTTTTGCTACAGTGTTTTCAAAAGTCATCTGCTGCAGTAGAGGCGTCAGAAAGCGTCTACATGTCGGAAAGGGTTAATGATGCCCTTTCACATAATTTAACGGAAAGGAGCGGTCAAAGATGGTATTTCAACACCTCTGCTGCAGAAAGATGCCTTTAATTTCATACCCTTTAAAATGCTGATCTTTCAATGTCATCTCCAGTATATGACATGACTAAAAATATGTCTAAACATATATTCCAGAATCCACCAAATACAACGGAAGATCTCTTAGCCATGACAACAAAACTACCGAATGAAATGAACTGGGCCATTATCATGGCAGGAGGGGGACATTTTGCTGCTGCAGTGTTTTCAAAGTAATCATTTTAGAAGTTAGATTTCATTTCATAAGGAATGTTCTTTTAACCAGTTGCGACTAGAGATGTCTGTTTTAAATGATAACTAAATAAACAATTGTACCAGACTGAACATTGGATGAAAGTGTATTACTTCATATATAAGTGCTTTCACTTTTTAAAAAATAAAATTTATTTCTTATATATCATAAACAAATATTATGGTTAAATACAATAAATTCATTAATTGTCATAACAAAATGACATCATTTAAATATATATAGAAACACTATTTTATCCCTTTCCCTCATATAGATGCTTTCTGATGCCTCTGCAGCAGATGGCTTTTTGAAAACATAGTGACAAAAGAAGAAATTGCTCAAAACAAGCAATTTCTCCTTTTGCCACAATGTTTTCCACTTTTAGTCATAGGTTATCCATTCAATTATAGAGATTTTCTATTTTTTGACAAAATATGTTCCAAGTCATCTGCTGCAAAATTGTCGTATGAGGAAACGGGTTAATACAGTTTTCCAAATTTGTCTAATTTGTTGCAGGTAACTTTAAAAACATGCAAGTAATTTTTGGAAAATCTCTATACATGAAAGTAGTTTATGCTGAAATCATTGTTGTAAATGCAAGCAAACTTATCATGAGCAATTTATCCTTTTGTGACAATATTTGTCTGCTGGGGAGTATCAAATGAATCTTCATGTGGGAAAGGATTTAAGAAGAAAACAAGATGTAAGTTACTGTATTGTAACCATTTTTCAGAGAAAAGCTTCTTGTACACAAGACATTTCACAGATATGTTGTTAGAGCCAAAAGAGGAACAGCTCAGAGTAGCAGGGATGGTCAAGGAAATGCCCCTAAATCTGGGGGAGCCTCATTGAGAAGATATAACGAAACAGCTTTAACAGAGGTAAGTCAAGGAAATGCCCCTAAATCTGGGGGAGCCTCATTGGGAAGATATAACAAATCTGCAGCAGACGACTTTGAAAACATAGTGACAATAACCTGAAAAATCTCCATAAAAGATAGCTTAATTGTTAAATAAAGTTGAAAACATTGTGGCCAAAGGAGAAATTGCTCATCATGAGTAATTTCCCCTTTGCCCCCTATGTTTTCAAAAGTCGTCTGCTGCTATCGCGTCAAAATGTGTCTGCAGGTGGGAAAGGGTTAATCCTGGACAGGTTTTAGAAAGCAGATTCAATAGTAGTATGTCTGTTTCCCACATGCGTACACATTCTGATGCATCTGCAGCAGATGAATTCAGAAAACTCTTTGAAATCATTAGGCAATAGGCTGTGTGATTATCATGCTGTCCTAAAATGTTTACTACCAGACGGTTTAATAGTGAAGTTGTCAGTCGTATTTCCTGGCACAACTGTCTGTCCAGGTATCTGAATCTAAGGATGAGCATGTGATTCTATGGTTTGATTTTGATTTTAATAGGCAAAATAAAATGTACTGATGCTTCAAAATGGAAGCATACTTTAACTCAAACAGTATGGTGTTGGGTTATTTTTGGCTGAAGAGAATCCATTATAGTATCAGGTTTTCTGTTTGTGTCAATACAGACCCAATGTGCTGTTTGCATGTTAAGGTATCAACATCTAGGCAAAAATGTGAAAAAATCTCTGTAAAAGAAATATCATTATTGTAAAGAGTATAACTATTGAAGAGTTGAAAACATTGTGGCAAAAGTCATCTGCTGCAGATGCAGCAGAAAGCCACTGTATGTGGGAAAGGGTTAATATTTTACATCCATCTTTTTAACCGATTTACTCATGTTTTAGGAAATACAGGAACTGATTCACTCCTGGAAGGAACACATCCAGATCTGCGATAGAATATTTCTACGAGCACCCAGTTTTAACCGAAAGATATTCTTTGGCAGTAAATCACCACCATTCCAGAAAGACGATCTGCGTATCCGACTTATTCCCTTTCAAACACGCAGGCCAACATTTAATGAAGTGAGACGTGTTTATGAGATTCTCGCATCTATTGAATGTTATGGTAAGGATTTCGTAAAACTTCTTTCCCAGAACAGTTTTATATTTCTCATTTTAACATGATTTTCAAAGGGTGAAATTATCTTGTTATAAACTGACTGTTTCAAAGAGTCAAATTATCTAGTTATAATCTGACTGTTTTAAAGGGTGAAATTATGTAGTTATAAACTGACAGTTTCAAAGAGTCAAATTATCTAGTTATAAACTGACTGTTTTAAAGGGTGAAATTATGTAGTTATAAACTGACAGTTTCAAAGAGTCAAATTATCTAGTTATAATCTGACTGTTTTAAAGGGTGAAATTATGTAGTTATAAACTGACAGTTTCAAAGAGTGAAATTATCTAGTTATAAACTGACTGTTTCAAAGAGTGAAAGTATCATGTTATAAACTGACTGTTTCAAAGAGTGAATTATCTAGTTATAAACTGACTGTTTCAAAGAATGAAATTATCATGTTATAAACTGACTGTTTTAAAGGGTGAAATTATGTAGTTATAAACTGACTGTTTTAAAGGGTGAAAACTGCCTGTTTCAAAGAGTGAAATTATCATGTTATAAACTGATTGTTTCAATGGGTGAAATTATCTTGTTATAAACTGACTGTTGCAAAGCGAAATTATCATGTTATAAATATATTGTAGGTGAAGAGACGGATCTCCATGAATTTATACCTATTAGCCCACCACAGGTGTTTAACAGGGAGACGGGACAACTAGAGATCAGAGATGAGAACCAACTGTCACCAAAACACAGAAAATTACTGAATAAGAAATTGAGAACTTCTCCGCTCGTGAGAGAAAGAAGCGGAACTTCAAATGATGAGACGGACACTGGGGACAGAAAAACAAGTGTCAAAGCCGAGATGAAGAAAGCATCTTTACCAGGTATAAAACATGTACTTAACACTTTCCCACATACAACAAATCTGCAGCAAACAACTTTAAAAACAATGAGTCTAAAATATTAAAATCTCTATAAATGTAAGTATGATTATTGAATAAAGTTTAAAAGGTCATCTGCTGCAGGGGTATCAAAAAGTGTCTATATGTGGAATTGTTTGAATTTTTTTTTTATTTTATCATTGTCATCCTACATCATAGCAGAGCACTGGTAGCTCAGTCGATAGTGACGTGGGCCGCAATCCAGGGGTTGTGAGTTCGAACCCCAGCTCGGCTAACATTCTTTACGTCGTTTTGACAAAAGTCATCGTGACAAGCGCCATTCGTCTTCCACCAATGGGTTAACAGTCTATGTGGAAAAGCAGCCAGTTGTTTGGAAAGGTTGTTGTGTGGATTACAGGTGTGAGAAAACCAGGAAACACATGGATAGGTGAGCTGGCCACCATGATATGACTGAAAAATTGTTGAAAACGGCATTAAATCCCAATCAATCAATCCTACATCATTTAACCTTGACTAACTTATTGCCGATTGATTTTGCTACATAAAGTATATCATAGCACCATTCTTATATCCTGGCTATACTTCAGGGAGCATCCACTGGTTTTACCGATATCTTTCATGTCAATCTTGGTTTTTTTTTACAGATCATGTTCTTGAAGAAGAAAACCAGTCCTCAGGAACGTCTACTGCCAGTGAGACCGAGCTAGTTGAAATGATGCATACTATCAGTACACTGGATCTCAAAGGTAAGTTTTAACCCTTTCCCGCATAGCAGGGCTCTGGAAATTTTGAAATCTCGATCGGTCTGGTGAAATTATTATTGTGTTCTCTTTTACAAAGAGACATATAGCGTAGGTGTTAGTGGGATTTATTTTAAATATCTGGACTTATTTTTTTACAAGTTTTAAGATTGAAAACGGTCCGGCGAGTTAAAAATTGGTCCAGACCGTCAAATTTTGGGTTTTCCAGAGGCCTGCCACATACAATACATTTATATCAGACAATTTTGTAAACATCGAGGCAAAAATAAGAAAAATATTTGTAAATGATATATTATAATTATTGAATAGTTTAAAAACATATTTGCAAATGGGGAAATTGGTCTTTATGAGAAATTTCTCTTATTGCCACTGTGTTTTCAAATGTCATCTGCTGCAGTTGCATAAACATGTGTCTACAAGTGGGAAAGGGTTAAGTTATATAAGTTATTTTCAAAAGAGGATTTTAGTTTAATACCAGTTAATTTTATTTGAAACTTAAATCTGTATCTATAGAATTTGGTGGCACAAGGAAGCCCAAGAGAAGAAAAAAGAGCGTAAGAAAGAGAAGCGGTTTACAGAAATGTCAAACAGAACCTGAATCAAACATAATGGGTACACATCCTTGTTTTATATTTTCTAGATCACAGAGCCAAAATCTTAACTCTTTCAGTGCCAAATTGTTTAAAGTAGACTCTTCCATGTTCATAATCGGGCATCTCCATTTCTGATTTAATAAAAGTTTTTGAGTATTTTGATAACTAAAAGGCAAACAACACTGATTTCAGGTGAGACAGCTCGTTACAGACTGACTCGCCTGACTCTGTATTGTTTCAAAAAACTTCAATATTGCCATTGGCGCTGAAAGAGTTAAGGGGATCTATTGGGATAACTCTGTATGTTGTTTTTGTTGTCACTTTCATTTACTTTTTGCTCCTCCGAAATCATTGACAATTTCAACCAAAGTGCACTCTTCCTTTGGTGGTCCTTCCAACATACAGTAAATCTGTAGCAGACGACTTGAGAAATGTCTCTATAATTGTAGGTCTAATTACTGGTACAGGAAAAGTTGAAAACATCGTGGCAAAAGAAGAAATTGCTCGTTTTGAGCAATTTCTCTATTTGTCACGATATTTTAAAAAGTCGTCTGATGCAGATATGCGTCTATAGGTGGGAAAGGGTTAAGAGCTAACCGGGTATCCTAGATAACAGAGAGTAATGATGATTTGCATAATCTTCCCTCTAGCTATGATCCAAGATCCAAGATTTAAAGTTTAGTTCAGATAATTAATTTGTTATCTCAAGACAGAGAGTCAATGCAGAATGCTTAATCTAGATTGTTCTGTCAGGTTTTGAACTGAAGGGTGAGGATACCATCATGTCATGATTTATGTAGCAGTATCTGTATTTATTACAATGTATATTTCTACAAATAGAGACCATATGGCTATATTCATGTAAATACAGCTATCTGAGTAACAAATATGGGTATTTGAGTAGTTCTCTATTTGATTATCTCTATTTATAATGACCCCTATTCCATTTAACACAACATCTTATCAGAGTATACGCATCTTATGATTATGTATGTCAAATAATTTAGTCCCGGAATAGTTTAAGCTCTTGAAATATATGGTTTCCTCTGCAATCCTCTTTTTATTTTTCTGACTGATTAGAGCTCTAGAGTATTTCCCATACCCGTATTCTTATATATCCCTAAAACCCACAGTTGTGGGTACTCAAAAGAAAGTGTTCCCACAACATAGGGTTTAGTTCAGTCATAAGATAGATATTGTTGGAAAAAACGCTTATCTCGTCCTCTGTATAATTTTCTAATTACAGCTCTGTATAATTTTCTAATTACAGAAGAAGAGAAGTACCATTTAAAGAACAATCTGTATACAGCATGTAAAGTGGGGGACTTTGAGGCACTTAAAAGTCTTCTTGCAGTATTTCTACCAGATGTAAATAAATTTATAAAATCCTTGACAAAAGATGGTGAAATGCTCCCTATGTCTGATAGTGAGCAAGAAAAGAAAATAGTATTGGATTCAGAGATGGCAGATGATAAAACACAATTACCCCAAACAGAGGTTACAGATGATAAAACCAAACTACCCCAAACAGAGGTTACAGATGATAAAACACAAGTACCTCAAACAGAGGTTACAGTTGATAAAACACAAGTACCACTAAATCTAACCTCTGATTGGATAGGTGTTCAGGAGGATATAAAACAAGTGTCAGGGGATTTCAATGTCGAAATGACGGAAAAAGTTCAGTCAATTGATATGTTAGATGAAAGTACGAAAACAAATAAATCCTCTATCCTAGTTGTGACGCAGCAAGCATATATTGGCAGAAGTAGAGATAATACAGCAGACAAGCCTGATTTGGGATCTAAAGATGAAATCAGTAAAGCAAGTGTTTATTCCAATGATAAAGGTAGTGTAGTAGAGAAAGACAAATACACAGTTGGATCTGGAGAAAGTCTAATGGAATATATATCACCTGTAAATGATGATGTGAAAGATAATATAAAGAATGAACCCATCAGCTTGGACGATAAAGAAAAAAGTGACAAAACACCGAATTCAGTGGATTTAGATAAACCGGTCACAGCATCAGCAAAAGACTTAACAACATCCAGTGCAGTGCCTGATAAATTAAACTTGTCAAATAAACTGCAGAAAGAAAATATGTCAGTAGTCATTCCAGGATCAGCTCTACCGGATCTGTCTCCAGTTGTAACAGCGGCTATTTTGAATGAACCTTTTGGCGACAGTGCTTTAACTTTGCTGCATGTTGCGGCTAAAGAAGGTCACAAGGAGATTGTGTATTTATTGATGGAGAGTGGTGCGACACCTTCCATTAAGTGAGTTTATACATGCTTTCCTAGAGGTATAGTTAAGAAGGAGTATTATATAAGGCTCTTTTTCCCCCAACTGTATCTCTCTTATTATCAAACCAAACTCTATGATGTGTGTACTCAAAAGAATTGTCTCATTGAGATAAAAAAATATATATATAAGTACCCACAACATAGGGTTATAGGGTTAAAAAAGGATTTTATAACATGCACAACACCCCTTTTAACCCTTTCCCTCATAACAGACGCTTTCTGACATGTAGCGTAGGTGTTAGTGGGATTTATGAAAAATATCTGGACTTATTTTTTGACAAGTTTTAAGATTGAAAACGGTCCGGCGAGTTAAAAATTGGTCCAGACCGGCAAATCTCGATTAAAAATGAGCAATTTCAACTTTGGCCCCAATGTTTTCAAAAGTCATCTGCGTCAAAACACGTCAGCAGGCGGGAAAGGGTTCAGCATTAAAGTTTGTTAATGTAGTTTACCCCTGACATACTCAACTGTGTATGCCTCTGCAGTACATGTAGTTGACTTAAGAAAACAATGGGGGAAAAATAGGCACACAATTTTTTCAAAATAACATATATATGTATAGTTTATTTAAATAAACAGAAGGTCAAAGATCCATGTTGCAACAAGTTACAAAAATACAAACATGACAAACATACAATATACAAGGAATTACATGTCAAACATGGCAGAATATTTATTTTATAAATACAAAACATATAACATTTGATGAACAATATGTGGATTCATGAAAAATATTAACATATTGATTACATGTATAATGTAATGCGACCTTTAACATCAAAGGATAAATAGTATCGCCTATGATGACTTGATGTCAGTATGATAACTGTATAAGGCAATTTTAAATCAATAGGCTATAGGTGTCTAATTATTACACAAAATAACATATGTTCAATTCACTTTTGATTTGTTTTTAACCCTTTTCCTCATAAAGACGCTTTCTGACACCTCTGCAGCAGTTGGCTTTTTGAAAACATAGTGACAAAAGAAGAAATTGCTCAAAACAAGCAATTTCTCCTTTTGCCACAATGTTTTCCACTTTTAGTCATAGGTTATTCATTCAATTATGGAGATTTTCTATTTTTTGACAAAATATGTTTAAAGTCATCTGCTGCAGAATTGTCGTATGAGGGTAATGGTTAAAGCATATAACTGACAAATTGATCTAACCAGTTATTTCTTTGTAGGGATAAAGGTGGACAGACTCCATATATGACATCCAAGGATAAATCTGTGAGAAATGAATTCAGAAAGTTCATGGGAAATTGGCCAGAAAAGTATGATTATGAAGTAGCACAGGTATATACAGATTTGATGTCAATTCTTTGTCTAGTACAGACAACATTTGATGCCCTTGTAGCATGTATGGCTTTTGAAAACATGGTGGGAAAAGGAGCAATTTCTTATTTTCCCTGCAACTCTGTCTTAACCCTTTCCCTCATATAGACGCTTTCTAACGCCTCTGCAGCAGACAGCTTTTTGAAAACATAGTGACAAAAGAAGAAATTGCTCAAAATGAGCAATTTCTCCTTTTGACACAATGTTTTCCACTTGTAGTCATAGGTTATCCATCCAATTATAGAGATTTTCTATTTTTTGACAAAATATGTTCAAAGTCATCTGCTGCAGAATTGTTGTATGAGGGAAAGGGTTAAAGTACTATCTTCAACTTTTCCAGATAGTGCAGCTTTTTCCTATGATCAATGCATTCAAGCAGTGTGAACTTGATCTGTACTGTTTGCAGTTTAGTCGTAAATGCTTAACTCTTTCCAACATTCAGACGCTTTCTGACGCATCTGCAGCAAATGACTTCTGAAAATCTTGTGACAAAAGGAGAAACTTGTGACAAAAGGAGAAATTGCTCATTATGAGTTGTCTGCTACAGACATATCAGGAAGCGTCTGTATGTGGGAAAGGGTTAAATTATACTTGTTGATCTACTGCCATTAGCTCGCATAAAATTTGAATAATGATATTGTTAATTATAATCCTTACCGAAATACCACAAATATAACTGAAAGTACAGATGCAATTGTATGGAAAAGCTCTATAAGTTAAAGTAAAATTATTATAATAGAGTAGAAACATTTTTGGCAAAAAGTTTACTTAGAAAGTATAGTGGACTAGTCAGAACTGGAAGTCGTTAGGGACTCATTAATTACTGTTTATGGATGTGTTTAAATTGTCACTTGATTTGTGATTTATTCATTTAATTTATGAATTGTCAACTTCTTCATTATACTTAGTTTTATTGCGGAAAGCAAGACAGTGATAAGATCCTATCAAGTTAATAGCGCGGAACAGCTGCTCTGTTTTCAAGGAAAATAGTTATTGATAAATTCTGAATGTTCATATGAGCTGTTCCGCGAGAAAACCAACATTGTGAACACTGCGTTAAATATTGACCAGGATCAGCCTAAGCATGCCGCACAGGGTAACCCGGATAAACACTTTTCGCCTCCTGTGGATTTTCTGTTTCAGGAATCATTACTCTTTACCTTTATCCCCGGAGACGGAATGTGTCGGATCGGATTAGCGTGCGCGGACTGCGCAGGCTGATCTGGGTCAATACATTATGCAGAGTCCATAATGTTGGTTTTCTCGTGGAAATGTTCATATGTTCCAGTCATCGGAAGTTCACTGTATATGTAATTGTTGGGTATTCTCTAATCATACACGGTCAGGTCATAGTCTAGACTTAATTAATTTTTCAAATATTTCCATAGTTTTGCTTAGATGTTTTCAATGACGTCTGCTGTAGATTTATTGTATGTAGTAAAGGGTTAAGTTAACCCTTTACCACATACAGCAAATCTGCATCAGACATTTTTGAAAACATCTAAGCAAAACTATGGAAACTTTGAAAAATGAAGAAAAGGAGAAATTTCTCATAATGAGCAATTGTCCTTTTGCCACACTGTTTTCAAAAGTCGTAAGGATGCGTCTATATGTGGGAATTGGTTAAGACAGCTTTTGCAGTGCCCTTGATAAGGGGAAGTAAACAGGCTATTCCCAACACTATCTCCCTTTAACTGAGCCTAAACCAAACCTCATGAAAGAGCTGATTATATTGAATTCACACATAGATTTTAGAAGATGAAATAACTTACTTGTCTGTACAGATCTCTAGATAAGAAGAGTAATCCTAATATCACCCTCAAACCCTTTGTTTTTGGTACTCAAAATAATTGTCTCACACAAGGTTAATTTGAGTCATAAGAGAGATATTGTTTGGTACAGACAAATTAACCCTTTCCCTCATATAGACGCTTTCTGACGCCTCTGCAGCAGAAGGCTTTTTGAAAACATAGTGACAAAAGAAGAAATTGCTCAAAACAAGCATTTTCTCCTTTTGCCACAATGTTATTCACTTTTAGTCATAGGTTATCCATTCAATTAAAGAGATTTTCTATTGTTTGACAAAGTATGTTCAAAGCTGTCTGCTGCAGAATTGTAGTATGAGGGAAAGAGTTAACTCCTCTGTCGATATCTCTGCATTTTTTAAAAAACAACAGCAAAACTATATTTTGACAGATTCCACCTCCATTGTCTGAAGAACAGGAAGCTGAGAAAAAGAAAAAGGAAAATGATAGAAAGAGAGCAAAGCAGAAGGAAAAGAAAGAAAGAATGAAAGTTCATAAAGAAGAAGAAGATAAAAAGAAGACAGTGGAAAAGGAGAAAAACAGATACCTCAATTTGTCTGACAGGGAAAAGGTAATGAACCGGATAGTAACAACTCTTCAGCTACACTAATGAATGTCAATGAAGACATGCCGAGATCTAGATAAACTAGTCTTTGTACCACAATATCTCCCTAAATCCTTCCCCACATACAACAAATCTGCTGCAGACGACTTTGGAAACATCTAGGCAAAAACTTAGAAAATCCCCATAAATGAAGGTATAAGTACTGAAAAAAGTTGAAAACATTGTTGCAAAAGGAGAAATTGCTCATTTTGTCACATTGTTTTCAACAGACATCTGCTTCAAAGGTGTCAGAAAGCGTCTATATGTGGGAAAGGGTAAGAACTCAATTAAAAACTCGGTTGTGGGGTATCACAAGAATTGTTTTAGTTGGATGATTCTTTTGAGTACACACAGAAACGATTTTTGATGTAATTAAAGCATTTATTAACATTAAAAAGCTCCTATTGTTCATGAACACATGTACTACAAACAATAGCACCGTGTACGGCACAGACGGCACAGACGCTCGACTGATAGGGAGAAAACAGAAAAAAAAAAGCTGAGCTGAACAAAAAACCTTAACCTTAACCGGACGACCACGCCGCCGCCGACGCCAGGTTCATGACAATAGCTCACGTTTTTTCAAAAGTCAAGCTAAAAATGGTAGAAAATCCATCTTTTTCTGCTCTCTAAGTAAACATTTTTATCTGATCTTCAACAAACTTGATTGTGGTCATAATATCTGGGTCCAGTTCGATAGCCAAATTCGGAAATAAATGGACAAAATTAGATGCGGCAGCTCTCTAAGTGAAACAGTTTTACTCTGAACTTCACTTAACTAAATGAACATGTTTATGGGCATGATGGCTGGACAAAATTTGATATCAAGCCAAATCACCTTAAGCACTTTTAGATTATGGCCCTTAAATTATCCGAAATTGGCCAAATAAACCTCGTCCTCTCTTTAAGTCAAACAGTTTTCATGTAATCACCAAAGTAGGAGAACATGGTTGTTGGCATAATGCTTGGACCAAGTTTGATAAACAGACAAATTGCTGCAGGCACTTCTGGTTTATGGCCCAGGAATGATCCAAAATTATCAAAATATCTCAGCTCTATTAATGTCACTAGCAAATGACTTAAATATATAAGCAATCCCTTTCTGCTTAAAACTGTGTTATGAAGCAATTTAACAAAGTCACATGAAAACTGACAATTAGATTTTTTGTGACCAGGGAAACTCGAGACCAGCGTACACCTCTGCAAAGGCTGAGCTGTTGTTGTTGGTTGGCGTTGTTTACCCTTGCACTCGGCATTAATGCCATTAAGGAACTTCCATGTTCTTTATATGTTGACAGATGATCAGAAACAGAATTTACATGTTTACAATATGATTGTATTTCTTATTATTTAACCAATCTCTAAAGGTCAGTTCTCTGATGATCAGTTGTCCGATGGTAATCTCTAAAGGTCAGTTCTCAGATGGTCAGTTTACCCATGGTCACCTCTTAAGATCAGTATGATGGTCATCTCTAAAGGTCATTTGCCTAATTGTAATCTCTAAAGGTCAGGTCTCCAATGGTCAGTTGTCCAATGGTCACCTCTAAAGATCCGTTCTCCGATGGTCAGTTGTCCGTCCATTGTTCATAGCCCTCTTGATTATTACTGTGGATATTTTATATTGATTACATATGATTTAAGTGCGCTTTCCTGCCTTCTTTTATTTATTCACTGTTTGTTATTTAAGCGTGCACTTGCAGCAGAAAGAAGATTGGTGAAGCAAGTAGTTATTGAAGGAGGTGACACCCCTGTATTGAGGTAGGACAACATCATTCAGAGCTCTTAGATTTATCTAGGGTATTTTATATGTTCTAAAATGCTTGTTTGACGCTCCAACCCTATGTTGTTGGTACTCAAAAGAAGCGTCTCGATGAGACGCTTCTTTTGAGTACACACAACAAAGGGTTTGTGAGAGTAATAACAGAGATATTATTGGAAAAAGACCAGTTTACTCCCCCCTTATCTAGTCCTCTGATCGTACAGTCGTTGCATTCATCAGGAGAAACATTTTGTTTCGTAGCTAGAATGTAGTCATTGTTAATTAAAGAGGTAGATTTCTCCTCCAGGCCTGGAATGTCAAAGGTCAGATTTTTGGTTTTAGCTCAATGTAAAATTGAGATTTGAAATAATCAAGTTAGAAGCTAAATTATACAGATATAATTTTGAGTAATTTCTGGTTTTCCATGTCTTATTCAAAAACTGACTGCTGCATTTGTGTGGTCGTAATAGTAAAATAGACATAATCTACCATTTATCAGTACATAGGAAAGGCTTTGATATAGAAATTGGCAGAATACGGCATTTGAATAAAATTCAAAAAGATCTTTCTATTATGTTTTTTTTATTAAATTTTGGTTGTAATGGTGTATTTCTTCAATTATAATGTGGTAAGTGGCCTTTGATTACAGATTTTTGTAAATATATAAAGGTTGTCAATATGCATCAGTCAGGAACAGGGCCTCGGGTGTCATGGAGGAGGAGCTGGGAAAAATTTGTACCCCCTTTCAAAATCTATTTTGTGCATGGTTCCTTGAAGTTGATTGAAAAAAGGCTGAGTGTTCCGAATATTCTCAAATTTTGAAGCATCCGAGACTTTGCCTAACAAATGATTAGACACTAAATCAAATCCAATAGTAACTGCAAGCACTTTGTAGTCTAGACTTGATCATAGCAGGCAGATGATTTAACCCGGAAGAAATTGATTCCCAAAACTCTAAAAACCCAATTTAAAAGCATCTCCAAACCCACAAAGGTTTGTCAGCCCCAAAATAAGTGAGATTATAGCTAGGGCCATAATCTGTATTATAATCTTGTGTAAATAATGTAAGAGCAGTGTAGATCTTTTCAGACTGTGCATATGCGCAGGCTGATTTGTTTCTATGCTGTTCACGAAAGGCAACTTTTATGTTTTACCATGGAAGAGCTCAAATGATAATCTGATTTGTTTCAGCCGATGTTTCCAATGTGGTGAAGACATGACGGGAAAAGTTCCATTTGAATATAGTGACTTTAAATTCTGCAGTCCTAAGTGTTTACAGCTTCACAGAAAATCAAAGAACGTCAAATCTTGATGAGGAATGATAACATCTACTAACCTTCCCCACGTACAACATATCTTCTGCAGACGCCTTTGAAAACATCTTGGCAAAAATGTAAAATTCTATAAATGTATAATTATAGTGAAAAATATTGTGACAAAAGGAGAAATTGCTACAGTGTGGTCTACTGCAAATGCACCTAAAATGTGTCCGCAAATGGAAAATGATGAATGAAGCAATATATTGAGGGCTTGGCGTGAAACGGTTGTAACTAAAATTGATACTTTTTTACCAAGGTTAATCACCTCGCCATAACGTCTTTAAAGCATTAAATTATTTTTTGTGGTAAACAATGGAACTTAGGTGCCATTGCTCAGTCTGAGTAATGGCACATAAATTTGCATTGTTTACAAAGGGGTTGAAATTGCCCCTAAACCAGGGTTTTCAAAATAGGTTTTTAAGTTACAACCGTTTCATGCCAAGCCCTCGATATGTGGATTTAACCATACAACATATCTTCTGCAGATGCCTTAGAAAACATCTTGGCGAAAATGTATAATTCTATAAATGCAAGTATAATTATAGTGAAAAAGTATTGTGACAAAAGGAGAAATTGCTACAATGTATTCAAAAGCCGTCTACTGCAAATGCACCTAAAATGTGTCCGCAGGTGGAAAATGATGAATGAAGCAATATATGAGGATTACACCATACAACAAATTTAGAGCTAAAGTCTTTGAAAATGTCTAGGTAATACTATGGAAAATCTCTTAACCCTTTCCCACATACAGACGCTTTCTGACGCCTCTGCAGCAGACGACCTTTGAAAACATTATGGCAAAGGTGAAATTGCTCATGATGAGCAATTGCACCATTTGCCACAATGTTTTCAACTCTATTTAATAAATAAACTGTCATTAATGGAGATTGTTCATATTTGTGCACAGATCTTTTCAAACTCGTCTGCTGCAGATTTGTTGTATGTGGGAAATGGTTAACCCTTTCCCTCATACGACAATTCTGCAGCAGACGACTTTGAACATATTTTTGTCAAAAAATGGAAAAATCTCTTTAATTGAATGGATAACCTATGATTTAAAGTGGAAAACATTGTGGCAAAAGGAGAAATTGCTCGTTTTGAGCAATGTCTTCTTTTGTCACTATAGGAATCCGCTGTGGTCGAGTGGTTAGCGTCGGGGATTTCGAAACTGGGTGTCCCGGGTTCGATCCCCAGTTGCGGTGCTACGGTCATGGTGGAGTGCCCTTGGGCAAGGCACATTTTCTAGCCTAGTACTGGTTTGTTTACCCAGGGATCATGAATAATTAAATTTAATTGCGCGCTAAATGACCTTAGCTGTCGATGCGCCATAAAAACAATATACATTCATTCTTTTATCAAAATGCTGTCTGCTGCAGAGGCGTCAAAAAGCGTCTATATGAGGGAAAGGGTTTAAATGAAAGTATTATTATTGAATAGAGTTGAAAAAACAATATGGCAAATGAAGATATTGCTCATTGTCAGCAATTGCTCCTTTTGCCACAATGTTTTCAAGAGTTGTCTGTTTCAGATGTGGTAAAGTCTGTATGCGTGTAGTTGATGGTTAAAATGTTATTATATTTTAAGTTTAATGAATTTCGCTTCAGACATGTTTTTAGGAATAACTGTAAATAAATACTGTGTGAGTACTTATTTGTGTGTTTTTTTTTTTACTTGGCTATATTTGAAGGACCCATAGATTGAGCAAAATGTAAACACCACCCTGATGTATATTCTATTCTTTATTAGTTATAATTGTGATTTCCACAAATTTAAGACGTAGCCAATTCAAATCAATTCAGAAATGCCAATATTTGGTATTACAGAGTTTAAATCACGATTATGGACTTCATTTCGAGCACACGACACACGTAAGATCTTTGCCTTCTTCGTACGGTGGGCACGGTAAGGGTCCACATCTTGCCCTCACAGAGTAGAACAGCTTCCCCAGTTCCTTGGTACTACTGTTAGTCAGTGTTTCACCGCCTCTGTCCAAACATACAAATTCTGAACTTGCCTCGTGACCTGTTTGATCAATTTAAAGTAAATATAAATACTTGAGTAGTGCTCCAGGAAAACCAACATAAGCCTAACTATAGCAACTGTATAAACACCTTTAACTCTTTCCCTCATATAGACGCTTTCCGACGCCTCTGCAGCTGACATCTATTTGAAAACATAGTGACAAAAGAAGAAATTGCTCAAAACGAGCAATTTCTCCTTTTGCAAAAACGTTTTCCACTTTTAGTCATAGGTTATACATTTAATTATAGAGATTTTCTATTTTTTGACAAAATATGTTCAAAGTCGTCTGTTGCAGAATTGTCGTATGAGGGAAAGGGTTAATGCACAATTAGCGAACAGTTCAGAGCCAATTTAAACTGCACGCGTTGATCTGAATCTGCACTGATTGCAAATGTCGTAATATTTTGTTTTGGTAGACCATGGCTCATATTGTTTTATTGTACTTATATATGTAGTTGGTAATCAGTTGTCTTATAAATACACATTTTGGGGGCCTCTTGAGCTTGTTCATGTGGCTGGGTTGTTTAATTGAAACTAAATACGAGCCACTTCTGGCGATGATGGGTCTTATTGCAACCGCCCAGTGAAGAAACATTATACATGTACAATTTTACCCTTTCCCACATACAACAAATCTGCAGCAGACGACTTGGAAAACATACTGACAAAAAAACAGAAAAATCTCCATAAAAGATAGCTTAATTGTTAAATAAAGTTGAAAACATTGTTGCCAAAGGAGAAATTGCTCATGAGCAATTTCTCCTTTGGCCACAATGTTTTCAACAGACGTCAGGTGCTTTTGCTTACAAAATGCGTTTGCAGGTGGGAGAGGGTTAAATCACTGAATTCTATAATTCTCTGTTTATTTTTGGCCTGCCCGTAAGGAAGAAAGACACTTGGGGATCACTTATACATCTTCTGTTTGACAGACTGCATTCATTTCTCATATATATTTTTTGGCCGGATTGCTCTAGCAATTCCGGTCTATAGATTGGCGATGTCCGTCCATCTGTCTGTCTGTCCGTCAATATTTTGGTTAAAGTTTCAGGTTGAGGCAAAATCTCCGCACTGGAAAGGGTTACAAGCTTGAAACTTTGCCTGAAGGTAACCAGTAACAATTTCTATTGATTTCTATGGTTACTTTGACCTTGACCTTGGTTTGTCTTTTTGAATTATCTCCCCTCTTTCAAGTTTTCATTTTTAGGCCATTTTCCCACTTATTTTTGAAATGCATCATCTTGGTATACAGATAGCTCTTGACTTGCAGGTGTACAATGCACACAACAACATGTAATTTAAGCATTTAAAAACATTGTTATACAACGGTTTCAACTTTCTCAATTTGCATCATTATACCCCCAGATACATAGCATATGGGGGCTATATAGGAGTCACGCTTGTCAGTCGGTCTGTCGGTCGGTTTGTTGGTTTGTCCAGAGACATGTGTTTATATGTCTCTGGTTTGTCGGTCCGTTGGTCTGTGGACATTTCTTGTGAACACTATTTCTCAGCAACCCTTGCTCAGAATTCAATATAACTTCAAAAGAATGATTGATACCAAGCCTAGTTGTGCATATTATCGGCGTGTTGCACTGGAATTATTTTTAAATGAGTTATGGCCCTTTGAATTTCTCATAAATATGTATATTGTCAGGCACCAGCTGGGGGTATTCATCACCTTCAGTGATATTTCTAGTTTCTCTTTTGTTTCATCTCTTTCCAATAAGTATAGACTTTTTATAAAAGTCGTCTTATTCAGATATATCTAATGAAATTCACAGTACCATAGTAGCCAGCCGTCAGGTATCCGCTGTATTCTTCATACCAACCAGTCCCACAGGTAGACTTCCCAGGTATCATCACTGTAGATGGTCTATAACAGATACATTAGTAATGTGATATCGGATTTGTTCCGGTAGCTCAGTCGGTAGCGACTCAGGCTGTCAATCCAGGGATTGTGAGTTTGAACCCAACTTGGCCAACATTCTTTCCGACGTTTGACAAAAGTCACTGTGACAAGCGTCATTCGTCTTTCACCAATGGACTAACAGTCTATGTGGAAAAGCAGCCAGTTGCTTAGAAAGTATGTTGTGTGGAGTAATGGTGTGAGAAAACCAGGAAACATGAGAAGGTGAACTTCTTTTTTTTTAAATCGTCGTTAAACCCCAATCAATCAATCAATCGGATTTGTCTTTGATTTGTTTGGTGTTCTACACAAACTCCAACAATATTAAAGTCCTATCATGACAACTTATTAGAAAATTACCAGTACTTATGGTAAGCTAATCCTGATACAAGTACATCAGTCGTTATATTATCCCACAAACTTTAGTGCCAGGGAGGGAAGCCACTACTACCATTTTGAAATATTTGGTATGACCTGACCATGGATCAAAACTTTGGTCTTTATATCTAAATCTGTCAAAAATACCCTGAGGTTAGTTGTTTTCTACATCTGTCACAATTAACCAAATGTCGATCCTTATCTACAACTGGCATTATTAACCAAAGGTTAATCCTTATCTACAACTCAAAAAGAATCAAAGGTTAATCCTTATCTACAACTCACAAATAACCAAAGGTTAATCCTTATCTACAACTGTCACAATTAACCAAAAGGTTGATCCTTATCTACAACTGTCACAATTAACCCAGGTTAATCCTTATCTACAACTTTCACAATTAACCCAAGGTGAATTCTTATCTACAACTGTCACAATTAACCCAGGTTAGTCCTTATCTACAACTGTCACAATTAATCGAAGATTGATCCTTATCTACAACTGTCACAAATAACCTGAGGTTAGTTATTATCTACATCTGGTAAAAATAACCCAAGGTTGATCCTTATGTACAACTGTCACAAAACCCGGAGGTTGTAATCTGCAACTGTCACAAATAGCCCACCGTTGGTCGTTATCTACATATGTCATAAAAACCGGAGGTTAATCCTATTCATAACCCAAGGTTGGTCCTTATCTACAACTGTCACAAATAACCCTGAGGTTGATCGTAACATATATCTGCCACAAATAACCTGGAGGTTGATCCTTATCTACAACTGTCACAAATAACCCTGAGATTGATCGTAATCTACAACTGTCACAATTAATCCGAGGTTGATCCTTATCAACAACTGTCGAAATAACCCAAGGTTGACCCTTGTGTACAACTGTCAGTTATACCACCGATGTTTGTCGTTATATGCATCTGTCACAAATGTCCAAGAGATTAGTCGTTATCTACATCTGTCACAAATACCCCAATGTTGTTCCTTATCTACAACTGTCACAAATACCCCAAGGTTGACCCTTATCTACAACTGAAGCAAATAATCCAAGGTTGATCGTAATATACATCTGTCACAAAAAAACCAAGGTTGTTCCTTATCTACAACTGTCACAAATACCCCAAGGTTGATCCTTATCTACAACTGAAGCAAATAACCCAAGGTTGATTGTAATATACATCTGTCACAAAAAAAACAAGGTTATTCCTTATCTACAACTGTCACATATACCCCCGAATTTGGTTGTTAATATGCATCTGTCACGAATACCCACAAGATTAGTCATTATCTACATCTGTCACAAATACCCACAAGATTAGTCGTTATCTACATCTGTCACAAATGCCCAAAGGTTGATCCTTATCTACAACTGTCAAAAATACCCCAAGGTTGTTCCTTATCTACAACTGTCACAAATACTCGAAGGTTGATCCTTATCTACAACTGAAACAATAACCCAAGGTTGATTATTATATACATCTGTCACAAAAACACCAAGGTTGATCCTTATCTACAACTGTCACATATACACCCGAGGTTGGTCGTTATGTACATCTGTCACATTTATTCCGAATTTGGTCGTTAATATACATCTGTCACAAATACCCACATGATTAGTCGTTATCTACATCTGTCACAAATACCCCAAGGTTGATCCTTATCTACAACTGTCAAAAATACCCCAAGGTTGAGCCTTATCTACAACTGTCACAATTAACCCAAGGTTATATACATCTGTCACAAATAACCTAAGGTTGATCCTTATGTTCAACTGTCACATATACCCCAGAGGTTGGTCGTTATGTACATCTGTCACATTTATTTCGAAACTGGTCGCAAATACCCACAAGATTGTTCGTTATCTACATCTGTCAAAAATAACCCAAGGTTGATTACTATCTACAACTGTCACAAATACCCCGAGGTTGATCCTTATCTACAACTGTCACACGTACCTCAAGGTTGATCCTTATCATTATCTGTCACAAATAACCCAAGGTTGATCCTTATCAACAACTGTCACAAATAACCCAAGGTTGATCCATAACTACAACTGTCACAAATTACCCAATGTTGATTCTTATCAACATCTGTCACAAATAACCCAAGGTTGATCCTTAACTACAACTGTCACAAATTACCCAATGATGTTTCTTATCAACAACTGTCACAAATAACACAAGGTTGATCCTTAACTACAACTGTCACAAATTACCCACGGTTGATCCTTATCAACATCTGTCACAAATAACCCAAAGTTGATCCTTAACTACAACTGTCACAAATAACCTGAGGTAGGTCGTTATCTACAACTGTCACAAATAACGAAAGGTTGGTCATTATCTACATCTGTCACAAATAACCGTGGTTGGTCGTTATCTACAACTGTCATAAACAACCTGAAGTTGATCGTTATTTAAAACTCACAAATTACCTGAGGTTGGTCCTTATCTACAACTGTCACAAATGACCCACGGTTGATCCCTATCTACAACTGTCACAAACATCCCGAGTGTGTTCCTTATCATCATCTGTCACAATTACCCGGATGTTTATCGTTATCTACATGTGTCACAAACTTTGAAAGGTTCGTCAGTATCTACATCTGTCACAATTACCCCAAATCCCCAAACACTTGGGCGAGTGCTAGCTAAATTAACCAATCAAATTAAAGCTTTTGTCGAGCACTTGCACGATTGACCGTGTTGAAACTTTTTGAATACACCACATATGTGTACAAGCTATTTTAAGATGTATCAAACAAAGTGTAAGGTGTTGTCCCTCATAGGTGTACAAACTATATTAAGATGTATCAAACAAAGTGTAAGGTGTTTGTCCCTTACAGGTTTATGAACATATGTGTTTTAGCTTTTTAAGATTCATCAAACAAAGTGTAATGTGCTGACCCTCATATCTCACAATACTATGACTTGTACATTACCATATCTGACCAAACTGCACTGCTACTACTGCTTATGCTTTACCCTACAATGCTACTACTACTTCTACTGGTGGGTGGGCCCACCAACCTAGTAGTAGTAGTAGTAGCATCAGTAGTATTATCAGCAGTATTGTAGTGTAAAGCAACAGCAGTAGTATCAGCGCAATTTGGTCGGATAAGGTAATACACTGTGACTTCTGATTACAACCACGGTATCAGAAGAACATCTTTCGGTACCATACCTTGGTGTCCTGCACACAGCACATGGCACATCGTGAAAAGTGATGTCCTTTCCGAATAGATCATTGGACGCTGACGCCCATTGGGAATTGTCGAACACATACTCGGCACCAAAAACCTGTAGCATAGATTTATTTTCAGTTAATCGGACGACATCGGTAAACTCGTTCACGAAGCTCCGGCCCATAAGACACAATGAAAGTGTGCACACAATCAATGCGTATTTCTTCGTTAACTCTTTCAGCGCCGAACTGTTTAAAGTAGCTTCTTCCATGTTCAAAATCGAACGTCTCCATTTCTCATGTAATAAAAGTTTTGGACTATTTTGATAAGTAAAAAGCAAACAATGCTGATTTCAGGTGAGTCAGCTCGTTACGAGCTGACTCACCTGAAATCAGTATTGTTTGCAAAAAACACAATATTGCCTTTGGCGCTTAAAGAGTTAACTGGAATATTTGACTTTGCAAAAGATACCCTTACTTTGTAGAAAATTATTTATATGTAATCTGACATTAATATACATGTATTTAATGTGATAGTTGAATTTACACGGATATTATTGAATTATGTATCGCTGATAAACCGATAGCTAAACTTCCTAAGAAACATACATTCACTCAGAAGTCTGGAAATACCGGTACATTGTATATAGAAATGTGAACGCGTTGTGAAACAGCCCCCGATTGTCAGTGTCCGTAACGGGATCATATAAATGTGAATTGACGTAAATATTATATGTATCCTGGACTGTTAATGCTCTGGTAAAATTGTGCGGATACACATGTTCTTCCAAATATGATCTGTGCGCAGATTAATTAAGGCACACAAGTCGCTTACGCAGCGCAAATGGATTGATGTAAGACTTCTGGCTTCAGTTTAACAAATCAAAGTCGGTGGATAACCAAATTCGAAGGGGTTCAGTAGTCGAATGTTTTATAAGCAACGCTCTGTGAAAACCAACCGTTGAACAGCTGCGACCAATGTAGATCCAGATCAACCAGCGCATCAGAGCAGTCTTATATGGCCCATGCACTGTTCGCCAAATAGTTATAGAAGGTCGCAATAAGCTCCTGTAAAGCAGTAGCCAACTGAGTCCTTAGCATGGATGCGCAGGCATTTTCTATTTGAAAAGTTTAACAATTACGACAAGGTTGGCTTTGTCGACACGGAGCGCAAAGAAATCCGCCGTGGCCGAGTGGTTAGCGTCGAGAATTAGCGTCACGCGGTCATGCGCCTGTGCAAGGCACGTTTCTTAGCCTAGTACTGGCTTGTTTACCCATGGATAAGTGAACTGTCACCGTGATATAGCTGATGCATTGTTGAAGACGCACCTCGTTGTTCCATGCAAAGCCAGGAATCGTAACATTAACATCATGTTGCATATCGAGGGCTTGGAGTGAAACGGTTGTAACTAAAAACCTATTTTGAAAACCCTGGTTTAGGGGCAATTTTGACCCCTTTGTAAACAATGCAAATTTAGGTGCCATTGCTCAGAACGAGCAATGGCACCTAAATTTCCATTGTTTACCAAGTAAAATTATTTAACGCTTATAAAGACTTTATGGCGAGGTGATTAACTTTGGTAAAAAAATACCAATGTAAGTTACAACCGTTTCACGCCAAGCCCTCGATATGTATTAACCACAATACCTGTCTGTAACATAATGTTCCCTATGTATTAACTACAATACCTGTGCACCGTGAGTTCCAGTAACATTATCAATAAGTACGGGATCTGTCACCAGACATATATAATTGGAAGCGCCACCTTTAGATGTCCATATTGACCCGCCAGCATAGCCTAGAAAGAATGGAAGGCACTAGTTTAACCCTTGTAACATTATCAATAAGTACGGGATCTGTCACCAGACATATATAGTTGGAAGCGCCACCTTTAGATGTCCATATTGACCCGCCAGCATAGCCTAGAAAGAATGGAAGGCACTAGTTTAACCCTTGTAACATTATCAATAAGTACGGGATCTGTCACCAGACATATATAATTGGAAGCGCCACCTTTAGATGTCCATAATGACCCGCCAGCATAGCCTAGAAAGAATGGAAGGCACTAGTTTAACCCTTGTAACATTATCAATAAGTACGGGATCTGTCACCAGACATATATAGTTGGAAGCGCCACCTTTAGATGTCCATATTGACCCGCCAGCATAGCCTAGAAAGAATGGAAGGCACTAGTTTAACCCTTGTAACATTATCAATAAGTACGGGATCTGTCACCAGACATATATAATTGGAAGCGCCACCTTTAGATGTCCATAATGACCCGCCAGCATAGCCTAGAAGGAATGGAAGGCACTAGTTTAACCCTTTGTCACCTGCACACACATTTCCACGCTTTTACAGCAAACGGTTATGAGTAAGTTTCCCTTATGCTACAATGTGTTTACACTTTCATTAATAGAGATGTCTCCTATGTTGTCCTTAGACATTTCTAAAATCGTGAGTACTACAGATTTGTTGTATTTGGGAAAGGGTTCAGAAAAAATAGAATTGTATTCGAAAGTTTGTTCTTACTTCGTTCCCAAATGAAAATGTCCTTAAATATTGATTGAAAATGCTATAAGGACCTCATTTAATTCTTACTGAACCCAAAACATGCAAACTGTGACTTGGTACTGTCAGCTATCGGGTCTTACAAACTACTGTAATGACTGCCCAGGGTTGCGGGTTGCGGGTTTAACATTACGATTGAGTGGCTGGTGTCAGGATAAATCGACCAATATTAGTTGTAAATTAACCAGGAAACGTCAAGATAATACTGACAAATTGTTGAAAGCTTCATATATACACATGAACAAATGTCCACTATCGTACCATATTTGCTCTCTCCATACGTGGTGTAACTGAGGGTAAGGATCGACTCTCTGCAAAGGAGATTGGATACTAGGTATTCCGTGTTAAAGGGGATGATTATAGATAGATAGTAAAGGCAATCTTTTTAAAACTGTTCAAAAGTTTTCTTGATATATTAGAATCATAATTCTGGGATAAAATAAGAGTAATCTTTTTACTTTCCAGTACAACAAACATTTAAATATTGATCGTTTATGCTTTATTGCTAATTGGTAGACATACCTAGTAAGCCACATTTTGTACATTTTCATGACTTTCAATTGAATGTTTTTCAACATTTACTGCCAAAATATGTATTACTTACTTTGTTGTCACAATTAGCAATATTTGAAGAAGTTTCAACATTTCAAAATGTTGATGTCCATCTGTAGTTCAGCTCCTTTAACATAAGTTGAAAACGGCGTTAAACCCCAATCAATCAATCAGTATACACGCGGGTGTATACTGATTGATTGATTGGGGTTTAACGCCGTTTTCAACAATTTTACAGTCATATCACGGCGACCAGTTCACCTACTCATGCGTTTCCTGGTTCACCACACAACATACTTTCCAAGCAACTGGCTACTTTTCCACATAGACTGTTAAACTGCCCATCGTTGAAAGACAGGTGACAGTCACAGTGACTTTTGTCAAACGTCGGAAAGAATGTAGGTCGAGCTGGGATTCGAACTCACAACCCCTGGATTGACAGCCCGCGTCGCTACCGACTGAGCTACCGCGTGTATACAATACCTACCATGGTAAACGAGCTCAGCATTAGTTCTACATGTAGTTCGGCCCCATCTTACATAAACCGATCCCGTATCTGAAATAAAGCGTGTCTCTTGAAACATCTAAACCTTTTCCCAAATATGGAAGCTGTCTAACTCCTCTGCAACAGACGACTTTTGAAAACACTGTTATAAAAGGAAAAATGAAACTGCTCAAAACGAGCAATTCCTCCTCGTGCGACACTATAGTTTCAATTTTTTGTAACAGTTGTACCTTCATTTATTTTCTGCTCGGCATACGTATATAGATACTTTATACAGAGAAGTATAATTGCTGAATATAGTTCATAATGAAAAAAATCCCGTTTTGCTACAATGTTTTCAGAAGCTGTCTTTCTGCTACAGATGTGTTAACATGTGTCACGCTGGAATGTCGATGTTCGTATTGCGTGGCTCTGTTTATTTTAATCTTAAACCCGGCGTACTATTGTAAATTAGTACGTATGGCTTGAACGAACAATGACGACTAAATTGCTTATCTACCCTTACATATCGTTATCGCATATATAGTAAATTAGTAAATAAACAACTGAGTTTTGTAAACTCTACATCGGACCATTTCAGCTTGATGTTTGGAGTTAATGCATAAATATTAAATCAAACTTCATTCAGTTTTTGAAAGGATAACCGGTTTGTCCACAACAAGAAACGGTTGTCTCTATAGCTTTTTGACAACATTTCCATGGGGCGCCACCATTATAATGACCCTAAAATGTAATGGTAGGGGCAGGTAACTCCGGACTATATTTACCCGTGGTAACCATGTTGCTCGTCGACGCCCCGTCTAGCTGTACCCGCGTTCTCTGTAACTCATTGTTAACATAGGCAATCGTCTCTGTAAGGTTTCTGACATCATCTGTCAGTTTGGATTGAGACAGTCTCAAAGCGGTTATCTAGGAAAAACGCATCATCGTGTCCTTAAACCGTCCCAGATTCAGACTATTGCTGACGCCTCTGCAGCAGACGACTATTAAAAACATTTTGTGGCAAAAGGAGACATTGGTCATTATGATAATGTCTCCTTTTGCCACAATATTTTCAACTATTATATAAATATTGCATGGCTTCCAGTGTGACAGTACATATTGTCAACATGAGGAAAATACTGTTACCCGAGGCGAAGAAAGATGCGGACGAGTGATAGGGGGCCATTTTCGAATGTAACATCATTTAAAGTTGCATGGAAACTATGTTAATGTGGCTATACGTCTAGATCTTTGCAAACAGTTGCCTCTCGGACGACATTGCCCGTAGTCGGGCAGTGAAGGCTCTGGGCAGACCGTGCGGATACACAGCATCGCCAGGGTCTTCACTGTTTGGTTAAGACAACACGACTCTAAATTGCCAAACGCAGCTCACATACATGTGAGTCGTTCTTCGAAAACAAACAACATTATGGACTCGGCGTAATGTATCGACCCAGATCAGCCTGCGCATGTCTCGCAGGCTTACCTGGACCGACACTGTTCGTATCCTGTGGATTTTCTGTTTCAGGAATAACTACTGTATACATCTATCCCCCTCTAAGACGGAATGTGTCGGCCGGATCAGTCTGCGCGGACAGCGCAGGCTGATCTGGTCGATACATTACGCAGATATATTGATATGAGCCGTTCCGCGATAAAACCAACATTATGGACTCTGCGTAATGTATCGACCCAGATCAGCCTGCGCATGTCTCGCAGGCTTACCTGGACCGACACTGTTCGTATCCTGTTGATTTTCTGTTTCAGGAATAACTACTGTATACATCTATCCCCCCTAAGACGGAATGTGTCGGCCGGATCAGTCTGCGCGGACAGCGCAGGCTGATCTGGTCGATACATTACGCAGATATATTGATATGAGCCGTTCC
Organism: Serripes groenlandicus; assembly: GCA_031761405.1. NCBI lineage: Eukaryota > Metazoa > Mollusca > Bivalvia > Cardiida > Cardiidae > Serripes > Serripes groenlandicus. The sequence continues at coordinate 12,335,561 of JASEVX010000015.1, forward strand.
GCGATAAAACCAACATTATGGACTCTGCTTAATGTATCGACCCAGATCAGCCTAAGCATGCCGCGCAGTCTAATCCGGGCCGACACATTCCATCTCAGGGGGATAGAGATATAGAGTAATGATTCCTGAAACAGAAAATCCACAGGAGGCGAAAAAGTGTCTGTCCGGGTTAGATGTTTCGGCTGATCCGGGTCGATACTTTACGCAGAGTCCACAATGTTGGTTGTCTCGCGGGACGGCTCATGCCTGTATACATACGTACCTCGGTAGATAAATTCAAAATAATATTAGCCACGTTGATCGTCTCATCCACTACAAAACGTTTGCTATGTGTTCCTTCACTGAGACTAATTGTCACTAGAAACGTTATGCATATGAGCATAAGTGTATCCATATTTCTTCCGAATTTAAGTTGATTAATTATATTAGCTAATAATTAATACTAGGTAATGTCAAATATTTACTACTACTCTGAGACGCACAATATGCCAATATAAAGACACAAAACACAACAAGTAGGTCGTATAATGACTTCGTTTATGTCATCACTAAAGCCATTTGAAAATTGATCAACGAAGTTGGGAACCAGTGTTAAACTCAGATTGGCCTAAGCTTCCACGAAAATGAATCAGAAAGGTTCCCTGTTCGCCGTTCAATCACTCACTGTGTGTATAAGATACATAAGAGAGGGTGTGACCACACGAATAATTGGCGATTTTGTGGTTCGAATCCTTATTGTAATTATTAAATTTCTATACAAATCCTACCACTTATATGCCTTTGTTTTGAATAAGATAGAAAAAGGCCTAACTACATTCTGTTATACGACGTAGTTACGTTAGTTTCGCGGTAAACATAATACTTCCAGCTGATAAGGCACGAAACACTGACCTCTAACCCCTGTCGCTCTTCGCTGATCGGTGACTTTCTTAACTTTTTACTTCTTTCACCACTTGTCAATGCTATGGTTCGGGATCCGACAGCATGCATAATGCATGTCAATCTCTGCCTCGATTGAACGTAAGACTACTATTGACAAGAACACTCTGTTGCATCTTTCTTCCTTTGCGTCACTGTTTTCAAGTCTATTTGTTTGCAGGACAGAAATGTCAAATTCCATTGTCGAACTTGTTTACTTGTTCAAGATTCAGTCGATGTGCTATCCTCTCAACCATGCGCGCTAAGTAAGGGAGCCAGTACTACCACTTTTAATGTTGTTGTATGACTCGAGTCGTAACCTGGTCTCCCGCTTCAATGAAGGACGCTCTACTCATTAAATCACGGAGACGGTTGCATTAATGTCAACAACGACGTAAAATTCGTTTAAAACCATTGCAGATTTAGCAGGGAACGGGTAATTAAATGAGCCGTTCCACGAGAAAACCAACATTATGGACACTGCGTAATGTATCGATCCAGATCAGCCTGCGCAGTCCGCGCAGTCTAATCCGGGCGGACACATTCCGTCTCAGGTGGATAGAGGTATAGAGTAATAATTCCTGAAACAGAAAATCCACAGGAGGCGAAACGTGTCTGTACGGATTATCTTGCGCAGCATGCTAAGGCTGATCCGGGTCGCTCTTTACGCAGAGTCCATAATGTTGGTTTTCTCGTGGAACACGGTTGCATTAATGTCGACAAAGACGGAAACTCGTTGGAAACAATTGCAGATTTAGCAGGGAACGGGTCAATATAATTATACTCTAATGGTGTTAAGCCTACTCAACAAGAGGTTGAGGTTGTTTATTATAGACATCCGAAAATACAGTAAACATTTTCCTCAAAAAACGTTCCGATGGTTCTCCTGATAACAAATAATTAATAAATCTTGTCCCAATGGCGACGGTTGAGTCCATTCTGATAACTCCGGTTGGTAAGCCACTGGCTAGTTAAATAATGGTACAGCATTCCTGCATGACTGGTGCCCGACTGTTGGCTGACTAGTGAGCCTGACTACAGCCTGACTGGTGCCTGGCTAAAACAATAGGACAAAGTAGAAAACGTGTTCAGAACAAAGGTGTCTCGTAAGTTAGAAATTCCTGGCCCTTGCAATATGGGTTACACTATAATTTATAAACAAACTCTGTACATAGTTTATATGTTTACAGGGGTTAAACATTGGCATTCAAATAATATGCATTCATTGTGACGTATTTAAAAATACAAATACAACTGTTTCGAAATGACACTTCGTACTGATTTAAGACACATTTAGAACACTAAAGGTACAGTGAGCTCGGCGATTTTCGTTCGAAGTGTTAATTAATCGGAAGGCTATAGTCGAACCCTTATCATAACCCTACGAACAAATCCGATCTCTAACGACCTCAGACGGAAATCACCGAATCTACTAAGGAGCTAGATCTGGAATCCACACATTGTAATACAGTAGATTAGTATATCACTTATCATCTGAAAAGTTCATTGTCATTTACTGCTGAGTTTCGAATATAAAATTGACAAAGAAACGGCCCTTTTGTCACAAACTGAAAACTTACGTCTGAAATGCGATGCATGTAAATTCACAACTTTAAAACGTTTGAAGATGTTTATTGTTTTGTGTATTGGTATTTTAAATACAAGAGAAACAGTTATATCCACATAAAAAATACATAATAAATTAATTCAAACGATTATTTTGTTCAACAATGTTACTGCTCATATCAACTTCGAAGTTATCACAGCATTTCGTTGATCGTATGTCTTTCAATTCAATGTCTTTGTCATTGTCTTTGGCACCAGTATGAATCACCACATCCGTTTTGACGCCATTTTCCGCTTTTTGTCGTGAGTATTTTCCGTTTTCATAACTGTTGTTACTGGTACGAATTTGGCTTGAGTTTATATCGGTCATGGGTAAAGGATTGGCACTGTTACTGTCACGTGTTTCCGGTTTTAAGAAAGGTATGCTCTCATCATTGTCGGTGGACGGTGAATCTTTTACTCGAGTAGTTGGTTGAACGTTCGAGCCTGTAATGGTTAAAGTATGCGAATTGATAGACCGCGTACATACACATGCATCATTCCATCCACTCCACCCGAAAATAATAGCCGAGCTCCTTCAGTTCAGTCGGTAACGACGCAGGCTGTCAATCCATGAGTTGTGAGTTCGAACCCCAGCCCGGCCAACATTCTTTCCAACGTTTGACAAAAGTCAGTGTGACAAAAGTCATTCATATTCCACCAATAGCAGCCAGTTGCTTGGAAAGTATGTAGTGTGGAGAACTGGTTTGAGAAATCCAGGAAACGCATGAGTAGGTGAACTGGCCACCGTGATATGACTTAACAAGTGTTGAAAACGGCGTTAAACCCTAATCAATAATCATTTAACACTCGAAAATAGGTAAGATAAACAGAAGAACCTACGGTTAGAACACGAGTCTATGGTGTCACGACGCGCATATTGACTGTTACTTATCAGAACAATATGTCAATAAACCACGGAATATTAGATAAACAGAGAGACCTACGGCTAGAACACGAGTCTATGGTGTCACAACGCTTCTGACTGTTACTTATCAGACTAATATGTCAATAAACCACGGAATATTAGATAAACAGAGGAACCTACGGCTAGAACACGAGTCTATGGTGTCACGACGCTTCTGACTGTTACTTATCAGACTAATATGTCAATAAACCACGGAATATTAGATAAACAGAGGAACCTACGGCTAGAACACGAGTCTATGGTGTCACAACGCTTCTGACTGTTACTTATCAGACCAATCTGTCAATAAACCATGGCATATAAGATAAACAGAGGAACCTACGGTTAGAACACGAGTCCATGGTGTCACGACCCTTCTGACTGTTACTTATCAGACTAACCTGTCAATAAACCATGGAATATAGGTAAACAGAGGAACCTACGTTAGAACACGAGTCTATGGTATCACGACGCTTCTGACTGTTACTTATCAGACTAATATGTCAATAAACCATGGAATATTAGATAAACAGAGGAACCTACGTTAGAACACGAGTCCATGGAGTCACGGCGCTTCTGACTGTTACTTATCAGACTAATCTGTCAATAAACCATGGAATATTAGATAAACAGAGGAACCTACGGTTAGAACACGAGTCTATGGTGTCACGACGCTTCTGACTGTTACTTATCAGACTAATCTGTCAATAAACCATGGAATATTAGATAAACAGAGGAACCTACGGTTAGAACACGAGTCTATGGTGTCACGACGCTTCTGACTGTTACTTATCAGACTAATATGTCAATAAACCATGGAATATTAGATAAACAGAGGAACCTACGCTTAGAACACGAGTCCATGGAGTCACGGCGCTTCTGACTGTTACTTATCAGACTAATATGTCAATAAACCATGGAATATTAGATAAACAGAGGAACCTACGTTAGAACACGAGTCCATGGAGTCACGGCGCTTCTGACTGTTACTTATCAGACTAATCTGTCAATAAACCATGGAATATTAGATAAACAGAGGAACCTACGGTTAGAACACGAGTCTATGGTGTCACGACGCTTCTGACTGTTACTTATCAGACTAATCTGTCAATAAACCATGGAATATTAGATAAACAGAGGAACCTACGGTTAGAACACGAGTCTATGGTGTCACGGCGCTTCTGACTGTTACTTATCAGACTAATCTGTCAATAAACCATGGAATATTAGATAATCAGAGGAACCTACGGTTAGAACACGAGTCCATGGTGTCACGACGCTTCTGACTGTTATTTATCAGACTGCCGTTATTTAACTGTCTTTTGGTCCAAGCTCGCTGGATTTCTGTTCTCACCTGTAATAATATAATAATTATATTAATATTCACTCTCTTCCTGACAGATTTGAGGTTTTACTCTTTCAGCGCCAATAGCAATATCGACGTTTTCGCAAACAATACAGAATCAGGCGAGTCAGCTCGTAACGAGCTGTCTCACCTGAAATCAGCATTGTTTGCCCTCTCTAGTTATCAAAATATTCTAAAACTTACATGAGCCCAATTTTGAACATAGAAGAGTCTACGTTAAACAATTCAGCGCTTAAAGAGTTAACTCTTTTGACTGGTTGGACAGATGATGTAGACCCTGTTCCACCAGTGTGTAGGGCTAGGCTCATCCGTGCCGTCTGACCAGATTCTTAACTGATGACTGCTTAATTCAACATCTTATCTTAACTTATAGTCTCTCCCAATTAATTGCAGAGCTGGACAATTTAACTCTAAAAGAAAACAGCGTTGAAAGGGAACAAATAGATTGATACGAATTACTGTTTAATGTTAATATTACCTCCTTCGTCACTTCTTCATCCACATTTATGTTTTAGAATGTTGTGCGACTGTATGAACATTATTTCAGCCAATTAGTACATAAATGCATATCAAGCAACGGTTAATGCAAACTTTCAGTCTGTCGCTAATGGTTTCGATTTAACAGTTTGTCGCTATCTTAATTCGTTGTATCTTCTATCCCTTATAAAATGCCCTCCCGGGAGACAACGCGATTTTTCTAGAAAATCGTAAAATTTCAAGGTCAAAGTCACAACGTGGACAATATTAAAGTGACTGGAAAAGACGCATGACAAGGACACGTTTGTTTTATTGGGGGTTAACGCCGTTTTCAAAATTATTTCAGTTATTTCACTGCGACAGTTCACTTATTTATGATACTTGGGTAAACGAACCAGTACAAGGCTAGGAAATGTGCCCTGCCCATGGGCACTCTACATAATTGACCGTCCGCATGACAAGGAAAGCACATGTCCAATATGAATGTTCCAATTGACCTTTTGTTATTATAATGGAATATTTTAAAGGAACTTTCTTGGATGTTTAGATAGAACATAATCGTCTCCGAAATGACGTGGTAAAAGCGTCTTCCTTGGTAGCTGGAGAGTACAGGGTTCGATACTCGATAGGGTCGCACAAAATCCCTTTAAAATGGGTATAATGACGTCCCAGGAGGGTGACTGATTCATCTATGGAAGGATGGTAATAAGGCCGGTAATAACTGTACTGGTAATTTATCATTGACGCCTCGTTATGATGACGCCCCACCTTGAAGCCCAGGGTTAGAGGGTGACTGATTCATCTATGGAAGGATGGTAATAAGGCCGGTAATAACTGTATTGGTAATTTACCATTGACGCCTCGTTATAATGACGCCCCACCTTGAAGCCCAGAGTTACAGGGTGACTGATTCATCCATGGAAGGATGGTAAAAAGGCCGGTAATAACTGTATTGGTAATTTACCATTGACGCCTCGTTATAATGACGCCCCACCTTGAAGCCCAGAGTTACAGGGTGACTGATTCATCCATGGAAGGATGGTAAAAAGGCCGGTAATAACTGTATTGGTAATTTACCATTGACGCCTCGTTATAATGACGCCCCACCTTGAAGCCCAGAGTTACAGGGTGACTGATTCATCCATGGAAGGATGGTAAAAAGGCCGGTAATAACTGTATTGGTAATTTACCATTGACGCCTCGTTATAATGACGCCCCACCTTGAAGCCCAGAGTTACAGGGTGACTGATTCATCCATGGAAGGATGGTAAAAAGGCCGGTAATAACTGTATTGGTAATTTACCATTGACGCCTCGTTATAATGACGCCCCACCTTGAAGCCCAGAGTTACAGGGTGACTGATTCATCCATGGAAGGATGGTAAAAAGTCCGCTAATAACTGTACTTGTAATTTATCAGTGAAGCCTCGTTATGATGACGTCCCACCTTGAAGCCCAGAGTTAGAGGGTGACTGATTAATTTATGGAAGGATGGTAATAAGGCCGGCAATAACTGTACTTGTAATTTATCAGTGAAGCCTCGTTATGATGACGCCCCACCTTGAAGCCCAGAGTTAGAGGGTGACTGATTAATTTATGGAAGGATGGTAATAAGGCCGGCAATAACTGTACTTGTAATTTATCATTGAAGCCTCGTTATACTATAATATAACTGAAATAATGATGAAGGGGGCGTTAACAGCATTCATACAAACACACCAAATATAACTTACCTCATGATTTATGAAACACAGAACGATCGCTATAAAGAAGCCCTGTTTAAAAAAAAATAATATCACGTTACACATTGGTCTACACTATATATATATATATATGCAGATATTTTAAATGAGGGGCATACTCCTTATTTGACACTCAAACGCTATGTTGTTGGTACTTAAAATGGCGGAGTGATACGAGAGATACTGTTTGATAAACAAAAGTTTACTCCTCTTATCTAGTTTTCTGAATATGTAAGCGGACAATGAATATTATGGTGAAACTTGGATATGCATGGCTCATCTGCGTCTTATCTTTTCGTTAAAGCTACATGATCACAAAAAGGCAGACATGTTAAAGCTACATGATCACTAATAGCCAGACATGTTAACGCTACATGATCACTAAGGCAGACATGTTAAAGCTACATGAACACTAATAGCCAGACATGATAACGCTACAAGATTACCTATAGCAAGACATGTTAACGCTACAAGATTACTTATAGCAAGACATGTTAACGCTACAAGATTACTTATAGCAAGACATGTTAACGCTACAAGATCATTAATAGCCAGTAACGTTAACGCTGCAAGATCACTAATAGCCAGACACATTAACGCTACAAGAAAACTAACAGTCGGACACGTTAACGCTACAATATCACTAATTTCCAGACATCTTATAGCTACAATATCACTAATTTCCAGACATCTTATAGCTACAATATCACTAATTTACAGACATCTTATAGCTACAATATCACTAATTTCCAGACATCTTATAGCTACAATATCACTAATTTACAGACATCTTATAGCTACAAGATCTCTTATTTACAGACATCTTATAGCTACAATATCACTAATTTCCAGACATCTTATAGCTACAAGATCTCTTATTTACAGACAGGTTTACGCTAAAAGATCACCTAAAGCCAACTATGTTAACGCTACAAGATCACTAATAGTCAGACACGTTAAAGATACACGATCACTAATAGCTCGACACATATACGCTACAAGATAACAAATAGCTAGACACATATACGCTACAAGATAACAAATAGCTAGACACATATACGCTACAAGACAACAAATAGCCAGATACGTTAACCCTACAAGAAAACTAATAGCCAGACACGTTAAAGCTACAAGATCACTAATAGCCAGACACGTTAACGCTACAAGATAACTTATAGCCAGACACGTTTACGCTACAAGATTACTAATAGCCAGACACTTTAACGCTACAATATAACTAATAGCCAGACACGTTAACGCTTCAAGATCACTAATAGCCAGACGCGTTAACGCTACAAGATGACAAATAGACAGACCCTTTAACGCTACAAGATAATTAATAGCCAGACACGTTAACGCTACAAGATCACTAATATCCAGACACGTTAAGGCTACAAGATAACTAATAGCAAGACACGTTAACGCTACAAGATAACTTATAGCCAGACACGTTAACGCTACAAGATAACTAATAGCCAGACACCTTAACGCTACAAGATAAATAATAGCCAGACACCTTAACGCTACAAGATGACAAATAGCCAGACACCTTAACGCTACAAGATAACTAATAGCCAGACACCTTAACGCTACAAGATAACTAACAGCAAGACACCTTAACGCTACAAGATTACTAATAGCCAGACACTTTAACGCTACAATATAACTAATAGCCAGACACATTAACGCTTCAAGATCACTAATAGCCAGACACGTTAACGCTACAAGATAACAAATAGCCAGACGCGTTAACGCTACAAGATAACTTATAGCCAGACACATTAACGCTACAAGATCATTTATAGTCAGACATGTTAACGCTAAACGATTACTAATAGTCAGACACGTTAACGCTACAAGATCATTTATAGCCAGACACGTTAACGCTACATGATCACTTATAGCCAGACACGTTAACGCTACAAGATCACTACTAGCCAGACACGTTAACGCTACATGATCACTACTAGCCAGACACATTAACGCTACAAGATCACTTCTAGCCAGTCATGTTAACGCTACATGATCACTTATAGCCAGACATGTTCACGCTACAAGATAACAAATAGCCAGACACATATACGCTACAAGATAACAAATAGCCAGAGACATTCACGCTACACGATCACTAATAGTCAGATACATTAACGCTACAAGATAACAAATAGCCAGAGACATTCACGCTACACGATCACTAATAGTCAGATACATTAACGCTACAAGATAACAAATAGCCAGACACATAAACGCTACAATACAACTTTTAGAGCCAATAATCGTGAGACACTTCCGGTGAAAAGGAGATTTGCTTTCCAGAAAACAGATAATATGAGCCGTCCCACAAGAAAACCAAAATTGTGGATTCTGCATAGAGTATTGATCCGGATCAGTCCGCGAAGGCTAAACCGGGCCGACATATTCTTTCTCAGGGGGATAGAGGTATAGAGTAATCATTCCTGAAACAGAAAATCCACAGGAGGCGAAACGTGTCTGCCCGGGTCAGCCTGCGCGGCATGCTTAGGCTAACACAAATAATTCCAAAACAAGATTCATGGCCGTAGAAATCAAGAATTGCTGTTCCCCTGTCAAGCAGACAGATCAATGAAAGCATCCATCAGGACAAATCCAAACCCACCGTTGTCCTTTCAATACATTGAAGGTTTGTCTTAATCATTCGATAGATATTGACGTTATAAATGAACCGTTCCGTGAGAAAACCAACGTTATGGACACTGCGTACTGTATCGACCCAGATCAGCCTGCGCAGTACTCGCAGGCTAATCCGGACCGACACATTCCGTCTCAGGGGTATATAGGTATAGAGTAATGACTCCTGAAACACAAAATCCACAGGAGGTAAAAAGTGTCTGTCCGGGTTAGCATGCGCGGCATGCTTAGACTGATCCATGTCGATATTTAACGCAGGGTCCACACTGTTGGTTTTCTCGCGGGACGGCTCAAATTAACTCAGTAACACTGCACGAAAATTGGGATTTAATTTAGAGTAAATTTACTTTAATTCCGAAATTTACTTGCACATGTGCACATGTGCACATGTGCAAGTAAATTTCGGAATTTAAGGACATTTACCTCTAAATTAAATCCCAATTTTCGTGCAGTGTAAATTGAACAAATGAAGGAAACATAAACATACTAATACATCAGTTTCAATGGTGTCTACGCCGCGTCGTGCAATAGCTTTCCATCTATAACTGTTATTTATCTTGACACCGATGCATCAGGCCTAATGCTACCCCCGTAAACATGATGGGCTCCAATCGGAAATCAAACCATGGGCTCCCACTCCGGGGCTGAGCTTCATCGAGCAGACGGATTCAATTCACGAAGAAAACGCACATAGCTGAATTACTGTTTAGTGGTAGATTTCTGATATTGTTGATTATTTCGCAACACAAAAAGCATAACAAAAAAACATTTCACCCTTTCCCACACACAACAAACTTGCAGCAGACGAGTTTGATAACTTGTAGCAGGAAATATTGAAATCGTAAAAAAACGAAGGTTTTTTCTGAAAAAAAATTTAAAAACACTGTGGCAAAATATGAATTTGCTCGTTTTGGAGCCATATCTCCTTTTGTCACAGTGTTTTCAAACGTTTTCTACTGCGCAGGCGTCAGAATGCGTCTGTATGTGGGCACTGGTTAAAACTAAGCAATTGAGTGATTCAAATCCTACCTGATATGAATTAAAGAACATTTCTATAAACAACATGACGAAGGCTACGGTCTCACCGAATTTATGTAGTGGTATGGTAAAGACCACGTAGTATACACCAAACACCGGAATAAGCAACAAACTACTCTTCGTCATTCTTCTGTGAAAAGAAAACAACATCACAGAGATATACAGAAGAGTTATTAACCATGTAGATTATTTATCAGGAAAAAAGGGCAAACATTCCCAATATATAACATAAACACAATTATCACAACCAAAGCAAAAAGCAAAGCTTTTCTGATTTGAATAACTGAATCTTTGCAAGTTAACTATTTCAAACATAAAACGTCATTTTTTTGTATAAAATACTTTTAAAGTCTTCTATAGCAGATTTCTTATAATTATGTAAGAAATGATTATATGTTATGATGGAAATAAGATCAATAATTCGTGTCATTTCTACATTTACGTCTTAATGTTAAGACAGCTAGCACATCATACGATACAAAGGTTAGCTTGATTTAGCAATGAAGACTTTGTAATAGATGAGTAGACCTAGGTAATGGTTATTATAGCTCGTCCATGGAAACGGACTATACAGTGTAAATCAGTCTAAGATATAACACAACAAGAAACCACTGAAGACGGTAAGGCCGGATTGTCGGTAATTTGACTTTGAAAATCGACAAACCAAGGTCAAGGTCAAAGTAACCATAGAAATCAATAGAACTTGTTACTGGTTGCCTTCAGGCAAAGTTTCAAGTTTGTAACCCTTTCCAGTGCTGAGATTTTGCCTCAACCTGAAACTTTAACCAAAATGTTGACGGACAGACAGACAGACAGACGGACGTACCCATATAGTGTATTTGTGGGGTTATTTCTTTTGTTTCAAACTTGTGGGTTGCACCTCACAAGTATGCTATTCATTCCGTAATTATTCCCCTTTTACGGAATAAATAACATTAATATGCAAATGAGATATCCGTTATAAAACAAAGAAAAAAAATATTTATCTAAGTGTCTTTATAAGGGTGGTACGTGGGTTTTAGAAAAACGAACACCCCACAAGTACTCGGTCACCAGGACGGACAGACGGACATCGCCATGTATAGACCGGAATTGCAAGAGCAATCCGACCAAAAAAAAAGTGAAACGTTACTCGGTCGTTGTGTAATTGTAGACTAGACGTCCCGGAATCGATCCCCGCTCGGTTATGGTCGAGTCCTTGTCGTATCTAGAATTTGAGACCGGGCGTCTGGGATTGATTTACGCTCGGTCATGGTCGAGTCTTTGTCGTATCTAGAATTTGAGACCGGGCGTCTGGGATCGATTTACGCTCGGTCATGGTCGAGTCCTTGTCGTCGTATCTAGAATTTGAGACCGGGCGTCTGGGATTGATTTACGCTCGGTCATGGTCGAGTCCTTGTCGTATCTAGAATTTGAGACTGGGCGTTCGGGATCGATTTACGCTCGGTCATGGTCGAGTCCTTGTCGTATCTAGAATTTGAGACCGGGCGTCTGGGATTGATTTACGCTCGGTCATGGTCGAGTCCTTGTCGTATCTAGAATGGAAACCGGGCGTCTGGGATTGATTTACGCTCGGTCATGGTCGAGTCCTTGTCGTATCTAGAATTGGAGACCGGGCGTCTGGGATCGATTTACGCTCGGTCATGGTCGAGTCCTTGTCGTATCTAGAATTGGAGACCGGGCGTCTATGATCAATTTACGCTCGGTCATGGTCGAGTCCTTGTCGTATCTAGAATTGGAGACCGGGCGTCTGGGATTGATTTACGCTCGGTCATGGTCGAGTCCTTGTCGTATCTAGAATTGGAGACCGGGCGTCTGGGATCGATTTACGCTCGGTCATGGTCGAGTCCTTGTCGTATCTAGAATTTGAGACCGGGCGTCTGGGATTGATTTACGCTCGGTCATAGTCGAGTCCTTGTCGTATCTAGAATTTGAGACCGGGCGTCTGGGATTGATTTACGCTCGGTCATGGTCGAGTCCTTGTCGTATCTAGAATTGGAGACCGGGCGTCTGGGATTGATTTACGCTCGGTCATGGTCGAGTCCTTGTCGTATCTAGAATTGGAGACCGGGCGTCTGGGATCGATCCCCGCTCGGTCATGGTCGAGTCCTTGTCGTATCTAGAATTTGAGACCGGGCGTCTGGGATTGATTTACGCTCGGTCATGGTCGAGTCCTTGTCGTATCTAGAATGGAAACCGGGCGTCTGGGATTGATTTACGCTCGGTCATGGTCGAGTCCTTGTCGTATCTAGAATTGGAGACCGGGCGTCTTGGATCGATTTACGCTCGGTCATGGTCGAGTCCTTGTCGTATCTAGAATTTGAGACCGGGCGTCTATGATCAATTTACGCTCGGTCATGGTCGAGTCCTTGTCGTATCTAGAATTGGAGACCGGGCGTCTGGGATTGATTTACGCTCGGTCATGGTCGAGTCCTTGTCGTATCTAGAATTGGAGACCGGGCGTCTGGGATCGATTTACGCTCGGTCATGGTCGAGTCCTTGTCGTATCTAGAATTTGAGACCGGGCGTCTGGGATTGATTTACGCTCGGTTATAGTCGAGTCCTTGTCGTATCTAGAATTTGAGACCGGGCGTCTGGGATTGATTTACGCTCGGTCATGGTCGAGTCCTTGTCGTATCTAGAATTGGAGACCGGGCGTCTGGGATTGATTTACGCTCGGTCATGGTCGAGTCCTTGTCGTATCTAGAATTGGAGACCGGGCGTCTGGGATCGATCCCCGCTCGGTCATGGTCGAGTCCTTGTCGTATCTAGAATTGGAGACCGGGCGTCTGGGATCGATTTGCGCTCGATCATGGTCGAGTGCACAATTGAACAAGGTTTATTTGACAACCTATTACGGGTTACTTACCAAGCAGCACATAATTCTGTCGGCAAGATATAACTGAAATACTCTTGGAAACTGTTTAAACAACAATTAGCCCTTTCCCACATATAGACGCTTTCTGACGCCTCTGCAGCAGACGGGATTTTGAAAACATTCTGACAAATGTAGTAATTGCTAAAAACGAGCAATTCATTCTTTTGTCATTACGTTTTCAAATCTTTTTAGTAATTATACCAACATTTATAGAGCTTTTCTGTGTTTTTAATCCTAGAAAGATATGAGTAGGTGAACTGGCCGCCATGATATGACTGAAAATTGTTGAAAACGGCGTTAAACCCAATCAATCAATCAAGTGTTTTTGCCGAGATGTTTTCAAAGTCATCTGCTGCAGATTTGATATGTCAATGACGTACCTGTATCGGTGAAGTTTATTTTTAGAGCCCGCCGTCGCACTCAGTTTTGTGTACAGTGTGCGAATTATGCTGATGAAAAACAGAAAGTTAAACTGAAAATAAAAAGAAAATACACATTTCGGAAAATACACATTTAGGAAAACACACATTTAGGAAGGAAAATACACATTTAGGAAAATACATATTTAGGAAAATACATTTAGGAAAATACACATTTAGGAAAATACACATTTCGGAAAATACACAAACACTCAATCGCTAACAGGATACCGTTGACATCCAGGGTCCAATTCCACCAACCTTACTTAGCGCTAAGTAATACTTAAATACTTCCACATAGCCTGTTATCCTATTTGTTGAGACGAATGTCGCTTATCGCATTTACTTTTATCAAACGTCGGAACAAATGTTGGCTGGTGCGGGTTCGAACTCTGGATTGACAGTCCGTGTCGCTACCGCTATCATTGTGGCAAAAGGAGAAATTACTCTTTGGTATGATCCTTTCATAAAGCGAATTAAAAGTTGAAGAAGGTATACCTGCTAATCATACTAATCGCAGGTCAATGTTGTTGAGTTATAACCGAGAAAGGCTATGCTCACATGGCGAAACACTACTCACCACAACGGTTAACATGATGGGTCCCTGTATGATCCATACCAAACCGGGCAATCGTGTATGAGTATTCCAACATCTGTAATATAAAGAAGAACTTTCCTAGTACACCATGTTTAGAAGTTATCTCATTCTAGAAAGAGATCTTTCTCATTCCTGTAATAAAATTGTATGAACAGTTTGATACATTGACATATTATTAACTAATCTTTATTGTGTTAACTGATTGCCACATAGCTCTATATACATAGGGAATATTATACTGCAGTAGCGATACGTAGTATTGTACTACTAGGTGCGTAGAAAAGTTGATATCTCGCGAGATTAAAGGTCGATATATATATACATTTTCCCACGCTCCGAGAAGACACATTGAATGTCGTGTATCGCTACTACAACAATGAGTTGTGTGAGGGTTTGTGTGTGTGCGCTTGGTTTAGCGTCACGAGAGAATATAAAATGTGGATATGTAGTGTCCACTTAACAGGAAATATTATACTTAATGGTCGCTGCTCGGTTTGTCAATCTTTTGTTATTCATTATTTTTTGCAATACAGAAAAGAAAGCCCCAAACATTGATAGTTAGGTATTGGTCATTGACAGGTTAATTCAAACATGTTTGGTTTGGTTTATTTAGAGGCCGATGAGACCATATACACTATGCCATGTATTTTCACATTACAGAGGCCCCTATATCATTAGTGCTTTCAGCGCTTTGATTTATGCATTGATTCCATACATCAAGTTGTTATTGTCCACTGTAGAGATTAAGACAAACAATTGTATATTTACTATATACGCGATTTCGATATATACGGGGAGGTAACTTATCCAGTCGCCAGTGTTGGTTCATGCCAGACGTAGTCATTTACTATAGAACGCCGGGTACCAGACAACAGTATTGGTTCATGTCAGACGTACTTAATTTCTCTAGTACGCCGAGTACTAGAATATTGTCAACACAGGTTTACATAAGAACCGTAATGCAAAGAACCGTATTAATCACAGGCTTGTACCCGGCGTACTATACTTCCTTCACTTCCTTTACTATAAGCCGAGCCCCGGTAGCTCAGTCGGTAGCGACGCGGGCTGTCAATCCAGGGGTTGTGAGTTCGAATCCCGGCTCGGCCAACTTTCTTTCCGACGATTGACAAAAGTCAATGCGACATGCGTCATTTGTCTTCCACCAATGGGCTAAGTTATGTGGAAAAGCAGCCAGTTGTTTGGAAAGATTGTTGTGTGGAGTACTGGTGTGAGAAAACCAGGAAATGCATGAGTAGGTGAACTGGCCGCCGTGATATAACTGAGAACATGTTAAAAACGGCGTTAAACTCCAATCAATCTAATCCAATCCTTTACTATAGTAAATAAGTACGTCTGGAATGAACCAACAATGACAACTAGTCTGAAAGGGTAAGTAAAAAAAAAAAATAATAACAAAATATATATATAATTATATAAAGGGCGCCGCAAGTACAGGCATATGTCTGTCCGTAAACATGTTATATTAGGAGCAGGTCACTCCAGACTATATTAACCACCGTTTTGGCGTGTCATTAATCTAGACAATAAAAGCGTGCATTTACTTACAGATAATTATCAAATATTACTCTCGTGACTGACCACGTCACCACCACCAGCAATGGAACACCTGAAAAACAACAACAACAAATGAAAAGTTTTGTACGTGTCATGTAACATATTTTTCTTCAAACTGTGCCGTGCGCTCGTTCTATTATTCCGATAACAGATGGTACTTAATTAAACATGTTGAGAGTATCGGGTTAATTAACCCTTTCCCTCATACGACAATTCTGCAGCAGACGTCTTTGAACGTATTTTATCAAAACATAGAACATCTCCATAATTGAATGGATAACCTATGACAAAAAGTGGAAAACATTGTGGCAAAAGGAGAAATTGCACGTTTTGTGCAATTTCTTCTTTTGTCACTATGTTTTCAAAACACCGTCTGCTGCAGAGGCGTCAGAAAGCGTCTATATGAGGGAAAGGGTTAAGTCCCTTGTACAAGTATATATAGGAGGGATAAACAACATGTTATCTGGTTAATATATCACATGGAGAAATAAAATTGTCCAAATGTTCACATTTTGTAGCAAATAAAACTTTGAAGTCATATTTCGCACATAAGCAAAACATACATACTATGAAAGCTTAAACATTCTACTTGAATAATAGATGCATTGAACAACTGTAATTTCTTTGTAATTTTGAAAAGTTACTCGTTTAGAAGACAAAGGTATTGTGATTTTTGAAATTTGATAATTTTGTTCCGAATATTAATATACTGACTGACATAAGTCAAACGGATAAAACTTTATCAAAACGAGTTAATGTATTCTTATAGTTTTTATCTATTACAATAATTATTTAATAATTAAATTGGTATTGTGGAAGAACTGAAACGGATGATTTTATTAAAGGAATACGCTCGGCTGAAAAAAACTCGCTTTGAATTGAAAAATATTGACTTAATGAACATTTATTTACTTTGCATTTCATTAACATACAACTAATAATGAAGATATTACTATTTAAAGATGACTATTTGTGCTGATCGGTGCGCAGCATGAGCGCGGCCATTGTTTACATATCGCAATGTCTCGAGACATTCTGAAAAGAATCGTGACGTCATATACCCACTTTGTCACAAACAAAACATACCAGTAGAGAATACAAAATATACTTTTTCGTAATTAATTAACCCCGGAAGTTTACAAACCTAAACTTCAATTATTCAAAATGAAATTCCAAGCATTACATCATATTATTACTAGATCTATATAAAGTTGTATAAGTTTTATAGTAAATAGTATCCAACCATAATATTTGGATAGAAAACACGAACTTGACTCGTGTAATATATATCAGCCAATTAAATATATGTGTGTTAACATTTATTTATACAATAATTGCATTCGTTTATATATTTGACAGTTGTTTGTTATGATTTCACAGCTCGTTAGACATAATAAACCGTCGTTTTTGTACAACAATCAAAGGTCATAGAAACAATCAAATTTCCGGTAGTGGTCGGACGCTACTGTAATAGGATCTGTCGGCGAGTCTTTTGAGCAGACATAATTCGATCCTTTCCCTACATACTCTGCAGTTGACGGTAAAGAGAATTTCCATAATTAGTCATCTGCTGCAAATTTGGTGTATGTTGAAAAGGGAGAATTGAAATGGTTAATTTTGATCAAATTTCCAAAAGGATTTTTGTTGTAAAACTTTTATATTATATATTGAAGAAAAATTCTCAAACCTGCTTAAATATCCCTTTTAGTTCCAAATGTAATCGTCCAATTTCTAAAATCGTTACTTGTTTTTAGTTGAATGTATTTCAGTAACTAATTATAAAGTGTAAGCTTATTGATCTGATCAATTGATTGTTCTAAAACGAACTGACATCGTCTTTTGTCCGTCTGTAACATTTTACGCATTGCATGATGGTCATTTTATTATTATATTACCCCTAATTTAATGGATATGCCAGCAGATGCTACCAATCAGCGTATGAAAGCCTGATTGAGTTTTATGACCTTTAAATTCCAATAAACAACAGTACATTGTTTCCTTCTTAATTTATATATGATGCCATACAGGTTGTACTGTTGTAATAAAGACATAATACACATGGGAAGTACACGGCCGCTGTGACATGATTGAAAATTGTTAAAATAGTGTCAAAATCTAATCAACCATAACAGTTTTGTACGGTTTCAAATTTGTTGTGTAAAGGATTTGAGCCACACCATACGAAAAGGGGAAAAACCTTGTGAGGCAGAGAACAGACTGATCATGAATTGTTGTGTTTGCTTTTTAGTAGTGAATAACACTGTAAGTTTCTTGGGAAGATTCATGACCAAAAAAATACCACACAAATATGCAATTTTATCTTATTATGAAATTAACACTTAAACTATCCAAATGCGGAAATTGTGCTGACGCGGTTCATTTGAGTAAAATCCACACGCGCTATGACGTAAACATTTTCCATAGGCTCTTCCAAAATTCAGTGTTAAAATCCGTGACCTTTTGTGTTTGTGAAATTGGACGATTTCATTTGGATTATAAGGGATTTTTATGCAGGTTTGTTAGAAATCATTTGGATTATAAAGGATTTTTATGCAGGTTTGTGAGAAATTATTTTACAATTTCATTCTTTAACAAAAAAATAAATCTTTTGAAAGTTTGGTCAAATATAAAATATGAATTTACCCTTTTATTGAACACGTCGACCATTTTCTTTTTGAAGACGCATTTGTAGCAGACTTTTGAAAAACATCGTGATTAAAGGAGACATTGCTCAAAGCTCAAAATTAGCAGTTTATCCTTTTACCGTAATGTTTTCAACATTACCATTATGTTTTCAAATGTTTGCAATGATTATACTTTTTAGAATTTCCTAATTTCTAATGTCTTTTACACATGCCAAGGTCGTGTTTTTGTTTACCTTCCATCGCCTTTTTTTTTACCTGATAAATTAAATTAACGGCAATTACGTTCTCAAACATCTCTATTATCTTATTCAATAAATTAACGGCAATTACGTTCTTAAACACCTCAAATTATCTTATTACGGAAGTTAAAATAAACATTGAAAGCAAACTGTAATCAATTATAACACGGATAAATTTAACGCCCGCCCCACTATGATGAATTAATAATCTAAAACAAACATACATGTATACAATATTTACACCATTAAACTTCAAAAAGTGGTCCTTCCTCATAATCGGCCTTTTTGTACCAGACATTTTGGGAAATTGGCCTTTATTTCTGGACCTATAATCGGCCTTTTTGGACTAGCCTTTTACGCATTCGGCCAATTTTGACCTATACCTAAAATAAGATAGCGATCTGAAAATTTAGTAATCCATACGGTGCTAATCGGAAGTGGGTAATTGACGTCACAGGAAGTTGATTATAAGCTATAGTCTCTTCGGTGGTGGTCTCCGAGGACATGAGGGTTTGGACGTCTCCACTCTAGTTCATCTATACAGAATCTATGTTATTCCAGTCCTCCTGTACGGTTTGGAACTGGTGCAACCCTCCAACACCAATATTACCAAGTTAGAAACATTTCAAAAGAAGTTCTTGAAACAACTTCTACTCCTGCCGAATACAACAGCAAACGCAGCAGTCTACTTAATAACAGGGATACTACCCATTGAGGCTCAACTTCATAAAAAAACGTTACGTTTCCTGCACAATATTGTTAACCAGGGAGAAGGGAGCATTGACAGGCAGATTCTTGAAAGGCAGTATCATATGAAATCAGTGGGTAGCCTGAGCTGGGCCGTGGTAGCACAGAAAGTTCTATGGAAATACGAATTACCATCATTAGAGGTCATTCTTGAGTCCTCGCCCACTAAATCAGTGTGGAAGAAAACTATACATAAAGCTGTTAATGGCTATTGGGCAAAGAAAATCAACCTCATGTTAAAATTATATACATCTCTGAAGTATCTGCATAAGGATGATTATATCCCGGGTAGAGTGCACCCCCTGTTTAGTCTCAAATACACATCTCGGGAAGCTGCTAGACTAGTCACTAAGCTTCGCCTGGCTACTGGGACTTATATTTTACAAACAACCAGAAGAAACTTCAACCAACATCAAGTCGATGGTACCTGTCTTCTCTGCAACACTATGGAGGAATCTGCAGAACATTTTGTGCTGCGGTGCCCATCCCTGGGCAGTGTTCGAGACCTTATTATGACAGATATTATTACTGAGCTCCACTCGACAGTAAACTTCAACATTTCCTGTGCCTCTGACCAAGTCATGGTTCAGTACATTATAAACTGCTGGCCACTTGTGAAAAATCAAATTAGACAACCAGATCAGCTCCTTAACCTAGAGCGGCAGTGTACCAGACTACTGTTCGGCCTAGACAGTGCCAGGATTAGGATGCTGAGTCAGCTGGCCCCCAGACGTAAAAATAGCAATGCACACGGGACCTCTTGACTGTCTGCCTCCCCAACTACACAACTGTTGAGCCTTATACACAGTTGCTTTTTTATCTAGAACTTTTAAGACACGTAAAATAAGCAATATTACGTAAATATATACCGTAAATACAAACTGTGTAGCCAAAATAATAATAACGAAATATTCTGTGGTGAAGGTACTTTAAACTCACTGTTCAACGTACGGAAGTGCGGTTCTCCTACGTAGGAGGGATAAGAAGATTCAAGAAGAAGAAGATGGCGGCGCCCATAGGCGATCGATACCGACGTGAAAACACAAACTTTAAAAGCATATATCTTGGTAGTGCAAGCATGTAAAAAAAAAGTAATTACATCAAAATGATACATTACTGTAGTGCTATTTAGTCATATAGTTTAAATTTCAGCCGAGCGTATTCCTTTAACTTAATGAAAAATTAATAATTGTAAAACCTTAAAACTTTTAATGATATTTATTACAAAACTTATGAGGGAAATTGATAATTTGTAGAAACA
Source organism: Serripes groenlandicus (assembly GCA_031761405.1). Lineage (NCBI taxonomy): Eukaryota > Metazoa > Mollusca > Bivalvia > Cardiida > Cardiidae > Serripes > Serripes groenlandicus. The sequence goes on from JASEVX010000015.1 coordinate 12,356,642, forward strand.
TTTATTTCATAAGACATGAATTTTGTGTTTTTTGTAATGTATTGTTGGTCTTGCATATATAGAGGATCTTACATGAGTGCTTATTTGTTATTGTTTTTATGAAACGAGTCGATTGAAATAATATGACGCGAGGCTCTGCCGAGCGTCATATTCGTTTCAGTCGACGAGTTTCATAAACACAATATCAAATAAGCACGAATGTAAGATTCTATTTATCACATAATACCATAAAAAATTGTTTTCAATCTTTAAATCGATCTTTCTTCGTCCTGATATAAACAGTGACCGAAGTTCACCCCGAAGTTCTAATGCATACTTCCAATGTAAAAAGTAGTCCCTATCAATAACCTTTTGATTGTATACAAACTTAGCAATACGGCACTTATAACATTTCATTTATCGATATTTATTCTCTTTAAACAATATTTTTAATAAATGCCGAAATTCAGATCAATTGTATACAATATGCTGTCATTTAAAGTGACGTCACACGCGTGCTGTGAGTCGGCTATTTATGTAACTAGTTACATATGATATTTATGTCACTGCTTTATGTCACTCCTGGAGTGCAAGTTATGTGATAAAGCATATTTATACTTAACATATAGAAATTGACATAACCTATTTTTCACATGATGTATTATTATTTGTAACATTTAATTATGTATTTTGGGCCGGTGGCCTTTGATTACGTAAATAAATAAATTAAAATTGAAATTGAAATTGAAATGTTTAAACGTCCAGAAAATATCTTTGTTATTGTCATATCTTCAAAAGTTTTTGAGTTTTACTTGCTACAAATGTTTGGACGGGTGATATTTTAGTATACTATTTAGTTATTTTTCATATACACAGTGGACGCGCGATAACTCCAAGTCGAAAGGGACTTATAAATTACTTCGAATTATCTTTATATGTTTACATATGTGGCCTAGTGATCGCTTTATTTTTTGTATTATTACCTTCGTAACTTATTTATAGTTCATTGTTTACTATGAAAATAAAACGAGTTAACGAAATATATTAAGAAAGAGCTGCTGCATGTACATTTTTAAACGATAGATTCGTTCCAGGAAATGGTTCGAGTTAGCAATATATTCGAATAGTCCCATGTTCGAGGTAACGCATGTATAATGTATATGCATATGGTTTGTGTCGACTTGGGCGTTCAATCCACGGCGACAAAGTGAAAGCGTACTGTGCTTAAGTAAACTACGAGTATACACACGCCTAGCTACTACAGCCAACCCTCGAGCATTTCGAGGACTTGGCATGAAACGGTTGTAACTAAAATTTGTATTTTTTTTCAAGAAACCTCTGATCAATTGAATACATTTGATCTGATTACACGGACGTTCAAGTGGATCGATATTTAAACTTATCGATTCGGTTCACTCTTTTAGCGACAATGGCGATATTGAGGATTTTGTAAACAATATTGTTTGGTGTTTTATGCCGCTCTCGACAATAGTTCAGCTATTTCATGACGTTACATTGAAAAGTTACCAGTACTACTGGTCCCTTTATCCTAACACCAGCCATTCAGTCGTAATGCTAACCCTGCAACCCTGAGCGCAAAGGAGGGCATCTATTACTACCATTTTTAAAGTTATTGGTATAACCTGACCGGGGATCGAACCCACGACCTCCCGCACCGAGGCGGAAGCTCTATCATTACACCACAGGGGCGGTCTTGCAAATAATACAGATTCAGGTTAGTTAGCACGTTACGAGCTGTCTCATCTGAAACCAGCATTATTTACCTTTTAGTTATCAAAAAAAAAATCCAAAACTCTTATTACATGAACAATGGAGTCATCCAATCTTGAGAATGGAAAGGCCTACTGTTGGAAATTCGGCGCTGCAAGAGGTCAGGTAGGTTGTGCCTGGGGATAATGGTTCAATCTACTTACTCCATCCGATTACAATGTACCAGATAACTCGGATCTTTTGGGAAAACACATTCACGTAAATAACCATATGGAGAAACACTGCCTCGACGAAAATCCACATATAACTACAGGCCAAGGTGTAATTAGACACTGCGGAGAATAGGCGACATTCCCAATGCTGTAAAGACATAATTAAAGATAAGCCTGTATATTTGTTCGTTATCGATCACAGATAAAGGTCAGTATATGTACGTTATCGTACACGCATAACGTTCAGTATATGTACGTTATTCACGCATAAAGTTCAGTAGATGTATGTTATTCACGCATACAATTCAGTAAATAAACGTTATCGTTCACACATAAAGGTCAGTATATGAACGTTATCGTACACACATAAAGTTCAGTATATGTACGTTATCGTACACACATAAAGATCAGTGTATATGTACGTTATCGTACACACATAAAGATCAGTGTATATGTACGTTATAGTACACACATAAAGATCAGTGTATATGTACGTTATCGTACACACATAAAGATCAGTGTATATGTACGTTATCGTACACACATAAAGATCAGTGTATATGTACGTTATCGTACACACATAAAGGTCATATTATGTACGTTATCGTACACACATAAAGGTCAGTATATGTACGTTATCGTACACGCATAACGTTCAGTATATGTACGTTATCGATCACTCATAAAGGTCATATTATGTAGAATATAGATATCTCATAAAGGTCAGATTATGTACTATATCGATCACACATAAAGGTTAGATTATGTACGTTATCATACACACATACAGGTCAATATAATTATGTAAGTTATAATACACAAATAAAGGTACGTTTATGTACGTTAACACACACACACACACATACATAAAGGTCAGTATATGTACGTTTAAGTACACAATTAAAGGTAGTTTTATGTTCGTCATCGTACACACATAAAGGTCAGTTCATGTACGTTATCAAACACGTGCAAAGGTCAGTATATATATATACGTTATCGTAGACACATAAAGGTCAGTTTATGCACGTTATAGTACACACATAACGGTCAGTATATGTACGCTATCGTACACACATAATGGTCAATAAATGTCCGTTATAGTACAAATATAGCGGTCAGTTTATGTACGTGTTTGTACAAACAAATGTTCAGTATATGTACGTTAGAGTACACTAAGTATATGTAATAATTTTTCACACATAAATACAAGATCAGCTTGTATATGTACAATCTCTTACAAAAACATACTTAAGTAGATTTCCGTTATCGTTAAAAAGATAAAGTCAAGTATATGTACGTTATCGTACACATATAATGGCCAGTATATGTACAATAACGTACACATATAATAGTCAGTACTAACGTACTTATATAATACTCAGTATATGTACAATAAAGTACACATATATAATGGTCCGTATATCTACAGCATATATATATATATATATATATATATATGTTATCGTACACACATGAAGGTCAGTTTATGTACACACATAAATGTCAGGAACAAAATATATATGCACGTTAATTTACACATATAAATGTCATTATGTCGACGGAATCGTACGCACATAACGACCAATGAATGACTGTATATGTAGGTAATCATACACATAAAAAGGTCAAAGTCACCTCAATAATATAGATAAATAAACATTTTCAATGTGTAAACGATGTTTCTTACCACGCCGTCTGTGAAGACCATGTTACCGGTCGTATTGCTGATTCCTACGTCCCCATTGAATCCTATATTGCCCACCATGACATTATCTCGTACTAGACTAATACTGGCCCGCAAGATGAACGATGTAAATAGGTTGATATGAATAGTGTTCCTCGAACAATGGAGTTTTCTGTGAAAATAAGATTGGATATTGGGAGTAAATCTATAAAAAAAAACCTGATCTAAACTTCGCTCGCAGATTGACATTTGCGTTAGACAATCAAATTGTCGCTAACAAAATCGTTCGGTATAAAACAGGTAAGATAAGCCATATAAAATAAAAAGTATAAAGAAACAGTGATTTTAAGCTCGTTTTCCCCATAGTCAGTTAAGTAAGTAAGGCACGCCAGCATCAACACTCGATTTAATATAATTAGGGCAGTCAGCTCGACAAATCAGCCATTAAACTCGATCTAACATAGTCATTGCAGTCAGTTATAAAAACCAGCCTTTAACCCCGATCTCACATAGTCAGTGCAGTCAGCTATAAAAACAGCCTTTAACTATATTTCACATAGTCAGTGCAGTCAGCTATAAAAACCAGCCTTTAACTGCATTTCACATAGTCAGTGCAGTCAGCTAGACAAACCAGCCTTTAACTATATTTCACATAGTCAGTGCAGTCAGCTATAAAAAGCAGCCTTTAACTGCATTTCACATAGTGTAGTCAGCTATAAAAATCAGCCTTTAACTGCATTTCACATGGTCAGTGCAGTCAGCTAGACAAACCAGCCATTAATCTCGATCTAACATAGTCAGTGCAGTTAGCTAGACAAACCAGCCATTACTCTCGATCTAACATAGTAAGTACAGTTAGCTAGAAAAACCAGCCATTAATTTCGATCTAACATAGTTAGTGCAGTCAGCTAGACAAACAAGCCTTTAAACTCGATCTCACATAGTCAGTGCAGTCAGCTAGACAAACCAGCCTTTAAACTCGATCTCACATAGTCAGTGCAGTCAGCTAGACAAACAAGCCTTTAAACTCGATCTCACATAGTCAGTGCAGTCAGCTAGACAAACCAGCCTTTAAACTCGATTTCACATAGTCAGTGCAGTCAGCTATACAAACCAGCCTTTAAACTCGAGTTCACATAGCCGGTTTAGACAGCTTAAGACGCGAGCATTTAAACTCGATATCACATAGTTAGTGCAGTCAGCTAGACAAACCAGCCTTTAAACTCGAGTTCATATAGCCGGTTTAGACAGCTTAAGAAGCGAGCATTTAAACTCGATCTCACATAGTCAGTGCAGTCAGCTAGACAAACCAGCCTTTAAACTCGAGTTCACATAGTCGGTTTAGACAGCTTAAGACGCGAGCATTTAAACTCGATCTCACATAGTTAGTGCAGTCAGCTAGACAAACCAGCCTTTAAATTCGAGTTCACATAGCCGGTTTAGACAGCTTAAGACGCGAGCATTTAAACTCGATTTCACATAGTTAGTGCAGTCAGCTAGACAGACCAGCCTTTAAACTCGATCTCACATAGTCAGTGAAGTCAGCTAGAAAGACCAGCTTATACTCTCGATCTCATATAGCCGGTGCGAAAAGCTTGACACGCGAGAATTTAAACTCAACTTCACATAGTCAGTGAACTCAGCTAGACAAACCAGCCTTTAACTCAATTTCACATAGTAAGTCAGTGCAGTAGCCTTTACACTTGGTCTCTAAACGCAAATTTGTTTATATATATACGGGCATCCTGTTCAGCGGACGTCCATTCAAATTGTGTTTCTATAAATGGCCAACACTTAAAACTTGCAAATTCTAATCGATAGTGCACAGTTTAAAAGTAATAAAATCTGAATTTACATAAATATTAATGTTTCGTTCGAAACGAACCACACTTAAATCCAGCATTTTTTAACGCTTTCCCCTATATGAGCTGTCTCGCGAGAAGACCCACATTGTGGACATTGCGTAAAATATCGACCCGGATCAGCCTAAGCATGCAACGCAGGCTACCCCGGATAGACACTTTTCGCCTCATTACTCTATACCTCTATCCCCCTGAGACGGAATGTTTCGGCCCGGATCAGTCTGCGCGGACTGCGCAGGCTGATCTGTGTCGATATATTACGCAGTGGTCATAATGTTGGTTTTCTCGCGGGACGGATCGATTATAACGATTCTGTAGTAGAACATGACAGGGACATGAATGTAAGCAATTTCTCTTTTTGCCCCAATGTTTTAGTATGTTTGAAAAGGAGACTAGGTAACATTAAGAGTCGACCTCTTTTTGGCCAACTGTGCAACAGACGACTTTGAAAACTTATCTAAACAATATATATTTGTTTATCGATTAATGTATACTTTTAAGTGGTGCCGTGCAAAAACCAACCTTAACATTTCCCACAAACCACAATTCTGCAGCAGACGACATTGAAGACATTTAGTCAGACTAATCCTGACAAAAATTAGAAAATATAATCTATACATGAAATAATTACTTTTGGCAGAAGGGAAAATGTTCATTATCTTCTCTTTCAATATATAGGAAAACGTTATTAGAAATGTCGTGCCAAATCATATGCCGAGCAAGTATGTTGCTTACATATATTCATGAAGTTGAAATGAGGTACAAGATAAATACATCCTTGCATTTCAAAGGTCAAAGCATCATTTTGCCTAAACGGATGACAGCGTTCTAGGTATTGTGTAAACATTTGTAAAATCGTTACATATATTGTTATAAATGAGATTTAAAAGTGTTACATATATTGTGAATAAAGATGTGACAGCAATACATATATTTTGATAAAAGGTATGACAGCGTTACAGATATTGTGGTAAAAAGGTATGACAGCGTTACATATATTGTGGTAAAATGTTTGACGGCATCAGACGAGCTGAGATCGCGTCTGAGAAATGGAACGACTTATGTGATTTTTCTGCAAATACGATGCAAGCTCTCCAGAGATACACATTGAGAGGGGGAACACATACAGCCGTTCTAAATATGTATTGATATGTACCGTTGTGCTTTCTAAACGTTTTAAAGCAGTCCTGATATCAATGCTGCGTCGTACTTGTTTACAATGAGAATTGTAACGATTTATGTGAATATGTTATCTATGTGGTAGGTTTATTTCCGTTACTTTACAATGATTGTGGCACGTGAGTGTATACGTCCTAATGGACTAGTATCCTTTCTAAGGAACAAGCGGTCGAGCCGCAGTAGCTCAGTCGGTAACGTGAACGGCTATCAATCCAAGGCTCATAAGTTCGAACATCCGTTCGGCTATTGCTTCTTTACGATGGTTGAAGCAAGTTATTGCGTTGGCTTTAAGTAATAGTTGAAATATTGTTCTTTGAAAAGCTTGACCACAAAATCGTGAGAAGGTCCCTTTAATGTATCCCGAATCAGTCATGCGTGTTCACGTTCGAACACATTTAAGCACATGTTGAACGAGCCTGTCAGAGATTCAAAATAAACATAGATTTGATTGTTTGGTGATTGGCACCGCTTTCAACAATTGTTCAGTTTTATATATCATAAATGACGTCGCCGGAGTGTAATAAAGCCATTGAATAAATTGCGTATTCAACTAGTGTAATAACAATGCTACGTAACGTGACGTCATAACGTAACGTTTAGCGTTGTAAATACGCGCGCTTTATAGCGACGTTTATATGGATATAGCGCTGTAAATTATTAAATTAGTATTTATGATATAAAAAGAACATTACATTCGTGGTCATTCAATACGAAATTTATTAAACTCGTTTTCTAAAAGTGATAAAAACTCGCCAAGGCTCGTTCTTATCAATTTCAGAAAACTCGTTTAATAAATTCCGTATTGAATGACCACTCATGTAATATCCTCTATATATCACGGCCTTTCCTTGGTAAGTTGCCAGTACTACTGGTCTATTTATCCTGACATCAGTCAGTCAGTCGTAATGCTAACACCGCAAAGCCTGAGCGCCAAGCAGGACAATCACTACTATCAGTGTTAAAGTCTTTGATATGACTCGACAAGTAAACAGGGGGATTATTATGAAATAAATGGAGATAATACAATATTCTCATCTCACCTGAAATAGACCATGATGAAGAACGCCAGGATTAACGAGATGAGAGATAATCCGTACCCGATGTTATACATAATCCTCATTTCTTTAATGTGATCCTGAAACATATACACGGAAACTGGAAATGTGTTCAAAACAGACATATAAGTGGATGCTTTTAATACACGGAAACTGGAAATGTGTTCAAAACTGACATATTATAAGTGGATGCTTTTAATACACGGAAACTGGAAATGTGTTCAAAACTGACATATAAGTGGATGCTTTTAATACACGGAAACTGGAAATGCGTCCAAAACTGACATATAAGTGGATGCTTTTAATACACGGAAACTGGAAATGCTTTCAAAACTGACATATATAAGTGGATGTTTTTAATTTTCTCTCTGGTCGCCCTTTTTTGACTGACTCCGAACATCCCACTCTGAGTTCAAACGGCAATATCGTCTTAAACTAAACTGCTGGTGGTAAATTTCAGCTCAATTATGATTGTTGAAAAAGGGAACATTATGTTGAAGTAGCGACAGACGGATTTGTATTGTAAGTACGAGTCGTGTGGAATAAAAGGCAATATTTCCACGTTCTGAGTAGACAATACAAAGCCGTGTATCGCTACTTTAACATAATCTGCCTTTTATTGTATATCATTTATATAACTTTAAAGACAGAATGAAGAAGAATGATGAAAAGTCGTGTTAATTACGCCCCAATACCGCATTTTGATTTACATAATATCATGATGTCAATGACGTCACATCCTTTTTCAGTGACGTACCATATTTAGTACCGTATTCGACTAAATTTAATCGGCCTTGTTTTAATTGCGCGCGACAATCCGCATGTATTTGAGTCGAAAAATGTGCAGATTGGTCTATATGATAAATCGAGGGCTTGGCGTGAAACGGTTGTAACTAAAAACCTATTTTGAAAACCCTGGTTTAGGGGCAATTTTGACCCCTTTGAAAACAATGCAAATTTAGGTGCCATTGCTCAGAACGAGCAATGGCACCTAAATTTCCATTGTTTACAAAGTAAAATGATTTAACGCTTTTAAAACTTTATGGCGAGGTGATTAACCTTGGTAAAAAAATACAAATTTTAGTTACAACCGTTTCACGCCAAGCCCTCGAAATATAGTTATCCGGAGAACTAGAATTAATTGGTAAGACTATTTAAGTCTGTTATAAAAGAGACATCATATTTTGGATCGTCTTTGTGTCTCTATACCGATTGCTGATTCAATTGCGCAAGGAGTTAACATTTAAGAAATGGCCTCATTACATGTGGAACCAATTCGAGCATTTGTATAAAACAGTCAAACACCACTCTTGCCGTCTTCACACATGACTCGCGAAAAGCAATACAAATGTACATGTATCTCTATTTATTGAAAAATAAAGCACATTATTTGTGAATAAAACGAACATGTTCTGACTATATAACTGCGTACTATGTTTGTGTCAGGGCCACGTTCGAGTATTTATAACTACGTACTATGTTTGTGTCAGGGTCACGTCTGAGTATTTATGACTGCGTCCTATGTTTGTGTCTGGGTCACGTCTGAGTATTTATAACTACGTACTATGTTTGTGTCGGGCCATGTTCGAGTATTTATAACTACGTACTAAGTTTGTGTCAGGGTCACGTCTACGTACTATGTTTGTGTCAGGGCCACGTCTGAGTTTTTATAACTACGTACTATGTTTGTGTCTGGGCCACGTCTGAGTATTTATAACTACGTACTATGTTTGTGTCAGGACCACGTTCGAGTATTTATAACTACGTACTATGTTTGTGTCAGGGCCACGTTCGAGTATTTATAACTACGTACTATGTTTGTGTCTGGGCCACGTCTGAGTATTTATAACTACGTACTATGTTTGTGTCAGGACCATGTCCGAGTATTGATAACTACGTACTTCGTTTGTATCGGGCCATGTTCGAGTATTTATAACTACGTACTAAGTTTGTGTCAGGGTCACGTATACGTACTATGTTTGTGTTAGGGCCACGTCTGAGTATTTATAACTACGTACTATGTTTGTGTCAGGACCATGTCCGGGTATTTTTAACTACGTACTACATGTATGTTTGTGTCAGGCCATGTTCGAGTATTTATAACTACGTACTAAGTTTGTGTCAGGGCCATGTCCGGGTATTTATAACTACGTACTAAGTTTGTGTCGGGTCATATTCGAGTATTTATAACTACGTACTAAGTTTGTGTCAGGGCCATGTCCGTGTATTTATAACTACGTACTAAGTTTGTGTCAGGGCCATGCCCGGGTATTTATAACTACGTACTAAGTTTGTGTCAGGGCTATGTCCGGGTATTTATAACTACGTACTAAGTTTGTGTCAGGGCCATGTCCGGGTATTTATAACTACGTACTATGTTTGTGTCAGGGTCACGTCTGAGTATTTATAATTACGTACTAAGCTTGTGCCAGGGCCACGTCTACGTTCTATGTTTGTATCAGGGCCACTTCTGGGTTTTTATAATTACGTAATATGTTTGTGTCAGGGCCACGTCTGAGTATTTATAACTACGTACTATGTTTGTGTCAGGGTCACGTATACGTACTATGTTTGTGTCAGGGTCACGTATACGTACTATGTTTGTGTCAGGACCACGTCTGAGTATTTATAACTACGTACTATGTTTGTGTCAGGGTCACGTATACGTACTATGTTTGTGTCAGGGCCACGTCTGAGTATTTATAACTATATATATACGTACTATGTTTGTTTTAGGCCATGTTCGAGTATTTATAACTACGTACTAAGTTTGTGTCAGGGCCATGTCCGGGTATTTATAACTCCGTAATAAGTTTGTGTTAGGGCCACGTCTGAGTATTTTCAACTACCTACTATGTTTGTGTCAGGGCCATGCCCGGGTATTTATAACTACGTACTAAGTTTGTGTCAGGGCTATGTCCGGGTATTTATAACTACGTACTAAGTTTGTGTCAGGGTCATGTCCGGGTATTTATAACTACGTACTATATTTGTGGCAGGGTCACGTCCCGGTATTTATAACTACGTACTATATTTGTGTCAGGGCCTCGTCCAAGTATTTATACCTACGTACTATGTTTGTGTCAGGGCCACGCCCGAGTATTTATAACTACGTACTATGTTTGTGTCAGGGCTACGCCCGAGTATTTATAACTACGAACTATGTTTGTGTCAGGGTCACGTCCGAGTATTTATAACTACGTGCTATGTTTGTGTCAGGGTCACGCTCGAGTATTTATAACTTTGTACTATGTTTGTGTCAGGGCCACGTACGAATATTTAAAACTATCTACTATGTTTGTGTCAGGGTCTCGTACGAGTATTTATAACTACGCACTATGTTTGTATCAGGGTCACGTCTGAGTATTTATAACAACGTACCACAATAACTGATGGGACATCCTCGGCAGGATCAGGGTGAAAACTGTATGAAGGTTGTGTTAGACAGGCACTGTAATTGGTCCATCCATACGGGCTGGTAACGTTCAAGGCCGGGTTACTCCGCCAAACGCCCTCGGGGAGACATGTTCGGGATGCGAAATCTATGGAAAACATACGGAAAGGTCTCATTACAACGTTGAATAAAGATAAAACTTTTTGACAATCATTTAAATCGCTTTCAAATTCAATAGATTGTGTTATTACTTATTAGTAAAACCATGACATGCTGCCTCCGCCACAAAGGTATTCTGTGAATTGATAATTGTACACTGCATGTTTAACTGAAACATGTTATAGTATGCAAATTATAACCGTGATTGATTGGGGTTTAATGCCGTCTTTAACAATTTCTCAGTTATATCACGGCGGCCAGTTCACCTACTCATATGTTTCCTGGTTTTCGCACACCAGTACTCCACACAACAAACTTCCCAAGCAACTCCATAAATGAACATCATCAATTACTGTATGACGCCAACAATAATATGTTTCTCTTGTTTCCAAAGGATATATGGCGACAGCTTAATGCTATTTCATTTCACTTCATTACAAGTGCCTTGCGTGTGATAATTCGTTTCAAAATGATATAGACCATATGAGAACTTAGTTTAACTCTTTCAGCGTCGAATTGTTTAAAGTAGACTCTTCCATGTTCAACATCGGGCGTCAACATTTCTCATGTAATAACAGTTTGGACTATTTTGATAACTAAAAGGCAAACAATGCTGATAATATTTTTTATATGCCCTGCTTGAATATATTAGCTTAACTCTTTCAGCGCCGAATTGTTTCAAGTAGACTCTTCCATGTTCAACATCGGGCGTCAACATTTCTCATGTAATAACAGTTTGGACTATTTTGATAACTAAAAGGCAAACAATGCTGATTTCATGTGAGACAGCTCGTTACGAGCTGACTCACCTGAATCAGTATTGTTTGCAAAAACCTCAATATTGCCTTTGGCGCTGAACGAGTTAAAAGAAGACAGTTATACAAAGAGGTTGTTCCTTTCTTCTCATTATTATCATCATCATAAAAGTACTACTTTTAAATGTATCTATAGTAGATCAACGTCTCTATATGTCAGCTGATTATCTGTCTTCTTTAACCCTTTCCCTCATAAAGACGCTTTCTGACGCCTCTGCAGCAGACGGCTTTTTAAAAACATAGTGACAAAAGAAGAAATTGCTCAAAACGAGCAATTTCTCCTTTTGACACAATGTTTTCCAGTTTTAGTCATAGGTTGTCCATTCAATTATAGAGATTTTCTATTTTATTGGGATACACTTTCAACGTCCTTTTCAATTCTTACATGGCAATATGGTTATCGTTGTATGATTTTAAATTCTTTTTCCATTTTTGTTTTGTCTTAGCCATTTCTGTACATATACTTATATATAAGCCGTTCCACAAACAAAAAAACATTGAGGACTCTGCGTAAAGTATCGATTCGGATCAGCCTAAGCATGCCGCGCAGGCTAACCCGGACACATGTCGTTCGCCTCCTGTGGATCAAATCAATAATTCGACAGGACCATTTAAAGATATTTTCGAAGTGAGTTTACGTTCTTGAAAGCACTAGCATCGTTGACTTTCAGTTTTCTTGCGAGAACTCAAGATGTTGTGAAAGAAGGATCCACGCCAGTTGATTGGATGTTTGCTGTTTATCGCCGCTTCAACATTGTTTCAGTTATATGACCCGGCCGAAGATCGAACCGCGACCTCCAGCAGCGGATACTCTACAACTATACTACCGAGGCTGTCAGATCCACTCGAGGGAAAGGTTTGAGGTAATACCATGTATTCGATTAATCGTTTATTCGAGTCATCGCTAATCCATTGTTTATGTAAAAGCAGTCCTAAAAGATTGGACCTGACCAGGGCTCGAACCTTTGACTTTTCGATCAGAAAGCGAATGCTCGACCACGTCGCCATAAAAGCTAGAGCAAGGTTGTCCCCGTATACATTGGCTACATATACCCCTCCAAATTTGAAATTCGTCCTCGAATTTCTGGAGTCTAAGAATGTTGTGAAACTTTCTCGGGGCCTTCCTTATGTAGTCCCTTATAACATTGTAACATTCCTAAAGGATTCGACCTGGCGAGGACTCGAACCTTGGACCTTTCGAACAGAAGGCGAAGGCTCTTTCAAGTCGCTATAAAAACTAGCTCTATAGCAACGCAGTATTAATGTCACCTTATACATATATCTTTGCTACATTTATACATACGTGATGTTATGAAGCTGTTGATATATTCCGGGCATTGCTGGCATACAGTTAAACCTGGCTGGGTATCGCCCCAACACATCACATTATCCCAGGTCCGGGGACAGAAGCTGCCTGAAATAAACATATTGATGAAATTGTTTTGGCGATTTTACCCTCACCCACATGCAACACTTTTGAAACGTCGAGGCAAAAAACATGGAAAATCTCTTTAAATGAAAGTACATTTATATCAGTTTAATAAAGCTAAAGAATTGTGGAAACAAAAGAGAGTATACGTCAAAGCGCATCTGCATGTGGGAAAGTGTTAATTTAAAGTTGCGATCTCAGGGATATCGCTCTAATGTAATCTTTGTGTGGATTAACAAATCTCGAAAGGCGGGTTAGCTAGGAGTCTTCCTGTCTGGCCTTTAATTCCAGTTCAACACAAATGATTGCTCGCAAATAGCGGAAACGTGCGGAAAATGAAATAGTTCTTGAACAATTATAATCAAATGATAGAACAGTGCCCATGGTTAACCGAGGAATATTGTATGATATCTGTTACATTCTCACCCATTTATAAAATATAATCTCTCCATCTGTCTCTTTAATGGGCTAAGTCTATGTGGAAAATCAGCCAGTTGCCTGGGAAGATTGTTGTGTGGAGTACTGGTGTGCGAAAACCAGGAAACATATGAGTAGATAAACTGGCCGCCGTGATATGAGAAATTGTTAAAAACGGCGTTAAACCCCAATCAATCAATCAATCAATCAACCATATGTCTCTTTAATTACACACAATCTCATTTGCATCAGACCGAAAGACTTCTGTGTACGTATATTAGAGGATGCGAGTTTAGATCTAGTTGTAATGAGAATGTAATTATACGCTAACTATCTTTAACCCATTACTTCATATATATATATATATTTTTTTTTTTTTAGAAACACCATTAATTAAATCTTTCAGCGCCAAAGGCAATATCGAGGTTTTTTTGCAAACAATGCTGATTCAGGCGAGTCAGCTCGTAACGAGCTGTCTCACCTGAAATCAGCATTGTTTGCCTTTTATTTATCAAAATAGTCCAAACGTTTATTAACATGAGAAATGGAGACACCCGATTTTGAACATGGAAGAGTCTACTTGAAACAATTCGGCGCTGAAAGAGTTAAGCTGATATATTCAAGCAGGGCATATACAAAATATATCTTTTTATTTAGTTTTAATTTACTCAAACGGCTTACAGCAATGAATGTCACAATTTTATCAAAATAAAGAGCTGTTGTTGGAGAGCATGCTTTACTCACACTTTCCCACATACAATAAATCTGGAGCAGACGACGTTGGAAAGGCCTAGATAAAAAATTGGGAAATTCTCTTTAAAGTGAATAGAGTTGAAAACATTGTGGCCAATGGAGAAATTGTTCTATATAAGCAATTTCTCCATTTGCCACAGTGTTTTCAAAAGATGTTCGCTGCAGGTACATGATATTTCAAATGTTGTCTACTTTACAATCAACAGTTGAATAAGTTGAAAATTCTTGAAAACTGGAAGTAACTGTTTGACAAAGAGTCAAAAATATTTCAATAAAAGTCGAAATTGCTTGTTTTGAGCAATTTCACCTTTTGTAAAGTGTTCAAAAGTCGTCTGTCTGCAACAGCAAGCGTCAAATGCCGTCAGTGTGAAGTAATGGTTTAAAACTGTTCAACATACATCAAATCTGCAGCAAACGACTTTGAAAACAGACTCGAAAACAATTAGGAAACTCCCTATAAATGAAAGTACAATAATTGAATAGAGAAAAACAATTGAAACGTCGTATATTTTCAACTTTTCAATCATCAACCACTGATGATTGCATTTTAGTTATATCACATAGTTTCTTGCAAACGGTTAATTAAATGCTGGTAAGTTAATCCTGATACAGTGACGTGTATATTGCGGAGTCAATCAACAACAGCTCAGTCGATAACAATTAGGACTATTAATCCAAGAGCCTTTTCAATTATTGACCATTATTGTTGTGACTAGCCTCATTATCCTTCAACCAATGGTCTAGGAGGAAAGGTAGCCAGTTGCCTTGGAAAAATGTTGCGTGCAAGAAAGCCATAAAACAGATGGCTAGGTAATGTTGCCGCTCTGCCCATGGAAAAACTATTGAAACGTCGTATATTTTCAACTAAATATCAATCAGCCACTGGAGATTGCAGCGCAGAAGCGTTAATATTGTCTACAGTTTGAACATATATACTAGTTCAAAATGTAAGAATGATGGTTTGTTTTGTTTGTTTTATTGGGGTTTTACGCCGCTTTCAATATTATTTCAGTTATATCACGGCGACAGTTCACTTATTCACGATCCCTGGGTAAACAAACCAGTACTAGGCTAGAAAATGTGCCTTGCCCAAGGTCACACCACCATGACCGTCGTGCCGCGACTGGGGATCGAACCCGGGACACCCGGTTTCTAATCCCCGACGCTAACCACTCGACCACGGCGGATTCCTAGGAAGGATGGTATATCTACGTATAATAGACAACTTCAGACGCATTTATCTCATGGATTCTTCTCACCCTTCCGGTAATGCATAAGTTTGATGGGAGTGTAGTACCTGTTCTGTAACGAGCAATCAGAGCAGGTCTTGCTGTTACAGAGTTAGCGCAGTATGCATAACTTCATGATAAAATGATAAAATGTGTACCTCCTTATACGTAATATTTATTTGTGTATATGTTAATAACTTGTGTATTGGCCTGATTGCGTATAAGCAACTAAATACATCCTACCTCGTAAGAATATTCCGATCCATTATATCTCCCGAGTACTATCAATATAGTGGTTGTCAGTTAAAACCCAAGCTCGGCCATTCATTCTAACCGATGATTAACACTTTTCTACATATAGACGATTTATGACGCCTTTGTAGAAGACGTATACGGAAAGCTTTGTTACAGAAGAAAAAAAATTCTCATAATAAGCAACTTATCTCCCTTTGTCTCAATGTTTTCAACACCATTTAATGATTTATTTTTATAAACGTAAACTACATATAAATAACCATATTTTATTAAACTCGTCTGCTGTAGGTTTGTTGTATGTGGGCAAGGGTTAGCAAAACTCCTTGTGACTGCCGACATATTTCTGACACGTGTTTCATTTTGAAATTTCTATCAATGAGTCCTTTCATGCGTTTTTACCCAAAACAGTGAGTCCTACAATGCAAAAATACTGGGTTTTATCACATTTTAATGAGTCCTGGCAAAATTTAATAAGTCTAAGACTCGGGATGCGCAGCAAAATTAAACACTGGAGCTATAGGGTCCATATACTGTAGTTAGTTACCGTGAAATAATGCTGTGCGGCCATGTGTGAGGGGAAAGCCAGAAAACACACGTTAGGTGCACTGGTTGTCGTTATGTAACTGCCATCTGCGTTGAAATTCCAATTTACCAACTTACCTTGTAAGATATGTGGACTATCTTTCATTTTTTGTAAACATTCATACTTTCTGTCATTGAGTAACGTCCCTTGTTCACCTTTCATTAAGTACACCACTTCCTGTGTGATAGAAAATGCAAACCAATTATAGGGCAATTATTACACCTGTAGATAACAGTTATTATGGAGTGAACTGCCCCTACTACCATCAGGCATACGCCAGTAAAGTAATGGAGGCGCCCTATGGAAATGGCGAAACAATTGGAATGCTTTAGGGACACTCTTGTTATAGGCCAACCAGTTAACATTTCACATTCTGAATGGAGTTTGATTAATTAGTGATGTATTGATTCCAAACATCAACTTATAATGGACCATTGTAGTATATACAAAAATCAGTTGCAGAAAACTAATTTACTATAATTGCGATAGCGATATATAAAGGGAGGTTTCTTTTCTAGACGCCATTATTGGTACATGCCAGACGTACTAATTTACTCTAGTACAGCATAATTGGTTCATGTCAGACGTACTACTTCACCAAAGTACGCCGTCTTCCATGCACAGTTATTGGTTCTTGCCAGACGTACTAATTCACTAAAGTACGCCGTGTACCATACGACATGATTGGTACATGCCAGACGTACTAATTTACTAAAGTACGCCGTTTACCATACAACATTATTGGTACATGCCACACATACTAATTCACTTAGGTACGCCGTTTGCCATACAACATTATTGGTACATGCCAGACGTACTTATTAACTAAAGTACGCTGTATATCATACAGCATTATTGGTTCATGCCAGATTTACTAATTCACTTAGGTACGCCGTTTACCATACAACATTAATGGTACATGCCAGACGTACTTATTAACTAACGTACGCCGTGTATCATACAACATTATTAGTACATGCTAGACGTACTTATTAACTAACGTACGCCGTGTACCATACAACATTATTAGTACATGCCATACGTACTTATTAACTAACGTACGCCGTGTACCATACAACATTATTGGTACATGCCAGACGTACTTATTAACTAACGTACGCCGTGTACCATACAACATTATTGGTTCATGCCAGACGTACTTATTTACTAACTTACGCAGTTTACCATGCAACATTATTGGTACATGCCAGACGTACTTATTAACTAACGTACGCCGTTTACCATACAACATTATTGGTACATGCCAGACGTACTTATTAACTAACGTACGCCGTGTACCATACAACATTATAAGTACATGCCAGACGTACTTATTAACTAACGTACGCCGTGTACCATACACCATTATTGGTTCACGCCAGACGTTCTAATTCAATAAAGTACGCCGTGTACGATACAACATTATTGGTACATGCCAGACGTACTTATTAACTAACGTACGCCGTGTATCATACAACAGTATTGGTACATGCCAGACGTACTTATTTACTAACGTACGCCGTGTACCTTACACCATTATTGGTTCACGCCAGACGTTCTAATTCAATAAAGTACGCCGTGTACGATACAACATTATTGGTACATGCCAGACGTACTTATTAACTAACGTACGCCGTGTATCATACAACATTATTGGTACATGCCAGACGTACTAATTCAATAAAGTACGCCGTGTATCATACAACATTATTGGTACATGCCAGACATACTTATTTACTAACTTACGCCGTGTACCATACACCATTATTGGTTCACGCCAGACGTACTTATTTTACTAAAGTACGCCGTGTACGATACAACATTATTGGTACATGCCAGACGTACTTATTAACTAACGTACGCCGTGTACCATACACCATTATTGGTTCACGCAAGACGTACTTATTTTACTAAAGTACACCGTGTACGACACAACATTATTGGTTCATGCCAGACGTACTTATTAACTAACGTACGCCGTGTACGATACAACATTATTGGTTCACGCAAGACGTACTTATTTTACTAAAGTACGCCGTGTACGATACAACATTATTGGTTCATGCCAGACGTACTAATTCAATAAAGTACGCCGTGTATCATACAACATTATTGGTACATGCCATACGTACTACTTCACTAACGTACGCCGTGTACCATACAACATTATTGGTACATGCCAGACGTACTTATTAACTAACGTACGCCGTGTACCATACAACATTATTGGTTCATGCCAGACGTACTTATTTACTAACTTACGCCGTGCACCATACAACATTATTGGTTCATGCCAGACGTACATATTTACTAACGTACGCCGTGTACGATACAACAGTATTAGTACATGCCAGACGTACTTATTTACTAACTTACGCCGTGTACCATACAACATTATTGGTTCATGCCAGACGTACTTATTTACTAACTTACGCCGTGTACCATACAACATTATTGGTTCATGCCAGACGTACTTATTTACTAACTTACGCCGTGTGTACCATACAACAGTATTAGTACATGCCAGACGTACTTATTTACTAACTTACGCCGTGTACTATACAACCTTATTGGTACATGCCAGACGTACTTATTTACTAACTTACGCCGTGTACCGTACAACATTATTGGTTCATGCCAGACGTACTTATTTACTAACTTACGCCGTGTACCATACAACATTATTGGTTCATGCCAGACGTACATATTTACTAACGTACGCCGTGTACGATACAACATTATTAGTACATGCCAGACGTACTTATTTACTAACTTACGCAGTGTACCATACAACATTCGTACTTATTTACTTACTTACGCCGTGTACCATACAACATTATTGGTTCATGCCAGACGCACTTATTTACTAACTTACGCCGTGTGTACCATACAACAGTATTAGTTACTAACTTACGCCGTGTACCATACAACATTATTGGTTCATGCCAGACGCACTTATTTACTAACTTACGCCGTGTGTACCATACAACAGTATTAGTACGGTGCCAGACGTACTTATTTACTAACTTACGCCGTGTACCATACAACAGTATTAGTACATGTCAGACGTACTTATTTACTAACTTACGCCGTGTACCATACAACATTATTGGTTCATGCCAGACGTACTTATTTACTAACTTACGCCGTGTACCATACAACATTATTGGTTCACGCCAGACGTACTTATTTTACTAAAGTACGCCGTGTACGGTACAACATTATTGGTTCATGCCAGACGTACTTATTTTACTAAAGTACGCCGTGTATCATACAATTGATTGATTGATTGGGTTTCAACGCCGTTTTTAACAATTTCTCAGTTATATCACGGCGGCCAGTTCACCTACTCATGCATTTCCTGGTTTTCTCACACCAGTACTCCATACAACATTATTGGTACATACATGCCAGACGTACTTACTTATTTACTAACTTACGCCGTGTACCATACAACATTATTGGTTCATGCCAGACGTACTTATTTACTAACTTACGCCGTGTACCATACAACATTATTGGTTCATGCCAGACGTACTTATTTACTAACTTACGCCGTGTGTACCATACAACAGTATTAGTACATGCCAGACGTACTTATTTACTAACTTACGCCGTGTACCATACAACAGTATTAGTACATGCCAGACGTACTTATTTACTAACTTACGCCGTGTACCATACAACATTATTGGTTCATGCAAGACGTACTTATTTACTAACTTACGCCGTGTACCATACAACATTATTGGTTCACGCCAGACGTACTTATTTTACTAAAGTACGCCGTGTACGGTACAACATTATTGGTTCATGCCAGACGTACTTATTTTACTAAAGTACGCCGTGTATCATACAATTGATTGATTGATTGGGTTTTAACGCCGTTTTTAACAATTTCTCAGTTATATCACGGCGGCCAGTTCACCTACTCATGCATTTCCTGGTTTTCTCACACCAGTACTCCATACAACATTATTGGTACATACATGCCAGACGTACTTACTTATTTACTAACTTACGCCGTGTACCATACAACATTATTGGTACATGCCAGACGTACTTATTTACTAACGTACGCCGTGTACCATACAACCTTATTGGTAAATGTCAGACGTATTTATTTACTAATTCACGCCGTGTACCATACAACATTATTGGTAAATGTCAGACGTACTAATTCACTAATTCACGCCGTGTAACATACAACCTTATTGGTAAATGCCAGACGTACTAATTCACTAATTTACGCCGTGTACCATACAACATTATTGGTACATGCCAGACGTACTTATTTACTAACTTACGCAGTTTACCATACAACATTATTGGTTCATGCCAGACGTACTTATTTACTAACTTACGCCGTGTACCATACAACATTATTGGTTCATGCCAGACGTACATATTTACTAACGTACGCCGTGTACCAGACTAGATAGCAATATTCCTGCGCATCCATAATAACGGACCAAACGGGTAACTACTTGATCCCTTCATTGATATATTGGCGAATAGTGCAGATCAAGATCAAGCTGCAACTTGGCCTGGATATAGACTGAACGCATATTCTATAATAATGGCTCTCGCAGAGCACCGTTCAAATAAGTGACGTCACAGGAAACCCGTCATTCGAAAAAACATCGATATATATATAGAACAAAATTAATAGCAATTCCCATTTATTAAAAAAAAATTCGTATGACGTGGCTCAAATAAACCTTACCCACAGAGGTACAGATAAGGAGGGGTATCAGCTCTTTCCCCACAATGTCTCTCTTATTATTAAAGCGAATTTGAGTACCCACAACATAGGGTTAGCTGATTAGATGATGAAATAAGGATTTTAGAACATGCAAAACGCCCCTTATCAAGAGCTCTGGACCAACAAACAACAAAACAACAAAATCTTCAGAGGAGGATTCTGAAAATATCTACACAATATTATGAAAAGCCTCAATGAATGAAATGATACTTATTAAATTAAACTGAAAACATTGTGACAAACGGAGACATTTAACAGCTCATTATGACGTTTTCAAAAAAGTCTTCTGCTGCAGATGTGTGCGTCAACATGCGTCAACAGGTAGACGAGGGTTAAGTAGAAGTGGGATAAAAAAAAAAATGACTGATTTCTTCATGTCATAATACGGCTTGCCACACACGTCGTTTATCATGTCAATATCATGTTTATTATGTCAAACAGAACGGTTTTAAATATATTTAAATAACAGGGAAAAAAGATACTTTTGATTAGATATTTTCAAAGTCAGGCGCTACAGATATGTTGTATGTTGGAAAGGGTTAATTGATGTCATTCCAGAGAGTTGATGAGGCCCCCAACGCCCAAAACGTGGCTCATTTCTAACTGGAACTACATGTCTCCTCACTAATTGTTATACAGTTTTTGCGAGGAAGTTGGAGCCTATCCAGCACAACAACAGCCTAGTTCAGAGCACTAGATAAAAATAAGTAAATTGGTGTTTACCCATCAATATCTCTCTTATGACGCAACCAAACCCTATGTTGTTGGTACTCAAAAGAATCGTCGCAGTGAGACGATTCTTTTGAGTACCCACAACACAGGGTTTGAGTGCAAAATTGGAATTTGAGTGAACTATTCTTCTTATCTACAGCTCTGATACTCATTTTGAATTGTGGAAGACTAATAAGTAACGCATTTCTACTGACATTCGCATCGTGACGTCACTGCAGCAGGCGACGTTTGAAAACAGTGTATCCAGGGGCGTAGCTTTGCAATAATCAATGTGTAGGCCGTCTCGTGAGAAAATCAACATTGTGGACTCTGCGTAAAGTATCGGCCCTGCATCAGCCTAAGCATGCCACACAGGCCTACCCGGATATACACTTTTCGCCTCCTGTGGATTTTCTGTTTCAGGAATAACTACTCTATACATCTATCCCCCTAAGACGGAATGTGTCGGTCGGATCAGGCAGGCTGATCTGATCGATACATTACTTAGATGTCTATCGCCGCAGCTGCATTTTGGGGTATTTTGAGAAAAAATATGTAGGCACGTGCCTACAGTGCCTAAAGGGAGCTACGCCCCTGGTATCGAAAAGAGAAACATCTGGAGCATTGTCTCATGTTGCCACAATTTTGTTAAACTCTATTCGAAATAATATCTTTCATTTAGACTTCTTCTTTAAATCTTCAAATTTGTGTTTTAAAATGTCGTTAGCTGCTGCCTCCATTGCATGTGAGATGTTAGCGGGGGAAGGGATAAAGATTTATAATATGTATTAATTGAAGAACATTCCTGTGTCAGGTTTGCTGAGAGATAGTGCAAGTACGTAATTGATATTGTTATTTAGTAATTTGGCCCTGTCTGCAAACAGATAATTACGCAACGATTGATCGGACGTCAAAATAGAATGGGTTACACAAACTCTTGGCATCTCTAGGTGCATTTACATAAACCCAGGATTACATGGTGATAGGAAATTTGTTTTTAACCAATTGAAATGACAGCTAGAAACATTTTAAAGCCAGCAAAAACTAATGACTCGCATTTACCAACTATTCAAACCACTCTTCCAATTATAAAACTGAATTGGAAAATGAACACAATATTAGAATTGGCTGGCTGAACCCCATTGGTTTATCCATTCGGAAATTTAGCTACTATGAACTTTAGAATTTTCGTCTAATGCAGAATAAGAATTAGAATGCCTGTCAGTCCGTATCTGCCCAATGCTTATATTTGAGCGGTCCTGTGAAACAACAACTTTTAGAAAACTATTTCGAATGTGAAAACAAAATGCCTATTCCTACTGAATTGAAAACGTATAAGACTAAATGGCTAACAGTGCAGAACCAGATCAGACTACATCGATGTGCTAACTTATCTGAATCTACAATGATCGTAAATGCATTGCGGTTAGTTTTCGAACAGAACAAAACTTTAATACATCTCTCGGTACATATAGTACACCATGAGGAAATGGTATAATTACAAGACTATCGCGTGGTCGCATATTTCATTTTACTTAAAGGGGGATTGTACTCAGTCATCCATGGATACTCTGCTTATGAGAGGCAGGGTATTCATGGCTAACCATGTACACAAATACAAATTTAAGTCGGGGTTTCCATTAGAGAGAAATTACATACAATAAGGATCATTCTTTTGTTTCGGAGAGAAAAGATAAAGACAAGAAAAACATTGTGGAAAGGAGACAAACTGCAACATGTAGTTACATTTCTCTCCCTTTCCAATGCCTTTCATTATATCTAAGGATGAAGAATAAAAGTAATATCAGATGTGTGTGTTTAGGTTATTTGTTCTCAATTGGGAAGAGTCGTTAAATTGCTATTAAATTAATATCAGTAGTCGGAAATTTATTTGTACATAATTACAAGTAGAAACATATGCTACATGAAAAATAACATTTATAGTATACAAACCCAAGAAAACTATTAAGATATTTAAATGCAGAGCAGTTCAAATTTAAAACATAAAACTTGTTTGTAGTACAGAAACAGTGTTCGATTTCTAACTCGATTCGCAATGTTGACTTCCAAGTCTAATGCTAAGCATGCATGTACGGATCAACACTCGGTCCCGGACTGTCCCGGATAAAACATGTCGGATTACGTCATTGTTAACTGTGATGGACTCTACAGCCAATCGAAGAAAACCAGATTAGAGGCTGATAAGCAAACACTGGCCTGAATTGTGGTAAATTAGAGAAAACAGGTCTGATTAGCTAACACATGTCTGATAAGTGGTTGATTCGAGACCATATGTCCGATGTGATGTTGCTCAGCAAACACATGTCTGATTTGTTGTTGATTAGCGAACACATGTCTAATTGGAGGCTGATATGCGAACACATATCTGATATCTATATTGTTAAAAAACCCGAAAAAACCTAACAATTTATCATATTTTTCTCATGTTATATAATATATATATTGTTGTCCTCCTGTAAGGACTATAAAACAGTTGTAATGTTTTTCATCAATAAAAACTTTTGACTTTGACTTGACTTGATAAGTGTTTGATTAGCGAACAGATGTCTGATATGTGGTGGATAAGTAAACACATGTCTTATTAGTGGTTAATTAGCGAATAAAGGACTGATATGTGGTTAATTAGCAAACACAGGTGTGATAAGTGGTTTATTTGCGAACATATGTCTGATAAAAGGTTGATTAGCGAACACAGGTCTGATAAGTGATTGAATGACGAATACATGTCTGATTAGTGGATTATTAGCGAACACCGGACTGATTAAAGGTTGATAAGCTAACACGGGTCTGATAAGTCGTTGATTAGCTAACACATGTCTGATAAGTGACTGGTTTGCGAACACATGTCTGATAAGTGATTGGTTTGCGAACACATGTCTGATTAGTGATTGGATTGCGAACACATGTATGATTAGTGATTGGTTTGCGAACATATACCTGATAAGCGATTGGTTTGCGAACACGTGTCTGATTAGTGATGGGTTTGCGAACATATACCTGATAAGCGATTGGTTTGCGAACACATGTCTGATTAGTGATTGGGTTGCGAACATATACCTGATAAGCGATTGGTTTGCGAACACATGTCTGATTAGTGATTGGTTTGCGAACATATACCTGATAAGCGATTGGATTGCGAACACATGTCTGATTAGTGATTGGTTTGAGAACATATACCTGATAAGCGATTGGTTTGCGAACACATGTCTGATTAGTGATTGGTTTGCGAACATATACCTGATAAGCGATTGGTTTGCGAACACATGTCTGATTAGTGATTGGTTTGCGAACATATACCTGATAAGCGATTGGTTTGCGAACACATGTCTGATTAGTGATTGGTTTGAGAACACATGTCTGATTAGTGATTGGGTTGAGAACACATGTCTGATAAGTGACTGGTTTGCGAACACATGTCTGATTAGTGATTGGTTTGAGAACACATGTCTGATTAGTGATTGGTTTGAGAACACATGTCTGATTAGTGATTGGTTTGAGAACATATACCTGATAAGCGATTGGTTTGCGAACACATGTCTGATTAGTGATTGGTTTGCGAACACATGTCTGATTAGTGATTGGTTTGCGAACACATGTCTGATTAGTGATTGGTTTGAGAACACATGTCTGATAAGTGATTGGTTTGCGAACACATGTCTGATAAGTGATTGGTTTGCGAACACATGTCTGATTAGTGATTGGTTTGAGAACACATGTCTGATAAGTGATTGGTTTGAGAACACATGTCTGATAAGTGATTGGTTTGCGAACACATGTCTGATAAGTGATTGGTTTGCGAAAACAGGTCTGATAAGTGATTAGTTTGCGAACACATGTCTGATCAGTGATTGGTTTGCGAACACATATCTGATAAGTGATTGGTTTGCGAACACATGTCTGATAAGTGATTGGTTTCCGAAAACATGTCTGATAAGTGATTGGTTTGCGAACACAGGTCTGATTAAAGGTTGATAAGCTAACACATGTCTGATAAGTCGTTGATTAGCGAACACATGTCTGATTAGTGATTGGTTTGCGAACACAGGTCTGATTAAAGGTTGATAAGCTAACAAGGGTCTGATAAGTAGTTGATAAGCAAACACATGTCTGATTAGTGATTGGTTTGCGAACACAGGTCTGATACGTGATTGGTTTGCGAACACATGTATGATAAGTGATTGGTTTGCGAACACATGTCTGATTAGTGTTTGATTTGCGAACACAGGTGTGATTAGTGGTTACTAAGCTAACACCGGTCTGATTAGTGGTTGATTAGCTAACACAGGACTGATTAGTGGTTACTAAGCGAACACAGGTCTGATTAGTGGTTACTAAGCGAACACAGGTCTGAGTAGTGGTTACTAAGCGAACACATGTCTGGTTAGTGGTTACTAAGCGAACACATGTCTGATTAGTGGTTACTAAGCGAACACATGTCTGATTAGTGGTTACTAAGCGAACACAGGTCTGATTAGTGGTTACTAAGCGAACACATGTCTGATTAGTGGTTACTAAGCGAACTCAGGTCTGATTAGTGGTTACTACTAAGCGAACACATGTCTGATTAGTGATTACTAAGCGAACACAGGTCTGATTAGTGGTTGATTAGCTAACACAGGTCTGATTAGTGGTTACTAAGCGAACACATGTCTGATTAGTGGTTACTAAGCGAACACATGTCTGATTAGTGGTCGATTAGCGAACACAGGTCTGATTAGTGGTTACTAAGCGAACACATGTCTGATTAGTGTTTTATTAACTAGCACATGGCTGATTAGTGATTTATTAGCTAACACATGGCTGATTAGTGGTCGATTAGCGAACATATGTCTGATTAGTGGTTACTAAGCGAACACAGTGTCTGATTAGTGATTGGTTTGCGAACACAGGTCTGATTAGTGTTTTATTAGCTAACACATGGCTGATTAGTGGTCGATTAGCAAACACATGTCTGATTAGTGGTTGATTAATAACATAACACAACATAATATTTATTGGCATTAAAAATTAACAATATTTATACAAACTTATAAATACAAAGTATTTCAAAGTTATGACTTGAATTCGCGATGATTACCGAACACATGTATGATAAGTGGTTAATTAGCGAACACATGTATGATAAGTGGTTAATTAGCGAACACATGTATGATAAGTGGTTAAAATGCTAACACATGTTTGATAAGTGTTTGATAAGCGTAAACATGTCTGATAAGTGCTTGATGTTTGTTTGAATGATGTTTTACGTCAAGAGTCCGCGCCCATGGAGTATATTATTACAACTGCCAAAAAGAACGGCGTACATATTTAACAGATAATTACCTCACTGTGCGAATTCACTGAATAATTCCCAATAAGTGTACATTCCACAGGGATCGTTGACATCTGAAATTGAAAGAGAGGTTTACGTTAGATATAACAGGTGGCAAACGTCCCTAGTTTCGCTTAACTCTTAACCTCATATAGACGCTTTCAGACGCCTCTGCAGCAGAAGGCTTTTTGAAAACATAGTGACAAAAGAATAAATTGCTCAAAACAAGCAATTTCGTCTTTTGCCACAATGTTTTCCACTTTTAGTCATAGGTTATCCATTCAATTATAGAGATTTTCTATTTTTTGACAAAATATGTTCAAAGTCGTCTGCTGCAGAATTGTCGTATGAGGGAAAGGGTTAAATGTTATTGTAGCATGATAACCATCATAATAATAAACATGCTTAACGACGTGCAAGAACATCACATACAACTACGTCATGTGAAAAATTGATATATATACATGTATATAGTCAATATCACATGTTTACAACGTAGACAAAAATCAAACATACTTTTTGGAAAGTATAACTAAGTGGCGTTCACAAGTCAAGTAGTCACTATTCGATCACTTGTGTTCATGGTTGGAGGAGAGAAATCAATGGGAAACTAATGTCACTTGCAAGAGTGCCAGCTCTGACGTTAAAAGAAACCATAATAATTGACAATTATTACACATCATATGTTACACATTTCGGTGAATATGTTTGTTTTGTTGAGGTTTTACGCCGTTTTCAACATTATTTCAGTTATATCCCGGCGACAGTTCACTTATTCATGATCCCTGGGTAAACAAACCAGTATTAGGCTAGAAAATGTGCCTTGCCCAAGAGCACTTCACCATGACCGTCTTACCGCGACTGGGGATCGAACACGGGACACCCGGTTTCAAATCCCCGACGCTAACCACTCGACCACGGCAGATGCCTCGGTGAATAGGGCTTATGAAATGTCTTCTAGCAATGACTTCTGGGGAAATTGTTGCAAACTGTGTGTTGATAGTTGTTAAAAGATTTATTCAAGTTTACAAACCAACGTGTTTCGCTGCAAACGGCGAAGTCAGAATGAATTTACTACCGAGGCCCGCCCCCATGGGACAAACAATTTGCATATTCTCATAGAAATGTTCTAATTATTCAAACATTTGTCATGTATGTCAGAGAGACTCTGTAATGTAAACTGTGTACGTGTGTTGGGTCAGAGAGACTATGTAATGTAAACTGTGTACGTCTGTTGGGTCAAAGAGAATATGTAATGTAAACTGTGTACGTCTGTTGGGTCAAAGAGAATATGTAATGTAAACTGTGTACGTGTGTTGGGTCAAAGAGAATATGTAATGTAAACTGTGAACGTGTGTTGGGTCAGAGAGAATATGTAATGTAAACTGTGTACGTGTGTTGGGTCAGAGAGACTATGTAATGTAAACTGTGTACGTCTGTTGGGTCAAAGAGAATATGTAATGTAAACTGTGTACGTGTGTTGGGTCAGAGAGACTATGTAATGTAAACTGTGTACGTCTGTTGGGTCAAAGAGAATATGTAATGTAAACTGTGTACATCTGTTGGGTCAAAGAGACTATGTAATGTAAACTGTGTACGTGTGTTGGGTCAAAGAGAATATGTAATGTAAACTGTGTACGTGTGTTGGGTCAGAGAGAATATGTAATGTAAACTGTGTACGTGTGTTGGGTCAGAGAGACTGTGTAATGTAAACTGTGTACGTGTGTTGGGTCAGAGAGAATATGTAATGTAAACTGTGTACGTGTGTTGGGTCAGAGAGACTCTGTAATGTAAACTGTGTACGTGTGTTGGGTCAGAGCGAATGTGTAATGTAAACTGTGTACGTGTGTTGGGTCAGAGCGACTGTGTAATGTAAACTGTGTACGTGTGTTGGGTCAGAGAGACTATGTAATGTAAACTGTGTACGTGTGTTGGGTCAGAGCGACTATGTAATGTAAACTGTGTACGTGTGTTGGGTCAAAGAGAATATGTAATGTAAACTGTGTACGTGTGTTGGGTCAGAGAGAATATGTAATGTAAACTGTGTACGTGTGTTGGGTCAGAGCGACTGTGTAATGTAAACTGTGTACGTGTGTTGGGTCAGAGAGAATATGTAATGTAAACTGTGTACGTGTGTTGGGTCAGAGAGACTGTGTAATGTAAACTGTGTACGTGTGTTGGGTCAGAGAGAATATGTAATGTAAACTGTGTACGTGTGTTGGGTCAGAGCGACTGTGTAATGTAAACTGTGTACGTGTGTTGGGTCAGAGAGAATATGTAATGTAAACTGTGTACGTGTGTTGGGTCAGAGAGACTGTGTAATGTAAACTGTGTACGTGTGTTGGGTCAGAGAGACTGTGTAATGTAAACTGTGTACGTGTGTTGGGTCAGAGAGACTATGTAATGTAAACTGTGTACGTGTGTTGGGTCAGAGAGAATATGTAATGTAAACTGTGTACGTGTGTTGGGTCAGAGAGACTGTGTAATGTAAACTGTGTACGTGAGTTGGGTCAGAGAGACTGTGTAATGTAAACTGTGTACGTGTGTTGGGTCAGAGCGAATGTGTAATGTAAACTGTGTACGTGTGTTGGGTCAAAGAGAATATGTAATGTAAACTGTGTACGTGTGTTGGGTCAGAGCGAATGTGTAATGTAAACTGTGTACGTGTGTTGGGTCAGAGCGACTGTGTAATGTAAACTGTGTACGTGTGTTGGGTCAGAGAGAATATGTAATGTAAACTGTGTACGTGTGTTGGGTCAGAGAGACTCTGTAATGTAAACTGTGTACGTGTGTTGGGTCAGAGCGAATGTGTAATGTAAACTGTGTACGTGTGTTGGGTCAGAGCGACTGTGTAATGTAAACTGTGTACGTGTGTTGGGTCAGAGAGACTCTGTAATGTAAACTGTGTACGTGTGTTGGGTCAGAGAGACTCTGTAATGTAAACTGTGTACGTGTGTTGGGTCAGAGAGACTCTGTAATGTAAACTGTGTACGTGTGTTGGGTCAGAGAGACTCTGTAATGTAAACTGTGTACGTGTGTTGGGTCAGAGCGAATGTGTAATGTAAACTGTGTACGTGTGTTGGGTCAAAGAGAATATGTAATGTAAACTGTGTACGTGTGTTGGGTCAGAGAGAATATGTAATGTAAACTGTGTACGTGTGTTGGGTCAGAGAGACTGTGTAATGTAAACTGTGTACGTGTGTTGGGTCAAAGAGAATATGTAATGTAAACTGTGTACGTGTGTTGGGTCAGAGCGAATGTGTAATGTAAACTGTGTGTGTTTTGGGTCAATTAGACTGTGTAATGTAAACTGTGTACGTGTGTTGGGTCAGAGAGACTGTGTAATGTAAACTGTGTACGTGTGTTGGGTCAGAGAGAATATGTAATGTAAACTGTGAACGTGTGTTGGGTCAGAGAGAATATGTAATGTAAACTGTGTACGTGTGTTGGGTCAGAGCGAATGTGTAATGTAAACTGTGTGTGTTTTGGGTCAATTAGACTGTGTAATGTAAACTGTGTTCATGTTTTGGGTCAGAGAGACTGCGTAATGTAAACTATGTTCGTGTGTTGGGTCAGAGAGACTGTGTAATGTAAACTGTGTTTGTGTTGGGTCAATTAGACTGTGTAATGTAAACTGTGTTTGTGTTGGGTCAATTAGACTGTGTAATGTAAGCTGTGTTCATGTTTTGGGTCAGAGAGACTGTGTAATGTAAGCTGTGTTCATGTTTTGGGTCAGAGAGACTGTGTAATGTAAGCTGTGTTCATGTTTTGGGTCAGAGAGACTGTGTAATGTAAACTATGTTCGTGTGTTGGGTCAGAGAGACTGTGTTATGTAAGCTGTGTTCATGTTGTGGGTCAGAGAGACTGTGTAATGTAAGCTGTGTTCATGTTTTGGGTCAGAGAGACTGTGTAATGTAAGCTGTGTTCATGTTTTGGGTCAGAGAGACTGTGTAATGTAAGCTGTGTTCATGTTTTGGGTCAGAGAGACTGTGTAATGTAAACTGTGTTCGTGTGGTGGGTCAGAGAGACTGTGTAATGTAAACTGTGTTTGTGTTGGGTCAATTAGACCGTGTAATGTAAGCTGTGTTCATGTTTTGGGTCAGAGAGGCTGTGTAATGTAAGCTGTGTTCATGTTTTGGGTCATAGAGACTGTGTAATGTAAACTGTGTTCGTGTGGTGGGTCAGAGAGACTGTGTAATATACACTGTGTTCGTTTTGTGGGTCAAAGTGACTGTGTAATGTAAACTGTGTTTGTGTTGGGTCAATTAGACTGTGTAATGTAAGCTGTGTTCATGTTTTGGGTCAGAGAGGCTGTGTAATGTAAGCTGTGTTCATGTTTTGGGTCATATAGACTGTATAATGTAAGCTGTGTTCATGTTTTGGGTCAGAGAGGCTGTGTAATGTAAGCTGTGTTCATGTTTTGGGTCAGAGAGACTGTGTAATGTAAACTGTGTTCGTGTGGTGGGTCAGAGAGACTGTGTAATGTAAGCTGTGTTCATGTTTTGGGTCAGAGAGACTGTGTAATGTAAGCTGTGTTCATGTTTTGGGTCAGAGAGACTGTGTAATGTAAACTGTGTTCGTGTGGTGGGTCAGAGAGACTGTGTAATGTAAACTGTGTTTGTGTTGGGTCAATTAGACCGTGTAATGTAAGCTGTGTTCATGTTTTGGGTCAGAGAGGCTGTGTAATGTAAGCTGTGTTCATGTTTTGGGTCAGAGAGACTATGTAATGTAAACTATGTTCATGTTCTGGATTAGAGAGACTGTGTAATGTAAGCTGTGTTCATGTTCTGGGTTAGAGAGACTGTGTAATGTAAACTGTGTTCGTGTGGTGGGTCAGAGAGACTGTGTAATATACACTGTGTTCGTTTTGTGGGTCAAAGTGACTGTGTAATGTAAACTGTGTTTGTGTTGGGTCAATTAGACTGTGTAATGTAAGCTGTGTTCATGTTTTGGGTCAGAGAGGCTGTGTAATGTAAGCTGTGTTCATGTTTTGGGTCATAGAGACTGTGTAATGTAAACTGTGTTCGTGTGGTGGGTCAGAGAGACTGTGTAATATACACTGTGTTCGTTTTGTGGGTCAAAGTGACTGTGTAATGTAAACTGTGTTTGTGTTGGGTCAATTAGACTGTGTAATGTAAGCTGTGTTCATGTTTTGGGTCAGAGAGGCTGTGTAATGTAAGCTGTGTTCATGTTTTGGGTCAGAGAGACTATGTAATGTAAACTATGTTCATGTTCTGGATTAGAGAGACTGTGTAATGTAAGCTGTGTTCATGTTCTGGGTTAGAGAGACTGTGTAATGTAAACTGTGTTCGTGTGGTGGGTCAGAGAGACTGTGTAATATACACTGTGTTCGTTTTGTGGGTCAAAGTGACTGTGTAATGTAAACTGTGTTTGTGTTGGGTCAATTAGACTGTGTAATGTAAGCTGTGTTCATGTTTTGGGTCAGAGAGGCTGTGTAATGTAAGCTGTGTTCATGTTTTGGGTCATAGAGACTGTGTAATGTAAACTGTGTTCGTGTGGTGGGTCAGAGAGACTGTGTAATATACACTGTGTTCGTTTTGTGGGTCAAAGTGACTGTGTAATGTAAACTGTGTTTGTGTTGGGTCAATTAGACTGTGTAATGTAAGCTGTGTTCATGTTTTGGGTCAGAGAGGCTGTGTAATGTAAGCTGTGTTCATGTTTTGGGTCAGAGAGACTATGTAATGTAAGCTGTGTTCATGTTTTGAGTCAAGAGAGACTGTGTAATGTAATATGTGTGCGTGTGTTAGGTTAATAAGACTGTGCAATGTAAGCTGTGTTCATGTTTTGGGTCAGAGAGACTGTGTAATGTAAGCTGTGTTCATGTTTTGGGTCAGAGAGTTTGTGTAATGTAAGCTGTGTTCATGTTCTGGGTTAGAGAGACTGTGTAATGTAAGCTGTGTCCATGTTTTAGGTCAGAGAGACTGTGTAATGTAAACTGTGTTCATGTTCTGGATTAGAGAGACTGTGTAATGTAAGCTGTGTTCATGTTCTGGGTTAGAGAGACTGTGTAATGTAAGCTGTGTTCATGTTTTGGGTCAGAGAGACTGTGTTATGTAAACTGTGTTTGTGTTGGGTCAATTAGACTGTGTAATGTAAGCTGTGTTCATGTTTTGGGTCAGAGAGACTGTGTAATGTAAACTGTGTTCATGTTTTGGGTCAGAGAGTCTGTGCAATGTAAGCCGTGTTCATGTTTTGGGTCAGAGAGTCTGTGCAATGTAAACTGTGTTCATGTTTTGGGTCAGAGAGACTGTGTAATGTAAACTGTGTTCATGTTTTGGGTCAGAGAGTCTGTGCAATGTAAACTGTGTTCATGTTTTGGGTCAGAGAGTTTGTGCAATGTAAGCCGTGTTCATGTTTTGGGTCAGAGAGACTGTGTAATGTAAAGTGTGTTCGTGTGTTGGGTCAGTAAAAATGTTTATTGTAAACTTTGTCCATGTGTTAGGTCAAAGAGACTGTAATGTAAACTGTGTTCGTGTTCTGGGTCAGAGAGACAGTATAATATAAACTGTCTATCTTGTATTCGGAGTCCGCAGCCAGTGACAATACATGTTCACAATATTGTTTCTGGTAAGTGTGTGTGTAATAAGTGGGTTAATTCATTTATAGTAAAGTGAAAACTGACTTGCTGATATCCGGGGTCAATTAATGTTATCAAAACATCGAGCGTGGTATACATGTAGATATTCGAGAATGTGCAGATAGCACGATTTTGTTAGATATCTTATCAAGGTGTGGCCGGAAAATAACTTTGTCTATCTGTTACGCGGATGTTTTTGTGTACTACCTTTAGCTATGACTTTATCGGCATGCAGATAACCGAATTGTTTCATCAACATGAAGCCACGTCATACGAAAATCGACCTTAACAACTTTGCGACCATCGAAGGACCCGAGCAACTAGCGCATCCTCGCAGTCGAATCAATGTATTCTATGTTCATGTGTTAGTGGTACACACATTTAGGAAGGCTCTCAAAACTTTCACATCTGAGCCGTCCCACGAGAAAACCAACATTGTTGTCTCTGCGTAAAGTATCGACCCGAATCAGCCTTAGCATGCCGCGAAGGCTTATCCGGACTGACACGTTTCGCCTCATGTGGATTTTCTGTTTCAGGAGTCATTACCCTATACCTCTATCCCCCTTAGACGGAATGTGTCGGCCCGGATTAGCCTTCGCGGACTGCTCAGGCTGATCTGGGTCGATACATTACGCAGAGTCCTTAATGTTGGTTTTCTCGTGGGACGACTCATATGCAGATGCAATTTCACCCATCTGCAGCAGACGAATTTTGAAATGTTGAACTCAACGCAATAATTATACTTTTGTTTTTAGGGATTTTAAACTGAGTGTCTACAAAAAAAACTATCTGCTGCAAATGTGTTGCACTTGGTGAAAGAATTATAGTAATCGTATGGAATATGATCGAAAACTAATAACTTTCTATTCGTCAAGGTCCCTTTTCGTGTGTCACTCTTCAAATCATGATCATGTTGTGACCTATAGAGTGTTGCTACAGACTGCAGCAACAAAAAAATGAAGCGCGGTGGGACGACATCGCCTTTAGATGAAAATAACTCGATTCGCTAATTCCAAACTGCGTTGACATTTCCTCGCATAAAGTCACATGTGCAGCAGACGACTCTTCAAGATATTGTGGCTAAAGGAGAAATAATTTTCTTTCATGAACAATTTATTCTTTTGCTGTAACGTTATCAACACTATTTGAGTATTTGACTTTATATCATAAATGACGGTGTAATAAAGCCATTGAATCCATTTTCTAATGCCGCCTTGTAGCCAGTTTCTTCAATAAGTAAATAAGGCTTGGACACTTTTTATAGCGGTTTACCTATGGGAGATTTCTACCATGTCACCTTAGAATCAATCAAGAAGGTTCAGAGGACAATACCCGGGTTCGATCCCCAGTCGCGGCACTACGGTCATGGTGGAGTGCCCTTGGGCAAGGCACATTTTCTAGCCTAGTACTGGTTTGTTTACCCAGGGATCATGAATATTTAAATTTAATTGCGCGCTAAATGACCTTAGCTGTCGATGCGCCATAAAACAATATACATTCATTCATTCAGAGGATAATAAGTTATCCGTTTGGACATTTCCCGCATTTCTGATGCCACAGCAATCAAGGTTGACTGATAGCGACGTATACGGCTCCCTCCTGTCCAAACTGCTCTTCTGAACAAGATTTATTCATACGGTCTAGATCAATCTATTGTATGGGAAGTTAATTCAGAATCAGATTATGTGACATCCAGCACGAATCTCTCTCTGTATGGGGGCATTAATTGATATACAGTGCCACGCCATTCGAAATGCGGCCTTCGAAAGTTTTTAAATAAATGACCGTCATGATCCATATCATCATCATTGTTCATACATCGTTCAATCGAAACTGCTCCTTTGGTGTTACGTGTATAAATAGGTGGTACATCTTGAAGGCATACAGAAGACATCCTGATAAGACGTTGCTCTTTTGGTGTCACGTGTATATAGGTGGTACCACTTTGAAGGCATACAATAGACCTCCTGATTAGACGTTGCCTGGCAGCAAAAGTCCAAACAATTCGTGATTCAGGGGCGCGGCGCATTTATTGAATGTTTACATATCTTGCAGAGCGATCAACTAACCAAAAATTAACACTTTTCCGAATCAGACCCATCTACAGGTCAGTTTTGAATGCATTGTTTCAAAAAGGAAAATAGCTCTTGATTAGCAAACAGTGTTTCAGCAGGATTCCATACTTATGGTTTCTTTGATAGAGGCTGTCTTAACCCTTTCCCCTCATACGACAATTCTGCAGGAGACAGCTTTGAACATATTTTGTCAAAAAATCAAAAAAATCTCTATAATTGAATGGATAACCTATGCCTAAAAGTGGAAAACATTGTGGCAAAAGAAGAAATTGCTCGTTTTGAGCAATTTCTTCTTTTGTCACTATGTTTTCAAAAAAAGGCCGTCTGCTGCAGAGGCGTCAGAAAGCGTCTATATGAGGGAAAGGGTTAAAACGGGATCGTCTGTTTATTAATGCTAACCCCCCTGTGTGTGTATGATCAATTCACAGATAAAATTGAAAATTGAAACTTAAGAAGTTGTTTGTTCAAAATATCCCCTGCATTTCGTCAACGATTTAATATTTAAAAAACAAAATTAATGTCTGAGTTTAAACTATCCGTCATTTAAAAAAGGGGCATGTCCACAAATAAATAAATAATAATACATACAGCATTTATAAGACGTCTTTGCAGAAGACCATTTTAGTGACTATAAGAAATTACTCTGTTTTGGAAATATTCTTCTTTTATATAACTGTATAAACTGTTATACTATGTAATGCCTCCAATTTTTCATATACATGTATTACAAACATGTCTTCACAAATGTGTTTTACAAAGCAGTCTGAATACTCTGACATAAATTGATGTCTAGTGTTTAATAGTTTCTGATTAAAAAATATACACTGTTTGGTATGCAGGTTTCCAGGCTGTGTATTTTATGATTCTGTTAGGGGTTAATTGTTTGTTTCGGTGTCCGATCAGGGCACATTCATACACGAGATAAATTGTTTTTTTGTTTGTTTTTGTTTTATATCGAGGTATTCTTATATATTCAAAATAAATTGTTTGATTTATCCCCTTTCATTGTACACTTGAATCGCCCTAATTTAGAAAACATCTTAGTTCAATGCCGATATAGTTTACCATGCATGCATTCATTGTTTAAAAAATACCGACTTGTTTATTTAATCTAATAGATTTGTTTACGTTGCTCATATTGTTTTCGATGCGTTATATTTAATCGAATAAAATATTTAACGAAATAATTATATATCTTATTTATACTAAACGTATAGGAGTTGGGTGATATTTCGTCTATTTTTTTACCTATTTTGTCTAGTAGATTTAACCGAGTGTTTGAAGGAAACAAAATGGCGGACGATTCAAATTTATCACTGATGTGAATTCGATTTTCATGTATTATTAATGTGTTTTTTAGACGTCGGTTGCAAAACAAATGACAGATGATAAAACGACCAAGTACTTGTCTAAATGATTTGAACTAGTTAAACACAGACTTTGTTTTTGTTTAGCTGGAAGGGTTTTTCCTGAAGTTAACTTTCACTTTGGTAATTATATGCAGACTGTGTCACCGCGATTTGTCACCGAGGGTCCCGACGTTTCGTAACAGATACAAATGGCACTTTCGTAAACGAACCGTTTCGTGGCTAGAAAATGTTTGACTCGAAGACTCGGAAAAAGACACAGGGATTCTACATTAGCATATATAGATAAAATACTATACAAATGATTTTTTTTTTTTTTTATATTGTAACGTCCTGTATGGTAATGGCAAAATCTCTGTGGAGAAATACATTGATCATGATGAGGAGTGTTTAGATATCCAAGATAAACTTATGAATTTCAATAGCCTTATGATGTGTAGTCAGGGGCGTAGCTTGGCAATAATCAATGTGTAGGCCGTCTCGTGAGAAAATCAACATTGTGGACTCTGCGTAAAGTATCGACCCGGATCAGCCTAAGCATGCCACACAGGCGTACCCGGATATATACATTTCGCCTCCTGTAGATTTTCTGTTTCAGGAATACATATATCCCCCCTTAGACGGAATGTGTCGGCCGGATCAGTCTGCGCGGACAGTGCAGGCTGATCTGGTCGATGCATAACGCAGCTGCATTTTGGTGCATTTTTAGAAAGAAATGTGTAGGCACGTGCCTACAGTGCATAAAGGGAGCTACGCCCCTGGTAGTTGAAATTAAAAGTATTCCTCTGAATGTTATTATTAAGAAATAGTTGTTTAACTTTGTTCTTGTTTCATATGTTTCGGTCTGACAGATTTTCTTTCGGACTGACAGATCTTTATGTCTTGTCAGACCGAATGTCTGACACTTTTTTTTTTAACTTTCGGGGAATCTGAACTAGAAGCACTAATTAATGACTAAACATTTTGGAACGTGTGTCCCATTCAGATTTAGCTAAATAACTAAACAAATGTATGTACCTTATTGCTATTCTGACCAACTGATAATGTCATATGAAAAGTTTGTATCTAGAGGAAATAAATGAAAATAAAATCAAAATGTTGACACTGCATTGTTATGGGTTCATTTTCAATGTACCACATTCCCGCGCTTCCCGCGACAGCTTTTTCTTTATGAAAAAATGATGGCTATTATTGTGTCTTGGCCAGAGCCAGGCCTGGCAGCAGACGACTTTGATAAAAAAAGCTAGACGAATTGTATAAGAATCTCTATAAATGAAAGCATTAATTTTCAATAGTGTTCAAATCATGATAGCAACAGGAGAAATTGCTCATTGTGAGAGATTGCTCATTATTAGCTATGTCTCCTTTTGTCTCAATGTTTTCAAACGTCGTCTGCTGCAGAGATGTCAGAGAATGTAGGTAAGGGTTAATCATATGAGCCGTTCCACGAGAAAATCAACATTGTGGACTCTGCGTACAGTAGCGACCCGGATCAGCCTAAGCATGCCGCGCAGGCTAACCCGGACGGATACGTTTCGCCTCCTGTGGATTTTCTGTTTCAGGAATCACTACTCTATCTATCCCCCCTTAGACGGAATGTGTCGGCCGGATCAGTCTGCGCGGACAGCGCAGGCTGATCTGGTCGATACATTACGCAGATGTATTGATATGAGCCGTCCCGCGAGAAAATCAACATTGTGGACTCTGCGTACAGTAGCGACCCGGATCAGCCTTAAGCGTGCAGCGCAGGCTAAAGCCAGACAGACGCTTTTCGCCTCGTGTGGATTTTCTGTATCAGGGATCATTACTCTACACCTCTATCCCCCTGAAACGGAATGTGTCGGCCCGGATTAGCCTGTGTGGACTGCACAGACTGATTTGGGTCGATACATTTCGCAGAGTCGATAATGTTGGTTTTCTCAAGGAACGGCTCAAGTATAGGAGGAAATAAAAGACAACATATTGATAAATAGTGTTTGATTTCTTCAAAGTGTGCTTTACGCTCACAAAACGTTCCCTTAATTACTAAAGTTCTTTGGTTCACTTTTTTCTCAATGCATTCGATTTCGAGGAGCTATTCAATTTACTGATCTATGCTTAGTAAATATAGAAAGAATCGAGACTACACTTATCCAATTATGAATCCCAAGATATAGTTTTTCAATGCCTCAATTTCAGTAGAAACGTTTAAAGCCAAATGAAATGGCAGTTCGAATTCCAGGTTGGACTATTGATTGAAAGCTATTACTGACCAGGGTCTTTCATTGTCGCAACCAAACTATAACATCATAATTGGTATGACAGTTTACGTCAACAATGGATACATCACTTTTTACGTCAGCAAAATATATCATCATTATTGAAAACAAGGTTTATAACTTTATTCATTTTTTATACTTTCATTGAAAGATATTTTGCGTAGTTTTGCCAAGAAAATGTCAAAGTCGTCTGCTGCTTGATTTGTTGTATGTGGGAAATGGTTAAGTATTACTGTCAAATAAGTTTGCATGTGGAACCGTGAAAAGGAAACTCGAGCGCCTAAAGCCCACTAATTGAGGCAATCAAATAACATCTATCAGAAGGGAGAGACCCCGCTCCCTTCATTAATCAGTCCACAAATAATGCTTTCTAAATGCTCATTCCGCGGACGTGTTTTTAAAAGATTCCGTCAAACAGAATAAAAGAACACTTTAAAAAGTCATTAAAACCAATAAAGGACGACGTCATATTCAAAAGCTGCATGATTGAACGAGAGGAGATACGAAATAATGAAAACAATAAATTGGTAAAGTTCTTCTTGGTATGTCAGTGTGGAATACCACGTGACTTTGACGTCACAAAGTTTAGACGTAAAAACAAAGGTAACTTTTTTATTTCTTCATCATTTTTAATGAAACATGGCGCAGTCTACGCCGCTAAGAGAGCCCTATCTCCGGTTTTTCAACGGAGTTTGATTAGTGGTTTAGTTTCTTCAAACACTTCAATGAACCTTTTCTCAAAGTTAATTAATATCGCCGAAAGCCGGAGCATTATCAAAACTGGATTTTGAGAACAGGTTAGTCGAAGTGTTTGAAAAAACTAGACCACCAATCAAACTCCTGTGAAAAAACGGAGATAGGACATTGTAAGCGGCGTAGACTGTTCCATGTTTCATTAACAAGGGTGAAGAAATAAAAAAAATACCATTGTTTTTACGTTCTTATCAAGAGCAATTATTGCTGTCTGACCATGCAAATATGACGTCAAAAGTCACGTGGTATACACACACTGTATGTTGTCACCTAGATATTACAAAGAGGTAGCTAGGACGAAAACCTTGCACTGTTTAAGCGACACAAAGAGGCTGTTGGAAACGACCGGTTTCCCCTTCGAAGGTCAAACAATGCTCATTTAAGTATGCCCTACTCGGAACTAGAAAACCAAGTTTGGCGGAAAGCAGTGTTATTGCATGTCCTAACAATGAGTCATGCACAGCAGTTTTCACTGTTTGCCTACACATACATTGAAATCTTCTGACGAAAAGTTTCATGATATCAAATTAAGAATGATCCCATTAATGAAAGAGAGGGCTCTTTTTAGATTCCAGCTTTAATCGTTCGTTCCAAAAGAAGATTCGTGTATGCGCTTTCAATTTGCATTGAATACGAATCGGATAGCAGAAAACCATTACATAAGCAATTTTCTACTTATTTTATAAATCGAAAACGAGTGAATATATTCATATTATCACTTTTCAGATTCATTTCATTGTTTGTGTTCCTTTATTGAATATGTATTATCATATGTTATCATTTCGTGATTTGAAATTTTCTTTTCATCCACTCAAAAACGTTGGAATATCGTGACATTAATCTTTTGTTGACACACTTTTTGAATACATGGTAAAGCAAATTTCATAAACATTACCTATGTACGGAAAATAAATCGTATGACCCGTATGACCAGAATCCAACTTAACAAGGACTTAATACAGAGGACCGGAAAAGGAGGAGTGAACTGGTCTTTTCCCACCCATATATTTCTTATGACTCCGTTTAACCCTATGTTGTGGGTACTCAAAAGAATCGTCTCACTCTTTTGAGTACCCACAACATAGGGTTTAATGGTCAAATAAGGTTTTGGGGATGGGAAATACCCTACTTAACTAGAGCTCTGTTAATAAGTACATTACACGATGGAGGTTTAACCTGCTATACGCGACTTTTAGCCAGATTAATTTATCTTGCTAACATATCGAGGGCTTGGCGTGAAACGGTTGAAACTAAAAACCTATTTTGAAAACCCTGGTTTAGGGGCAATTTTGACCCCTTTGTAAACAATGCAAATTTAGGTGCCATTGCTCAGAACGAGCAATGGCACCTAAATTTCCATTGTTTACCAAGAAAAATGAGTTAACGCTTATAAAGACTTTATGGCGAGGTGATTAACCTTGGTAAAAAAAAATACCAATTTTAGTTACAACCTTTTCACGCCAAGCCCTCGAGATACCATTTACACGATTTGAGAACAAAGTTGTCCAAAACCAGCATACATACTGCGTCATGGGTTTACGTAAGCGCTTGTCAGAACTAATGAGGGGCAGCGAGTAAACAGGATAGAGATTTTGCTCTATGGCCTTGAATCTTATTACTAATTAGCGAGGCATTTAGGAAACCGTTTAACCTTTCCCCATGTGCTGGCGCGTTTCGATGCATTTTATGTTACAGGTAAAGAATTACAGTAATATGAAACGATATATATGTTAATAAACGGTATTATAAAAGAAATAGCAATTAAAATGTTCACGGGGGTTTATCGGATTTTTAAAAATAAAAATCGATAAATCTATCCTATAATGGATTATTATTTCAAAACACCTGCGTTCATCAGAAAAAAACAAACACTATACAACTCAAGTTGTCTGAAAATGTTGAAATTTTAGATCAATTTGCTGATAGCATTTAACGCCGCTTTCAACAATTTTTCAGTTTATATCACGGCGTTACCTGGGTAAGTATTACTGGTCCATTTATCCTGACACCAGCCAGTCAGTCGTAATGCTCACCCATCAACCATGAGCGCCAAAGAGGGCTGCCATCGTTAACATTATCAAAGTCATTGGTGTTACCAGGCTGGGGATCGAATTCGCGACCTCCTGCATCCGAGGCTGACGCTCTACCCCTGCACCACCTAAGAGTTTGATAGCCAGATGATTGATTGATTGGGGTTTAACGCCTTTTTAACAATTTCTCAATTTCAATATCACGACGGCCAGCTCACCTACTCATGCATTTCCTGGTTTTCTCACACCAGTACTCCACACAACAAACTTCCCAAGCAACTGGCTGATTTTCCACATAGACTTAGCCCATTGGTGGAAGACGAATGACGCATGTCGCATTGACCTTTGTCAATCGTCGGAAAGAAAGTTGGCCGAGCCGGAATTCGAACTCACAAGCCATGGATTGACAGGCCGCGTCTCTACCGACTGAGCTACCGGGGCTCGGTTGATAGCCAGATGAACAGATGTCATTGAAACTGTTAGTCGTGCATGCGTTCGTGCATGAATCCGTCTCTTAACATTTTGATACACACACTTTCACTGCAGTTATTATTGCGCCAATTGTGAAGGGACATCCCAGCAATCATTCACTCAATATATTCTACCATAGGCATTATATAATATTCTGAATCCATGTAATAATCTGGATGGAAAAGAATATTACCATGTGGCATTTACCCTATGACGGTTAACATTTCCATACAGTTTTCAGCAACGTACTCGTAAAGAGTCAATTGCTATAATAAGCGAGTTCTAAATACACTCGTTGAAAGCTAGACGGGATACTTTAGAATTAGCTTCCAATAACTGATCACATTAGGAATTCAGAGAGATTTCCTGTCAACCGTTATCATTATCTAAGGTTAATGTTACATATGCCAAACCAATATATAACCCTTTGCCTCATATAGACGTTTTTCTGACGCCTCTGCAGCAGACGGCTTTTTGAAAACATAGTGACAAAAGAAGAAATTGCACAAAACGTGCAATTTCTCCTTTTGCCACAATGTTTTCCACTTTTTCTCAAAGGTTATCCATTGAATTATGTTTTGACAAAATACGTTCAAAGTCGTCTGCTGCAGAATTGTCGTATGAGGGAAAGGGTTAAACATCCTATAATACCATCTGCACTCATCAGCATGATTTGGGTTGTTATTTTGTTTTCGTTTCAACACGTGTTGTTTGTTTACAATTGTGTGCCAAGTTTATAAAGGTCAAGATCACCACAACACATGTCGGCCAGAAATAAATTGAAACACGTCTCATAGAAAATTACAAATTAGTGAAAGCTATCCAACTTTTTTCAGTAATTATAACTCCAATTATAGAGATTTACCATATTTTTTAGTAGACATTTTCTAAACCGTCTGCTGCAGATTTGCTGTATGTGGGAAAGGTTTAAAGTTCTATATAAAGAATGCTATACTATAATGCGAACAGAGTGCGTGAAGGCGGTTGTTGATCTTAGTCTTCACTGGTCTCGACCTCCTCGATGTCACTGTTCTCATGACATGACCGAAGATGGAGATGATCTTTGTACTAAATGCTACTTGAATTATTAAATCATATATGGTGTCATTTAAATGAAAGTCAAATGTGCCATAACACATCAGTTCGACGATTTATAACAGTTGTCGTAAACAGTATGAAAGGTGAATAGGCTTCCAGAGAGAGGGAGAGAGACAGACAGACAGACAGACATACAGACAGACAGACAATACAGACAGATACAGACAGACATACAGACAGACAGACAGACAGACAGACAGACAGACAGACAGACAGACAGACAGACAGACAGACAGACAGGGACAGACAGACATACATACAGACAGACAGACAGACAGACAGACAGACAGACAGACAGACAGACAGACAGACAGACAGACAGACAGACAGACAGACAGACAGACATACAGACAGACATACAGACAGACAGACAGAGACAGACAGACAGACAGACAGACAGACAGACAGACAGACAGACAGACAGACAGACAGACAGACAGACAGACAGACAGAGACAGAGACAGAGACAGTGATATACAGACATACATAGACAGGAGCACAAGTCGGGATCAGATCAAAATGGTACGAGTAGCTATTAGTCATTCACCACATTTCCTGTTTTTTCGATAATCGACATGTGAGTCAAGTGAGAACGTGGTTCAAGGTTTAGATTCTGAAACTAAATGATCGACCGTTGTACCTTTATATGATAAATACAACTACTTTATTGACGCCGCGTGGAAGATATG
Source organism: Serripes groenlandicus (assembly GCA_031761405.1). NCBI lineage: Eukaryota > Metazoa > Mollusca > Bivalvia > Cardiida > Cardiidae > Serripes > Serripes groenlandicus. The sequence goes on from JASEVX010000015.1 coordinate 12,401,525, forward strand.
GGATAGGTTTAATTTTGTACCATGGGTGAAGATACAAAATACGTTTGTCTTCTACCGTTATTACAAAACAATTAGACACATTTAATTTGTATTTAATAACTTTTCCCCAACTTCCTAGGCTTCGCGTTTTTAAATGTTGGTTTACGGCCCCAAAATTCGCAGGATGTTTTCTCCAATTTATAAAAATTCTGTTGTATTTCTAAACTTAAAACGTTCCCCCAAACAGTTTGTTCATTTAGACCATTGTATCTTGATATATGTTGACTATACAACTTTTTTTTTTAATTTCATAATTGCTCAATTTTGATCATACATATCTTTAAACTTTGTAAAATTACTTAGTATATTTTGTTTATATACTCCCGTTTTTTAGCTCAACTGGCTGAAAGCCAGTCGATTTATGTCATGGGGAATTGTCGGCGTGCGTTCGTGCGTTCGTCGAGAGAGTACTTGTGGGGTGCGTGTTTTTTCCTAAAGCCCACCCACCACCACCCTTATAAAGATAGTTTATTTTTATTTTTTATAACGGGTATCTCATTTGCATATTAATGTTATTCATTCCGTAAAAGGGGCTAATTACGGAATGAAACGAAATAACACCACAATTACTCTCCCCATGAGTCCCGTTTGTGCCTGAGTGCTTGCCGTGCGTCCGTCCGTCCGTAAACGTTTGGCTTCAAACGAGCTTTCGCCTCCCTAACCAGTTGGCCAATTAGAATGAAACTTCACTAAGAAGCATCCTCTCAATGTCCCTCTTCTCTAGTTCCTCAAAATGTTTAGGATCCATGCAAAATTCTGGTTTCCATGGACACCGAAAGAAACAACTAGTGAAAAGTTAAAAATCTTTTTCTCCTCGGATATGCGTCAGGCCGATTTTCAAATAATTTTGTAGAAATGTTGCTTGTGACCTTTTATCAGATTCCTTCAAGCCATGTTGATTGGTCGAAAAACTATGGCCGCAGGGGGCGGGGCTATTCTTGCCTTATATGGCTATAGTGAAAAACTTAAAAAATCTTCTCATCCGAAAGTATTTGGCTAATTTTCTAAATGTGTTGTAGAAATGCTCCTTGGGAAGACCCGACCCTCTACAGATTCCTTTCAAGCATGTGATTAGTTTGAAAAACATGGCCGCCAGGGGGCGGGGCTATTTGCCTTATATGGCTATAGTGAAAACATTAAAAAAAGTCATTCTACTCCGAAAGCTGTTTGGTAAATTTCAAATAATTGTGTAGAAAATGTTCCTTGGGAGACCCTCTATCAGATTCCTTCAAGCCATAATGGATTGGGTCGAAACCATGTGCCGCCAGAGGGCGGGGCATATTTTTGCCTAATTTGGCTATAGTCGAACAGCTTAAAAATCCTCTTCTCCGAAACCGTTTGGCCCAATTTTTCAAATAATTATGTAGAACATGTTCCGAGGGGTGACCCCTTTATCAGATTCCTATCAAGCCATGTAGATTGGTCCTGTTTGGAGATTTAAAATTTTGCTAATGGCGATACTGCTCTCTCTGGACCTCTTGCTTGTTATCATACACCAAACTGAACAAGAAATAGACTCACCCCCTCACCTTCCAAAGCTTGTGTCACACTTCCTTATAACTAGAGCATAAATGTTAATTAGAGCACCTATGTGATTTTATTTTTATCTAATTGATCTAGTTAGAGGAGCAGATTTCAACACACGTTTATTGGTAAATATTAAGAAACTTCAGCTTGTATGACACATTATATGTTGCCGTTATTGTTAAGACAAACGTAAACCAAATGGCTTTCAGGACTAAACTTGTCATTTCACGACTAAACTATTACATGCTTGAATATCCATGATAGATCGCAGCATATACAAACGTCTCAATCCCTTCACCAAATTTGACCCTTTCATGCTCTTGGTAACCTTCTATTTTTAGGCTATGGTAGCCGGGGTGATGTCTAATATAGGGCACATCTTGGCCTTCTTGGTTAGGATAAAGGGGACATTTGCCTTCTTGTTCGAAATATGTACATCCTGTCTAAATCCACAAACGTTATTTAAATGTACTGAACTACATCTGTCCCTCCTTTAAGTCATCAGCTTCAAAATCATGCGCCGCGTCTTTGATGCTTTGCAATCAAAATTCGTCTTGTATATAATTTTACACAAGTCACCTCAATACTATATAGTGCAAAATGTTAGGAAAGATCACGCACAACCTGACTCTTTTGGAATTGTCGACCGCGCGACGTTCCAGTCCAGCCTAATCATGATTCTCCGTATTGAGATTGTTCCATATATAATTTTCCTGATGTTGTGTCGTTTTCTGCAGAAACTATTCGGCATGCCCTGTCCAGAGATCGCACCTTTTAGCGACGCACTGTCTCTTAGCTAAGCAACAATGTAATAATTTATAAACTATAATGATAGGCGAGGAATAAAAACGTGTATACGACTAAACATTGGGGGCGAGCGGACGGACGACCGACGAACATGTCGAATATGACATGATTCTATAGCAAAGCAATATATCTTAACAAACCTTTTCTACGTTCATGAGGAAAAACTACAAGGTCCATTTTTGTGTATATTCACAGATCCGGATCAGCCAGTATATTGCGGCACAGTCCGATAAGATAAATACTTTTACATGACTACGTACACAGGCCTGTCAGAAGATCGTTCCAACTTGTCTAGAATTTAATTCGACTAAGCAGGTGGACAGCGATTATTTTAACCTACACTGTGATAGGACAATGTACCGGTTCAAAATACAGTATACATATATTCTTGACCAGTACAATAAAAATGTGCCCCCGTGTGATTTTAAAGGGAAGTGTCACTAACGTCATCCAGCGATACTCAGATGGGCAATTTGCGGTGTTGGTCTTGCAATATAAAGAATCATAGTACGATAGATTTCATCTCCCTAGTATAACCAAGAGTTTTGTAACGTCAAATAAAGTAGTACATTTTATATAATGTGAAAACTAATTGTAAGCGTAGACCTCTAAGTTTAAACGGAGTTTTGTTTGCAGTAGTATTACGATTGGATTAATTTAATTTAGTTTAGAACCTTATCTAGTTTACATCTCATTGCGGAAACAAGCTTTTAATCAACGATCGATGTCTGCATTCCTGCGGACTTATCCCGTACTCGAGCCCGTTTTGTGTGGAAAGAAAATCTCAAAGTCAGAACGCGCCTCATCACGCACTCAAACTCGACCTCTAACGACTGTCTACCACACATTCGATTGCAACCTGACTATGTAAGCTGTGCCAATCGGATACAATGCCTTAAACGCTAGATTGTGGCGCAAAGGCAGTAACGGGTGCAATAAGGACCCTGTGTTTGCCTGACGCTGGATATAAAAACCAAACAACGCGCTGTGTAGACTGGATGATGTTATCCAGTATCTACATTAGGCATTCTCCGCGTTTGGTTATCAACATTTCCTTCATTAGTGAATAAATATTGATTATGTGTTTCAATGTGTACAATAGGGCAACATCTCTTTGGTGCTCAGGGTTGCGTTGTCAAAACAAACTGACCATTAGTACTGGTAACTTAAACAGATAACGCCCAAAATACTGAACAATTGTTAAAAAGCCGCGTAAAACACCAAATAATCACAGACTAGATTAGATATTTTCAATTATTTGAGAATTCGTCCTCAGAGACAAATCGAATACTTTTCTGGCTAGACCCTTTTAACCAATTGTTGAAAGACGAAAGACGCTAGCCCGATTTTACTCTTCTCCATCGGGCGGAAATAATGCTGCTCATTGGTCAGGATTCCGAATACTCATGACAAGCTATGGCTTGAGAGTCCGGGTCAACTGAGCTACCGGAGACTTCATAAGAATATAATTGAACTGAGTGGTGTAGCGATATATAGTTCCCCTTTAGAGATCATGTAGACACGGACCCTGGATCATGTCTGAGCTTTTTAAAAGGAGGTAGTGGTTTTCTCCCGTCTTGGTCCCGAGGGGGCTTAAAGAGGGATAATTCTTAGCGACACCTGAAACTTCGCAAAATACACCGGAACTCTTTGGGTGTAATGATATGAGCGTCGACTCGGACGTTGGACGGTATTACATAACGTCTACAGATGAGGAAGTCGTACTTCTATCCCTCGCAACCTGAGCGCCAAGCGGGATGAAGTCACAGCAGATATCCCCTCTTTTCCAAGCCGGACGCTCTAACGTATTGCTTCAATTATTACACACAGTATTACATCCTGAATACTCAACATGCATTTGCCCGAAAGATGCAAATTTCATGCAGACCGACTTCGAACATATTTAGGAGAAATTACATAATTATTATTTAAAACCTTGAGTGTATAAATAGTTGAAAACTTACATTAGCTATACATCATTACAACAATATCAGCATTGAATTCACAGTCTCATCATTCCCTCTATACAAAACTCTACCGACTTCAGTCACACCTTCCTCTAACTCCTGTTCATTCACGCTTCTTCACTCCAGTCCACCATACCACTCCACCTCACAACTACTCACTTCCAAGCAATCATCAGTCATATTCAGTCTTCAGTCACCCTTACTAAGTCTCGCATCTTTCTAACCACCTTCCCTTAGTGTCGGTCCACCGTCAATCAATCTCTTGCACGCTCCACTAGAAGTCTCATGCCTCACTGCTCAACTCAATTATCAGCCACCCTCACTAAGTCACAAACCACTCTCATTTCAGCCCAAAAATTACAATCACTCAGTCTCAGCCACCATTTCTAAGTCTCAGCCACTCGATCTATCAGCAACAATCACTCAGTCTAAGACCAACAATCACCCAGTCCCATCCACCATCACTAAGTCTCAATTGCTCTCACTCTCCACTCACTCTCAGCCACCATCACGGCAGGTCCTCATGTCACAAGCAGGCGATTCGGGGTCGGGTATTGCGACACAATCTGGGAGATCGTGGTCGTATTGACAATCTGGGGGGATTCGGGATCGTATTGACAATCTGGGAGATTCGGGGGTCGTATGACAATCCGGGAGATTCAGGGGGTCGTATTGAATATCTGGGGATGCGGGGTCGTATTGACAATCTGGGAGAGTTCGTGGGTCGTATTGACAATCCGGGCCGATTCGGGGTAGTATTGACACATCTGTGAAGATCGAGGTCGTATTGACAAGCTGGGAGATCGAGGTCGTATTGGGACAATCTGGGAGATTCCGGGGTCGTATTGACAAGTCTGGGAGACTTCTGCGGTCGTATACTCGACATTGTCTGGGAAATACGTAGGTTGTATTGACAATCCTGGGAGATCTCGAGGTCGGTATTGACAATCTGGGAGATCGGGGGCGTATTGAATAATCTGAAGACATTCGGGGTGTCGTATTGACAATCTGGGAGATTTCGGGTCGTATGTGACAATCTGGGGGAGTTCAGAGGTCGTATTGACAATCTGGGAGAGTCGGGGTGCTCGTATTGACAATCTGGGGGTTCGATGTCGTATTGACAATCCGGGAGATCGTTCGCGTGATGTGACACTCGCAGCGATTCGAGGACGTATTGACAATGCCCAGTGAGCGTTCGGCGGTGTATTACATTTCCGGGAGATGTTTGGGTCGTATTGCATTACGGGAGAGTCGGGTCGTATTGAGCATCGGGAGGCAGATTTGGGTCGAGTATTGGTTGATCTGGGAGATTCGGGTGGTGGGGGTGTCGTATTGACATTCCCCTTGGAGATACGGGGTCTATATTTCCAATAACGAAATAACTTAATTTTTAAATATAAAAATATAAACTTTATAAACGGCGTGTGAATCACGACCCACTGTCGCCTTGTTCGAATGACGTAAACATATATCTACATAGCGTCACATCATATGTTACAGTGACGGCATCAACATTTAGATTGATTCTTATTTTCGTGCGCTTCATGCAGTATGGAGACGCTCCGCTGCGATTTTGCATATCCATGAAGCGCGCTTGTTCTATTACTATATTTTTGTTCGACCTTATAGAGTGTCGCCAATAACGTTTTCAATAACAATATGTAATTTATTTCACCATCCCACTAGAAACAGCGATCTTCATTGACAACAGAGCAGTCACGTGGTGGACCCCCTAAATTTCTATAGTAGTCAGTAAATTTCTTGTAGCGGGTCAGTAGAAGTCAGAGTAGTCGACAAAATGGCCGCCAATAATCATCGATTCTGTCTCTGTAAAATCATCTTTTTCTATCCCAAACTCATCTGTTTTCTAGCCAAAATCACGGAATCTCACCTAACAATATTACTAACTGTAAATTGAGTGTTTTAAGGATTGATCTCTTATTATCGGTGCGTTCCATGCAGTATGAACGCTCGGCGCCTGATTTTGCAAATCAAAGAAGCGCGCCTTTTTTCATTACTTTTTTTATTCGACCTAAAAGTGTATTGCAAACACGGATCTTTAATAACCAATGAAGATATGTTACCGTCCTGCATACGTTGCCTCTTAAATGAATAGCTGTATTTGTAACGTCGTATATCATTGGTTAAATTACGTGTCTCGGGCGTTATTGAAATAAACAAGGACGTCATTTTCCCTCACAGAGGTCATGAAAGGTCGACCGTTCATGCAAAATGAACGTCAAACTTTAGACTTAGTAAAAAATACCAGGCGAATGAGTAATATATATGAATATGAACACAAACTTGTTCCGTAAATGGGC
>JASEVX010000015.1:12408385-12430885 GCA_031761405.1 Serripes groenlandicus
TAATTTGATAAGTTTTTTAGATACATCGTAACGTATAGAAGGCACTCATATATTGATAACTGTGAGCAAAACCTGAATATTGACAGAGTTTCGAACTCATAACCCTCATCATATTGCTCCCAGGTGTGTTAGCATTAACCCATTATCAGAGTCACCAGATTGTGTTCATTTGGTGACGTAAGTACGGACAAAGACCTTTTGAAATGCTAAACACGATATATCCCTTTTGTATATAATTATAGTCGAGTCGAAGCACGCAGTCAAACATGTATGGCAATAAATTTAACGTCTTACCTCTAGAACGTCCAGAGTTCAAATGACCGATGCGCATGTCCCAATCTATTTTTAAATTCGATATTTCACCATCGCTATCGGATATTTCATCAGACCAGGTGTGAGAACAATATAGCATTGAAATGCCAAAGAAAACGTGGACAATGGATGAATAGACTACTTTAAACCAAACGGGCGCCACAGTGTCTGTAGAACACCTGCACGTTAACACTTGCCTGAGAATAACCCTTTACACTGCTGTTCAAAAGTTTATCCTTCATGATGAAAACTATTATTATGACTATACCAAGCACTTGGAAAATGTCAGTGAAGTTATATGTAACTGTACCAATTTGATCATATTTCAAATATATGGGAAAAGAAGCCCATTAAAATTGTCAAATTGGTTTTTACTAATTCATTTCACTATTTACGCTTTAACTTTTTTGTTTTAAGTTATCAAATGATAAAGGACACCAAAACCTTTCATTTAAACCCGGGGGTTGTAGAGAAAATATTCAGCCGTTTTCGAGTTATGTAATATGAGAGATTTTTAAACCCCAAAATGAACTTGCCCCGATCCTCAAGTTTGATATAGCGTTGGAAAGATTTCGTTGAGCCCTTTTCATATATGAAAAAAATTATGATCCTAGGACTAATAGTTCTCTAGTTATCGTCGTTTTAAATTATTGCTTAAAAGTGCGTCAAAAGGCTTCTTAATGCGTAAATGCCGATATCTCCTTTATTCTTGTCCGAATGTAGTCGTGTTTGGACTCGTTGAAAATGATTTTGGATTTTCTATCGATTGAAATGATCAAACCGAAAGTGACGTCATTTGTTCTTAAAATGGTCAGTTTTCTGATTGTTTTTTTTATTTTTTTTATTTTTTTTTTTATTTAGAAATATGGTTATTGATAGTTGTTGACCCGAATATTGACAGAGTTTTAAACGTCATTGTAATGCTCGCTTACCCCGAGCTATTTTTAGACTCGTTATTTCACCATCACTATCGGATATTTCATCAGACCAGGTGTACGAACAATAGGGCATTGAAATGTCAAAGAAAACGTGGACAATGGATGAATAGACTGATTTAAACCAAATGGCGCCACAGTGTCTGGGGAACACCTGTGTCAACCAAGCCTACTGAAAAATGATCTTGACCAATCAGATTTGAGAATAGTGACGTGAGTATCACTTATATACTTGTGTTCAGCTACTGATACATTCTGTTCAAAATGTTTGGTCTAAGTCGCATGTATTCGGGTGTAGAGGCTTGAAGATCAATAACGAGATGTCCATATGGCTTTTCTGTGGCGTTTCGATATACATTCATGAAACTGTGACTACTGGTAGGGTAGATCCGTCGTGCCAGTACAGAAATTTGATGTCTATCAACTGGGTTGTTAAACACAATTAAATATTTTGTATTAAGGCTGATATCTCGGCACGCTTTTCCTTGAGGAAAAACGTTCTGTGTCAAGAAAATGACCGTCAAGTTTCTATGATGAGATCCTTTAGTAAAAAGATTAGCCACTCTTTCATCCTTCTTCGCCTCTCCCATCAAATCATCTAATATGATGCAGTTCCGCACGTTTACGTCTAGATACATATATTGTTCAAGACAGTCTGGAATCCCCCTCACAAATTCAACGTTAGACAATTCTGTCTTGATTTCGTCGTATAATGGTTGATTTTGACTATAACACCAGATGATCCTCTGAGGTGGTGGTTTGATTGTATCTTGGCACAATATCATCTTAGTCAATACCGATTTACCACTTCCACTCGGTCCAGACAAAACGAGTGTAACACGGATGTTTAAACTTAAATACGGGCGCTCCGGGCGCTCCAAATGCGCTCCGGGAGCTCCCAAATGCGCTCCGGGCGCTCCCAAATGCGCTCCGGGCGCTCCCAAATGCGCTCCGGGAGCTCCCAAATGCGCTCCGGGCGCTCCCAAATGCGCTCCGGGCGCTCCCAAATGCGCTCCGGGAGCTCCCAAATGCGCTCCGGGCGCTCCCAAATGCGCTCCGGGCGCTCCCAAATGCGCTCCGGGCGCTCCCTCATATTGTTGTACTCCTGGTGATATATTCCAGTATCTTTGGTCTGTATGTGAAGATGGTTCTTCAAAGTGTTTGTTTCTCTCATGTCTCATTAGATTGTATCTACTACAGAACGTCCGATCACACGTTGTACAGAAAATTGTACTCATCTTTTCAAAGTCGTGTGTTACAGTTTATTGTGGATATCTCCCCTTTATAAACTTACAGAGCGCTCGGAGCGCATTTGGGAGCTCCGGGGGAGCTCCCGGAGCTCCCAAATGCGCTCCGAGCGCCCTGTAAGTTTATAAGGGGAAGATATCCACAATAAACTGCAACACACGACTTTGAAAAGATGAGTACAATTTTCTGTACAACGTGTGATCGGACGTTCTGTAGTAGATACAATCTAATGAGACATGAGAGAAACAAACACTTTGAAGAACCATCTTCACATACAGACCAAAGATACTGGAATATATCACCAGGAGTACAACAATATGAGGGAGCGCCCGGAGCGCATTTGGGAGCGCCCGGAGCGCATTTGGGAGCGCCCGGAGCGCATTTGGGAGCTCCCGGAGCGCATTTGGGAGCGCCCGGAGCGCATTTGGGAGCGCCCGGAGCGCATTTGGGAGCTCCCGGAGCGCATTTGGGAGCGCCCGGAGCGCATTTGGGAGCGCCCGGAGCGCATTTGGGAGCTCCCGGAGCGCATTTGGGAGCGCCCGGAGCGCCCGTATTTAAGTTTAAACATCCGTGTACACTCGTTTTGTCTGGACCGAGTGGAAGTGGTAAATCGGTATTGACTAAGATGATATTGTGCCAAGATACAATCAAACCACCACCTCAGAGGATCATCTGGTGTTATAGTCAAAATCAACCATTATACGACGAAATCAAGACAGAATTGTCTAACGTTGAATTTGTGAGGGGGATTCCAGACTGTCTTGAACAATATATGTATCTAGACGTAAACGTGCGGAACTGCATCATATTAGATGATTTGATGGGAGAGGCGAAGAAGGATGAAAGAGTGGCTAATCTTTTTACTAAAGGATCTCATCATAGAAACTTGACGGTCATTTTCTTGACACAGAACGTTTTTCCTCAAGGAAAAGCGTGCCGAGATATCAGCCTTAATACAAAATATTTAATTGTGTTTAACAACCCAGTTGATAGACATCAAATTTCTGTACTGGCACGACGGATCTACCCTACCAGTAGTCACAGTTTCATGAATGTATATCGAAACGCCACAGAAAAGCCATATGGACATCTCGTTATTGATCTTCAAGCCTCTACACCCGAATACATGCGACTTAGACCAAACATTTTTGAACAGAATGTATCAGTAGCTGAACACAAGTATATAAGTGATACTCACGTCACTATTCTCAAATCTGATTGGTCAAGATCATTTTTCAGTAGGCTTGGTTGACACAGGTGTTCCCCAGACACTGTGGCGCCATTTGGTTTAAATCAGTCTATTCATCCATTGTCCACGTTTTCTTTGACATTTCAATGCCCTATTGTTCGTACACCTGGTCTGATGAAATATCCGATAGTGATGGTGAAATAACGAGTCTAAAAATAGCTCGGGGTAAGCGAGCATTACAATGACGTTTAAAACTCTGTCAATATTCGGGTCAACAACTATCAATAACCATATTTCTAAATAAAAAAAAAAATAAAAAAAATAAAAAAAACAATCAGAAAACTGACCATTTTAAGAACAAATGACGTCACTTTCGGTTTGATCATTTCAATCGATAGAAAATCCAAAATCATTTTCAACGAGTCCAAACACGACTACATTCGGACAAGAAATAAAGGAGATATCGGCATTTACGCATTAAGAAGCCTTTTGACGCACTTTTAAGCAATAATTTAAAACGACGATAACTAGAGAACTATTAGTCCTAGGATCATAATTTTTTCATATATGAAAAGGGCTCAACGAAATCTTTCCAACGCTATATCAAACTTGAGGATCGGGGCAAGTTCATTTTGGGGGTTTAAAAATCTCTCATATTACATAACTCGAAAACGGCTGAATATTTTCTCTACAACCCCCGGGTTTAAATGAAAGGTTTTGGTGTCCTTTATCATTTGATAACTTAAAACAAAAAAGTTAAAGCGTAAATAGTGAAATGAATTAGTAAAAACCAATTTGACAATTTTAATGGGCTTCTTTTCCCAATATATTTGAAATATGATCAAATTGGTACAGTTACATATAACTTCACTGACATTTTCCAAGTGCTTGTATAGTCATAATAATAGTTTTCATCATGAAGGATAAACTTTTGAACAGCAGTGTAAAGGGTTATTCTCAGGCAAGTGTTAACGTGCAGGTGTTCTACAGACACTGTGGCGCCGTTTGGTTTAAAGTAGTCTATTCATCCATTGTCCACGTTTTCTTTGGCATTTCAATGCTATATTGTTCTCACACCTGGTCTGATGAAATATCCGATAGCGATGGTGAAATATCGAATTTAAAAATAGATTGGGACATGCGCATCGGTCATTTGAACTCTGGACGTTCTAGAGGTAAGACGTTAAATTTATTGCCATACATGTTTGACTGCGTGCTTCGACTCGACTATATTATATACAAAAGGGATATATCGTGTTTAGCATTTCAAAAGGTCTTTGTCCGTACTTACGTCACCAAATGAACACAATCTGGTGACTCTGATAATGGGTTAATGCTAACACACCTGGGAGCAATATGATGAGGGTTATGAGTTCGAAACTCTGTCAATATTCAGGTTTTGCTCACAGTTATCAATATATGAGTGCCTTCTATACGTTACGATGTATCTAAAAAACTTATCAAATTAATTAATAACGTCACTTCCGGTTTGACCACTTCAATTGATAGAGTTTACGGAGCCCTTTTTAATGAATCCAAACACGTCTACAATCGGTCAAGAAATAAAGAAGATATCATCATTTTAAGATGTGTGGGTCAAATTGGCTTATCAGTCACGCTTTGAAATAAAAAATTAAACTGAGATAACTAGAGAATGAATAGTCCTAGGACCATCATTTTTTCAGATTTGAAAAGAGCGCGACAACATCTTTCGAATGATATATTCTTATTTTGTTTGTTTAAATTTTGTTCATATTACATAACTCGAAAACGGCTGAAATTTTTATCAATATTCAGGTTTTGAAAATGACAACAGCTATTAATATATAAGTGCAGTCCAACGTTACGAATTCCAAAAAAAAAAAAATCAAATTAATTAATATTGAAAATATGATCATTTTAAGAAAAAATTACGTCACTTCCGGTTAGATCATCTCAATCGTTAGAAAATCCGAAATTCTTTTCAACGAGTCCAAACACAACTACATTCGGACAAGAAATAAAGGAGATATCGGCATTTACGCATTAAGAAGCCTTTTGACGCACTTTTAAGAAATAATTTAAAACGACGATAACTAGAGAACTATTAGTCCTAGGATCATAATTTTTTCATATATGAAAAGGACTCAACGAAATCTTTCCAACGGTATATGAAACTTGAGGATCGGGGCAAGTTCATTTTGGGGATTTAAAAATCTCTCATATTACATAACTCGAAAACGGTAAACAATTATTGCGACAAACTTTGGTTTAAATGAAAGCTTTTTGGTTCTTCTATTATTTAGTAGCATAAAGAGAAAAAAGCGTAAATAGTGATACAAATTAGCAAAAACCGATTTGACAACTTTAATTGGCTTCTTTTCTCAATATATTTGAAATATGATCAAATTGGTAAAGTCGTGTATAACTTCACTCAAGTTCTTGTATAGGCATAATAATAACTTTCATCATATGGGGTAATCTTTTGAAACCGCACTGTAAAGTGTTATTCTCAGACAAGTGTTAACGCGTTCGTTGCAGGTGTTCAGACGCAGAGAGTATGGCGCCTTTAAATGAGATTAACTTTGTCATGTCAATGCTCTATTGTTGGTACACCTGGTCTGATGAAATATTCGATAGTGGTTGTGAAATATCGAAACTAAAAATAGATCGGGACCTCTGTCATTTGAACTCTGGACGCTCTAGAGGTAAGACGTTACATTTATTGCCATACATGTTTGACTATGTGCCGACTATACTAAAGGGATATATCGTGTCGTATGGATGTTTCAGTTTCCCGAAACAATGTAGCAAAGGGTAAGTCGAATTTCTCCGCCAGCTCCAACACTTTCTAAATATAGACCCATGATGTCATTCTAAATATAGAACTATTAGAAATATCTATTTATAGTAAATGACGTATAATCTATTTATAGAACATGACACATAATCTATTTATAAAAATATGGTGAAATACCGAGTCTAAAAATAGAGCGGGATCTCTGTCATTTGAACTGTGGACGCTCTAGAGGTAAGACGTTAAATTTATTGCTTTACCCTACATGTTTGACTGCGTGCTTCGGCTCGACTATACGACATATTAAAGGGGATATATCGTGTCGTATGGATGTCTCGTGTCAGGTTTCCCGAAACAATGTAGCAAAGGTTAGGTCGAATTTCCCCGCCATTATTTTCGAGGGTTCCAACAACATACCCGCTAGAATCTATTGGTAGAAGGCTAGAGACAAATCGTTGGTGGTCTCGCCCGAAGGGTGCTACCGAAACACTTGCTCCATTGTTAAAGCTTTCTAAATATAGACCCATGATGTCATTCTAAATATAGAACTAAAATGGACATGCGCAGTCATTGTATAACTACAAAATGGCGTCCTCACTCGTGTCAATCCTTATATGCAAATGAGATACTATAAATAGTAACTAGGTCAACAAAATGGCCGCCGATTACGTCATCTTTGTTTGGGGCCCAACCGGCGCCTATACTACTAGTAGCGACCCGGATCAGCCTTAAGCGTGCAGCGCAGGCTAAAGCCAGACAGACGCTTTTCGCCTCGTGTGGATTTTCTGTATCAGGGATCATTACTCTACACCTCTATCCCCCTGAAACGGAATGTGTCGGCCCGGATTAGCCTGTGTGGACTGCACGGACTGATTTGGGTCGATACATTTCGCAGAGTCGATAATGTTGGTTTTCTCAAGGAACGGCTCAAGTATAGAAGCAAATAAAAGACAACATATTGATAAATAGTGTTTGATTTCTTCAAAGTGTGCTTTACGCTCACAAAACGTTCCCTTAATTACTAAAGTTCTTTGGTTCACTTTTTTCTCAATGCATTCGATTTCGAGGAGCTATTCAATTTACTGATCTATGCTTAGTAAATATAGAAAGAATCGAGACTACACTTATCCAATTATGAATCCCAAGATATAGTTTTTCAATGCCTCAATTTCAGTAGAAACGTTTAAAGCCAAATGAAATGGCAGTTCGAATTCCAGGTTGGACTATTGATTGAAAGCTATTACTGACCAGGGTCTTTCATTGTCGCAACCAAACTATAACATCATAATTGGTATGACAGTTTACGTCAACAATGGATACATCACTTTTTACGTCAGCAAAATATATCATCATTATTGAAAACAAGGTTTATAACTTTATTCATTTTTTATACTTTCATTGAAAGATATTTTGCGTAGTTTTGCCAAGAAAATGTCAAAGTCGTCTGCTGCTTGATTTGTTGTATGTGGGAAATGGTTAAGTATTACTGTCAAATAAGTTTGCATGTGGAACCGTGAAAAGGAAACTCGAGCGCCTAAAGCCCACTAATTGAGGCAATCAAATAACATCTATCAGAAGGGAGAGACCCCGCTCCCTTCATTAATCAGTCCACAAATAATGCTTTCTAAATGCTCATTCCGCGGACGTGTTTTTAAAAGATTCCGTCAAACAGAATAAAAGAACACTTTAAAAAGTCATTAAAACCAATAAAGGACGACGTCATATTCAAACACACAACAGAATCAGCTGCATGATTGAACGAGAGGAGATACGAAATAATGAAAACAATAAATTGGTAAAGTTCTTCTTGGTATGTCAGTGTGGAATACCACGTGACTTTGACGTCACAAAGTTTAGATGTAAAAACAAAGGTAACTTTTTTATTTCTTCATCATTTTTAATGAAACATGGCGCAGTCTACGCCGCTAAGAGAGCCCTATCTCCGGTTTTTCAACGGAGTTTGATTAGTGGTTTAGTTTCTTCAAACACTTCAATGAACCTTTTCTCAAAATTAATTAATATCGCCGAAAGCCGGAGCATTATCAAAACTGGATTTTGAGAACAGGTTAGTCGAAGTGTTTGAAAAAACTAGACGACCAATCAAACTCCTGTGAAAAAACGGAGATAGGACACTGTAAGCGGCGTAGACTGTTCCATGTTTCATTAACAAGGGTGAAGAAATAAAAAAAATACCATTGTTTTTACGTTCTTATCAAGAGCAATTATTGCTGTCTGACCATGCAAATATGACGTCAAAAGTCACGTGGTATACACACACTGTATGTTGTCACCTAGATATTACAAAGAGGTAGCTAGGACGAAAACCTTGCACTGTTTAAGCGACACAAAGAGGCTGTTGGGAACGACCGGTTTCCCCTTCGAAGGTCAAACAATGCTCATTTAAGTATGCCCTACTCGGAACTAGAAAACCAAGTTTGGCGGAAAGCAGTGTTATTGCACGTCCTAACAATGAGTCATGCACAGCAGTTTTCACTGTTTGCCTACACATACATTGAAATCTTCTGACGAAAAGTTTCATGATATCAAATTAAGAATGATCCCATTAATGAAAGAGAGGGTTCTTTTTAGATGCCAGCTTTAATCGTTCGTTCCAAAAGAAGATTCGTGTATGCGCTTTCAATTTGCATTGAATACGAATCGGATAGCAGAAAACCATTACATAAGCAATTTTCTACTTATTTTATAAAATAGAAAACGAGTGAATATAATCATATTATCACTTTTCAGATTCATTTCATCGTTTGTGTTCCTTTATTGAATATGTATTATCATATGTTATCATTTCGTGATTTGAAAGTTTCTTTTCATCCACTCAAAAACGTTGGAATATCGTGACATTAAGCTTTTGTTGACACACTTTTTGAATACATGGTAAAGCAAATTTCATAAACATTACCTATGTACGGAAAATAAATCGTATGACCCGTATGACCAGAATCCAACTTAACAAGGACTTAATACAGAGGACCGGAAAAGGAGGAGTGAACTGGTCTTTTCCTACCCATATCTTTCTTATGACTCCGTTTAACCCTATGTTGTGGGTACTCAAAAGAATCGTCTCACTCTTTTGAGTACCCACAACATAGGGTATAATGGTCAATTAAGGTTTTTGGAATGTGATATACCCTACTTAACTAGAGCTCTGTTAATAAGTACATTAAACGATGGAGGTTTAACCTGCTATACGCGACTTTTAGCCAGATTAATTTATCTTGCTAACATAACGAGGGCTTGGCGTGAAACGGTTGAAACTAAAAACCTATTTTGAAAACCCTGGTTTAGGGGCAATTTTGACCCCTTTGTAAACAATGCAAATTTAAGTGCCATTGCTCAGAACGAGCAATGGCACCTAAATTTCCATTGTTTACCAAGAAAAATGAGTTAACGCTTATAAAGACTTTATGGCGAGGTGATTAATCTTGGTAAAAAAAAATACCAATTTTAGTTACAACCGTTTCACGCCAAGCCCTCGAGATACCATTTACACGATTTGAGAACAAAGTTGTCCAAAACCAGCATACATACTACGTCATGGGTTTACGTAAGCGCTTGTCAGAACTAATGAGGGGCAGCGAGTAAACAGGATAGAGATTTTGCTCTATGGCCTTGAATCTTATTACTAATTAGCGAGGCATTTAGGAAACCGTTTAACCTTTCCCCATGTGCTGGCGCGTTTCGATGCATTTTATGTTACAGGTAAAGAATTACAGTAATATGAAACGATATATATGTTAATATACGGTATTATAAAAGAAATAGCAATTAAAATGTTCACGGGGGTTTATCGGATTTTTAAAAATAAAAATCGATAAATCTATCCTATAATGGATTATTATTTCAAAACACCTGCGTTCATCAGAAAAAAACAAACACTATACAACTCAAGTTGTCTGAAAATGTTGAAATTTTAGATCAATTTGCTGATAGCATTTAACGCCGCTTTCAACAATTTTTCAGTTTATATCACGGCGTTACCTGGGTAAGTATTACTGGTCCATTTATCCTGACACCAGCCAGTCAGTCGTAATGCTCACCCATCAACCATGAGCGCCAAAGAGGGCTGCCATCGTTAACATTATCAAAGTCATTGGTGTTACCAGGCTGGGGATCGAATTCGCGACCTCCCGCATCCGAGGCTGACGCTCTACCCCTGCACCACCTAAGAGTTTGATAGCCAGATGATTGATTGATTGGGGTTTAACGCCTTTTTAACAATTTCTCAATTTCAATATCACGACGGCCAGCTCACCTACTCATGCATTTCCTGGTTTTCTCACACCAGTACTCCACACAACAAACTTCCCAAGCAACTGGCTGATTTTCCACATAGACTTAGCCCATTGGTGGAAGACGAATGACGCATGTCGCATTGACCTTTGTCAATCGTCGGAAAGAAAGTTGGCCGAGCCGGGATTCGAACTCACAAGCCATGGATTGACAGGCCGCGTCTCTACCGACTGAGCTACCGGGGCTCGGTTGATAGCCAGATGAACAGATGGCATTGAAACTGTTAGTCGTGCATGCGTTCGTGCATGAATCCGTCTCTTAACATTTTGATACACACACTTTCACTGCAGTTATTATTGCGCCAATTGTGAAGGGACATCCCAGCAATCATTCACTCAATATATTCTACCATAGGCATTATATAATATTCTGAATCCATGTAATAATCTGGATGGAAAAGAATATTACCATGTGGCATTTACCCTATGACGGTTAACATTTCCATACAGTTTTCAGCAACGCACTCGTAAAGAGTCAATTGCTATAATAAGCGAGTTCTAAATACACTCGTTGAAAGCTAGACGGGATACTTTAGAATTAGCTTCCAATAACTGATCACATTAGGAATTCAGAGAGATTTCCTGTCAACCGTTATCATTATCTAAGGTTAATGTTACATATGCCAAACCAATATATAACCCTTTCCCTCATATAGACGTTTTTCTGACGCCTCTGCAGCAGACGGCTTTTTGAAAACATAGTGACAAAAGAAGAAATTGCACAAAACGTGCAATTTCTCCTTTTGCCACAATGTTTTCCACTTTTTCTCAAAGGTTATCCATTGAATTATGTTTTGACAAAATACGTTCAAAGTCGTCTGCTGCAGAATTGTCGTATGAGGGAAAGGGTTAAACATCCTATAATACCATCTGCACTCATCAGCATGATTTGGGTTGTTATTTTGTTTTTGTTTCAACACGTGTTGTTTGTTTACAATTGTGTGCCAAGTTTATAAAGGTCAAGATCACCACAACACATGTCGGCCAGAAATAAATTGAAACACGTCTCATAGAAAATTACAAATTAGTGAAAGCTATCCAACTTTTTTCAGTAATTATAACTCCAATTATAGAGATTTACCATATTTTTTAGTAGACATTTTCTAAACCGTCTGCTGCAGATTTGCTGTATGTGGGAAAGGTTTAAAGTTCTATATAAAGAATGCTATACTATAATGCGAACAGAGTGCGTGAAGGCGGTTGTTGATCTTAGTCTTCACTGGTCTCGACCTCCTCGATGTCACTGTTCTCATGACATGACCGAAGATGGAGATGATCTTTGTACTAAATGCTACTTGAATTATTAAATCATATATGGTGTCATTTAAATGAAAGTCAAATGTGCCATAACACATCAGTTCGACGATTTATAACAGTTGTCGTAAACAGTATGAAAGGTGAATAGGCTTCCAGAGAGAGGGAGAGAGACAGACAGACAGACATACAGACAGACAGACAATACAGACAGATACAGACAGACATACAGACAGACAGACAGACAGACAGACAGACAGACAGACAGACAGACAGACAGACAGACAGACAGACAGACAGACAGACAGACAGACAGACAGACAGACAGACAGACAGAGACAGACAGACATACAGACAGACAGACAGACAGGCAGACAGACAGACAGACAGACAGACAGACAGACAGACAGACAGACAGACAGACAGACAGACAGACAGACATACAGACAGACATACAGACAGACAGACAGAGACAGACAGACAGACAGACAGACAGACAGACAGACAGACAGACAGACAGACAGACAGACAGAGACAGAGACAGAGACAGTGATATACAGACATACATAGACAGGAGCACAAGTCGGGATCAGATCAAAATGGTACGAGTAGCTATTAGTCATTCACCACATTTCCTGTTTTTTCGATAATCGACATGTGAGTCAAGTGAGAACGTGGTTCAAGGTTTAGATTCTGAAACTAAATGATCGACCGTTGTACCTTTATATGATAAATACAACTACTTTATTGACGCCGCGTGGAAGATATGGGATAGGTTTTAATTTTGTACCATGGGGTGAAGATACAAAATACGTTTGTCTTCTACCGTTATTACAAAACATTAGACACATTTAATTTGTATTTAATAACTTTTCCCCAACTTCCTAGGCTTCGCGTTTTTAAATGTTGGTTTACGGCCCCAAAATTCGCAGGATGTTTTCTCCAATTTATAAAATTCTGTTGTATTTCTAAACTTAAAACGTTCCCCCATACAGTTTGTTCATTTAGACCATTGTATTCTTGATATATGTTGACTATACAACTTTTTTTTTAATTTCATAAATGCTCAATTTTGATCATACATATCTTTAAACTTTGTAAAATTACTTAGTATATTTTGTTTATATACTCCCGTTTTTAGCTCAACTGGCTGAAAGCCAGTCGAGTTTATGTCATGGGGAATTGTCCGGCGTGCGTTCGTGCGTTCGTCCGAGAGAGTACTTGTGGGGTGCGTGTTTTTCCTAAAGCCCACCCACCACCACCCTTATAAAGATAGTTTATTTTTATTTTTTTATAACGGGTATCTCATTTGCATATTAATGTTATTCATTCCGTAAAAGGGGGTTAATTACGGAATGAAACGAAATAACACCACAAGTACTCTCCCATGAGTCCGTTTGTGCCTGAGTGCTTGCGTGCGTCCGTCCGTCCGTAAACGTTTGGCTTCAAACGGCTTCTCCTCCCTAACCAGTTGGCCAATTAGAATGAAACTTCATAAGAAGCATCCTCTCAATGTCCTCTTCTTAGTTCCTCAAAATGTTTAGGATCCATGCAAAATTCTGGTTTCCATGGAAACCGAAAGAAACAACTAGTGAAAAGTTAAAAATCTTTTTCTCCTCCGGATGCGTCAGGCCGATTTTCAAATAATTTTGTAGAAATGTTGCTTGTGTGACCTTTTATCAGATTCCTTCAAGCCATGTTGATTGGTCGAAAAACTATGGCCGCCAGGGGGCGGGGCTATTTTGCCTTATATGGCTATAGTGAAAACTTAAAAAATCTTCTCATCCGAAAGTATTTGGCTAATTTTCTAAATGTGTTGTAGAAATGCTCCTTGGAAGACCGACCCTCTATCAGATTCCTTCAAGCCATGTTGATTGGTTGAAAAACATGGCCGCCAGGGGCGGGGCTATTTTGCCTTATATGGCTATAGTGAAAACTTAAAAAAGTCTTCTACTCCGAAAGTGTTTGGTCAAATTTCAAATAATTGTGTAGAAATGTTCCTTGGGAGACCCTCTATCAGATTCCTTCAAGCCATAATGATTGGTCGAAAACCATGGCCGCCAGAGGGCGGGGCTATTTTGCATAATTTGGCTATAGTGAAAGCTTAAAAAATCCTCTTCTCCGAAAGCGTTTGGCCAATTTTCAAATAATTATGTAGAAATGTTCCGAGGGTGACCCTTTATCAGATTCCTTCAAGCCATGTTGATTGGTCTGTTTGGAGATTTAAATTTTGCCTAATGGCGATACTGGCTCTCTTGGACCTCTTGTTGTTATCATACCAAACTGAACAAGAATAGACTCCCCCCTCACCTTCCAAAGCTTGTGTCACACTTCACTTATAACTAGAGGCATTAAATGTTAATATTTAAGCACCTATGTGATTTTATTTTTATCTAATTGATCTAGTTAGAGAGCAGATTTCAAACCGTTTATTGGTTAAATATTAAGAAACTTCAGCTTGTATGACACATTATAGTTGCCGTTATTGTTAAGCAAACTGTAAACCAAATGGTTTCAGGACTAAACTTGTCATTTCACGACTAAACTTTACATGCTGAATATCATATAGATCGCAGCATATAAAACGTCTAATCCCTTCACCAAAATTGACCCTTTCTGCTCTTGGTAACCTTCTATTTTAGGCTATGGTAGCCGGGTGAGCAATATAGGCACATCTTGGCCTTCTTGGTTAGGATAAAGGGACATTTGGCCTTCTTGTTCGAAATATTTACATCCTGTCTAATTCCACACGTTATTTAAATGTACTGAACTACATCTGCTTCCTTTAAGTCATGCTTCAAAATCATGCGCGGCGTCTTTGATGCTTTGCATCAAAATTCGTCTTGTATATAATTTACACACGTCACCTCAATACTATATAGTGCAAAATGTTAGGAAAGATCACGCACAACCTGACCTTTTGGAATTTCGACCGGCGACGTTCCAGTCCAGCCTAATCATGATTCTCCGTATTGAGATTTTCCATATAATTTTCCTGATGTTGTGTCGTTTGCTGCAGAAACTATTCGGCATGCCCTGTCCAGAGATCGCCTTTTTAGCGACGAACTCTCTTACTACAACAATAATAATTATAAACTATAATGATATGCGAGGAATTAAAAACGTGTATACAACTTAAACATTGGCGGGAGAGACGGACGGACGAACGAACAGTCGATATGACAGATAATAGCAAAGCAATATATCTTTAAAACTTTTCTACGTTCATGAGAAAAACTACAAGGTCATTTTTGTGTATATTCACAGATCCAGATCAGCCTGTATATTCGCACAGTCCGATAAAGATAAATACTTTTAACATACTACGTACACAGGCCTGTCAGAAGATTCGTCAACTTGTATAGAATTTAATTAGACTAAGCAGGTGGACACGATTATTTTAACCTACACTGTTTAGGAATGTACCGGTTCATAATACATATACATATATTTATCAATAAAAATGTGCCGTGTGATTTTAAAGGGAATGTGTCACAACTTCAGCCAGCGAATACTCAGATGGGCATTTGGTGTTGGTCTGCAATATAAAGAATCATAGATAGATTTCTTCTGAGTATAACCAAGAGTTTTGTAACGTCAAATAAAGTAGTACATTTTATTAATGTGAAACCTAATTGTTAAGCGTAGACCTTTAAGTTTAAACGGAGTTTTGTTTGCAGTAGTATTCGATTGGATTAATTTAATTTAGTTTAAACTTATCTAGTTTACATCAATTGCGAAACAAGCTTTTAATCACGATCGATGTCTGCTTCCTGGCGACTTAACCAGTACTCGAGCCGTTTGTGTGGAAAGGAAAAATCTCAAAGTCAGAACGCGCTCATCACGAGACTCAAACTCGACCTCTACACGACTGTCTACCACACGATTCGATTGCACCTGATATGTAAGCTGTGCCAATGTAACAATGCCTTAAAGCTAGATTGTAGCCAAAGCAGTAACGGGTGCAATAAGACCCTGTGTTTGCCTGACGTGGATATAAAAACCAAACAAAGCGCCTGTGTAGCTGGATGATGTTATTGTATCTACATTAGGCATTTCGCGTTTGGTTATCAATTTCCTTATTAGTGAATAAATATTGATTATGTGTTCAATGTGTACAATAGGAAGACTCTCTTTGGTGCTCAGGGTTGCGTTGTCAAAACAAACTGACCATTAGTACTGGTAACTTAAACAGGAAACGCCCAAAAATAACTGAACAATGTTAAAAGCCGCGTAAAACACCAAATAATCAAGACTAGATTTAGATATAATTCAAATTATTTGAAATTGTCCTAGACAAATGAATACCTTTTCTGGTAGACCCTTTTTAACCAATTGTTGAAAGACGAAAGACGCTAGCCGATTTTACTCTTCTCCATCGGCGGGAAATAATGCTGCTCTGGTCAGGATTCGAACTCATGAAGCTATGGCTGAGAGTCCGGGTCAACTGAGCTACCGGCGCTCATAAGAATATAATTGAACTGAGTGGTGTAGCGATTATAGTTCCCCTTTTAGAGAACATGACACGACCCCTGGTCATGTCGAGCTTTTAAAAGGTAGTAGTGGTTTTTTCCGTCTTGGTCCCGGGGGTTAAAGGGATAATTTTACGACACCTGAACTTTCTCAAAATACACCGAACCTTTGGTGTAATGATAGAGCGTCCGACTCGGACGTTGGACGGTATTACATAACTGTCTACAGATGAGGAGTCGTACTTCTATCCCCGCAACCCTGAGCGCCAAGGGATGAAGTCACAGCAGATTTCCCTCTTCCAAGCCGGACGCTCTAACGATTGATTCAATTATTACAAAGTATTACATCTGAATACTCAACAGCATTTGCCCGAAAATGCAAATTCATGCAGACGACTTCGAACATATTTAGGAAATTACAAAATTATATTTAAAACTGATTGTATAAATAGTTGAAAACTTACATTATGCTATACTCATACAACAATACAGCATTGAATTCAGTCTCATCATTCCTCTTACAACTCTACCACTTCATTCAACCTTCCTCTAACTCAGGTTCATTCACGCTTCTTCACTCAGTCACCCATACCACTCCACCTCAACTACTCACTCCACGCAATCTCAGTCATATTCAGTCTCAGTCACCCTTACTAAGTCTGCATCTTTCTCAGCCACCTTCCCTTAGTTTCGTCCACCGTCAATCAATCTCTGCCACGCTCACTATGTCTCAGCCACTCTCACTCAATATCAGCCACCCTCACTAAGTCACAACCATTCTCATTCAGCCCAAAATTACAATCACTCAGTCTCAGCCACCATTTCTAAGTCTCAGCCACTCATAATCAGCAAACATCACTCAGTCTAAGACACACAATCACCCAGTCCCACCATCACTAAGTCTCAATTGCTCTCACTCTCACTCACTCTCAGCCACCATCACTCAGCCTCAGTCACAAGGCGATTCGGGGTCGTATTGACAATCTGGGAGATTCGTGGTCGTATTGACAATCTGGGGGATTCGGGATCGTATTGACAATCTGGGAGATTCGGGGTCGTATTGACAATCCGGGAGATTCGGGGTCGTATTGACAATCTGGGGGATTCGGGGTCGTATTGACAATCTGGGAGATTCGAGGTCGTATTGACAATCCGGGCGATTCGGGGTCGTATTGACAATCTGTGAGATTCGAGGTCGTATTGACAATCTGGGAGATTCGAGGTCGTATTGACAATCTGGGAGATTCGGGGTCGTATTGACAATCTGGGAGATTCTGGGTCGTATTGACATTCTGGGAAATTCGAGGTCGTATTGACAATCTGGGAGATTCGAGGTCGTATTGACAATCTGGGAGATTCGGGGTCGTATTGAAAATCTGGAAGATTCGGGGTCGTATTGACAATCTGGGAGATTCGGGGTCGTATTGACAATCTGGGGGATTCGAGGTCGTATTGACAATCTGGGAGATTCGGGGTCGTATTGACAATCTGGGGGTTCGAGGTCGTATTGACAATCCGGGAGATTCGGTGTCGTATTGACACTCCTGGAGATTCGAGGACGTATTGACAATCCGGGAGATTCGGGGTCGTATTAACATTCCGGGAGATTTTGGGTCGTATTGGCATTACGGGAGATTCGGGGTCGTATTGGCATTCCGGGAGATTTTGGGTCGTATTGGTATTCTGGGAGATTCGGGGTCGTATTGACATTCTTGGAGATTCGGGGTCTATATTTCCAATAACGAAATAACTAATTTTAAATATAAAATATAAATTTATAAATGGCGTGTGAATCACGACCCACTGTCGCCTTTCGAATGACGTAATCATATTCAAATGACGTCACATCATATTTCAGTGACGTAACATTTAAGGATTGATTCTTATTGTTCGTGCGCTCATGCAGTATGAACGCTCGCTGCGATTTTGCATATCCATGAAGCGCGCTTTTCATTACTATATTTTGTTCGACTTAAAAGTGTTCGCCAATAAGTTTTCAATAACAATAATGTAATTTATTTCACCTCCCACTAGAAACAAGCGATTTCATTGGACAAGAGCAGTCACGTGGTGACCCCCTAAATTTCTATAGTAGTTCAGTAAATTTCTGTAGCGGGTCAGTAGAAGTCAATAGTCGACAAAATGGCCGCCAATCATCGATTCTTCCTTTAAAATCATCTTTTTCTATCCAAAATCATCTTTTTCTATCCAAAATCACGGAAATCACTAACAATATTACAACTGTAAATTGTGTTTTTAAGGAATGACTCTTATTTTTCGTGCGTTCATGCAGTATGAACGCTCGGCCGCCATTTTGCAAATCAATGAAGCGCGCCTTTTTTCATTACTTTTTTTTATTCGACCTAAAAGTGTTTGCAAACACATCTTTAATAACAATGAAGATATGTTACCGTCAGCATACGTTTGTTTAAATGAATAGCTGATATTTGTAACGTCGTATATCATTGGTTAAATTACGTCGCGTTATTGAAATAAACAATGACGTCATTTTCCCTACAGAGGTCATGAAAGGTCGACCGGTTCATGCAAAATGAACGTCAAGTTTGACTTATAAAAAATACCAGGCGAATGTAAATATATGAAAATGAACACAAACTTGTTCCGTAATGGGTCAGTAACAGACCAAATAACTGATTTATTTCATCAACCACCTTTCATGAGCAAAACAAATTGATATTGTTTCATTTCATTATTAAAGTGGGTTTAATACTAGGAATTTTATAAATAATGGGACCTAATACTAGGAAAATAACGTCACGTCAGCGGTTTGACGTCATAACGCGATTCATTTGGCGCCAAACCCCGTAAACTTCATCTAGACATATTGTAAACGTTAATGTAAATGAAACAATATCATTTTTTTTTTGCTCATGAAAGGTGGTCGATGAAATAAATCAGTTATTTGGTATGTTACTGACCCACTACGGAAAAATAGGGGGTCTGGAATGTATATGGGGACTCGGCTAACGCCTCGCCCCCTATAATTTCCACATGTCATTGGTTAAATGACGTCGCGCTAATGCAATCGGAGTGCAATATTGAAATAAACAATGACGTCATAATCCCTACAGAGGTTATGAAAGGTCGACCGGTTCATGCAAAATGAACACAAATTTTATTGTACAGAACATCAACAGCGAATGTAAATATTAACATATATACGGTGCCGTATTTGACCTAGAAATTAAATTTGCACCTGATAATATGCATGTATTTGCGTCTAAAAATATGTAGGTATATAAGAAAGACAGGTTTGAGTAAGAGATCTGATCACGAACTCTGATCACGAACTCTGAATGCCTGAATGATTTTAACTTGTCTATGCAATCGATCATCCGAATAGTTGTTCAAATTTAAGTCCACCCACTATCTCGTTTTTTCAATTCTATACTTGTGTTAGAATTCAAATAATTCACGTTTTGTGAGTTAATGCCACTATTTGATCAATACAAAAGGAGCTAAAATGGTTCTGGTAATAGATCACCCGAATAGTTTTTCAAATTAAAGTCCACCCATATTCTCCAAGAGATTTATCTTGAGTCTACAACTCGTTTCAAAAGAAACATTTCTATAATTATGTTAGAATTCAAATAACTCACGTTTGGTAAGTTAATGCCACTATTTGATCAATATAAAACGTATAGCACACTAGATATGAGAAAACGAGCATCAACTGACCTTTGAAGTTACACGAAAACCAATAGCAGTTGACATTTAGATGAGCAACGCCGTATGAAAACCAACCTTAGGATTCAGTTCAATGGACTTCCATGTGCTTTCATGTGCTTTTATGGTACTTTCATGGGCTTTCATGGTGCTTTTATGGGCGTTCAGGGTGCTTTCATGGGCTTCCAGGGTGCTTTTATGGGCGTTCAGGGTTCTTTCATGGGCGTTCAGGGTGCTTTTATGGTGCTTTCATGGGCATTCATGGTGCTTTTAAGTGCGTTCAGGGTGCTTTCATGCGCGTTCAGGGTGCTTTTATGGGCTTCCAGTGTGCTTTTATGGTGCTTTCATGGGCATTCATGGTGCTTTAATGGGCGTTCAGGGTGCTTTCATGGGCTTTCAGGGTGCTTTTATGGGGTTCCAGGATAGGCCTACTTTCACGGGCGTTCAGAAGACATTGCGAACTGAACAGATTGCGGTGAACTTTGCTGATCTGGTTCAACGTTTGTTGCAAGCTACCGACGACCTGTTTGTTGTGCGATATCAACCTAATGTATTGCATTGTGTTGCCAAATTAGGGAAAATGTGCGATCCTCGTGGAGTTGTTGCGTAACAATGTTCACGTTTGATTGATTGAAGTTTAACGGGGAAAAATCAACAGATTTCGTTAAATCAGGGTGACCAGTTCACATTGCCCTACCCATTTGTTCCTGGTTTTCTCGCACTAGTAATCTATGGAACGCCTTTAAAGACAGTACCACCATATATAAGAATAGTTGCACTACATATAACCGTTAAAGTACAGCATATAAAGAAAACTGTACCACACATAATGAAATATCTACAGCATATAATAAAAGATATAGTGCATATAATGAAATATCTACCGTATATAAGCAAACAAGTCATCATGAGACAGTAAAGGCGTTCCATAGTAATCCATACAACATTCTTTTATCGTACTACCTTCGCACATTGATGTTTTAGCCAATAGGCGGAAAACAAATGTTTCGTGTCACAAGGTTTGTAACCTATAACGTACCTGTCTTACGAGCCATTTATTTTCCCATTAGACTCGGCGAACAGTTCGTCTATTTGAATGGTGTCTTAGGATGTTTTCAACAGTTTTTACAGGTATCACCGTGTTACCGGACTACTGTTCCAAGTTCAAAAGCACACCATTCATTTACCTGCTGATTGTCGGTTAGCAAATAATACAATTGTCCAGTACTCCGTAGATTGATTAATTGATTGGGGCTGAACGCCATTTTCAAAAATAAATTGAGTCATATCACGGCTGCCAGTTAACCTTCTCATGTGTTTCCTAGCTTTCTCACACCAGTAGTCCACACAACATACTTTCCAATCAACTGGCTGCTTTTCCACATAGACTGTTAGCCCATTAATGATAGACGAATGACGCTTTTCAGCGAGACTTTTGTCAAACGTCGGAAAGAATGTTGGCCGAACTTGGATTCGAACTCACAACAACCCCTGGATTGACAGCCTGCGTCGCTAACGACTGAGCTACCGTGGCTCGGTTAAGCTTAGTAGGACTCGACAGAACACTTTACTTTACCGTGAACCGTGAAAACTAAATTCGTTGCGACGAAGCAATGTCAGATGTCGAAAATGCCACGCGGCTGGTCTGACTATTCGGGTGACACGGGATTCACATAATCGGTTTCATCAATCAACGTTTTGAAGACGAGGTGCTATATAGAGATTGTGTGAGCATTTAGCACAGATACATTTATAATTAAGAGATATAGTCATGTCTAGCTGCAAAACAAAAACTTAAATGTTGCAATATGCATTCGTCCGAAAATAAATAAAAGAAAACACTCTTCCCATGCATGTTTACATTCATTTAAGTAGGCAAACATTTCATGATAAAACATGTTTACATTTAGATATCGTTTCTTAATGAGTATTATTACAATTATACAACTTACGTGTGACTGACTCTATATTCTGTTTTCATTCACTGACATATTCTACTCTTTATCAAAAGGAAAGATATTTACTCCGAGAAAAACAGTAACTGTCATTTACATGTAACAATGTATTAGTTAGAAACACGAAATAAGCATAATTGCCCATAGAAACTTTAATAAAAGCACTGCAGTGCTGACGGCCTGGGGGCTTCTGGAAGGTTGGATTTTTCGACAACGGACCCTACGGCCCTCCGGTTAATCAGCCACTGAATATTTTACGTGACTTCTTTCGTGGGGTGGGGGAGTCTGGCACGGGCCCAATGGGCTCCCGCTAAATCCACCACTACATTTGCCACGCGTTTTCGTTGTTTACCATTACTATTTCG